>CM046337.1:21774193-22374193 GCA_025403435.1 Artocarpus heterophyllus
GGTGACAGAATTTCTTGCTCTCTTAACTCTTGATGTTTGATTCAATTAAATTTTCAGATTTTATTTCTTTTTCAATTATGTTCTAATTTTCTTAGTTAGGGCTATGATGTAACCTAATCATGACGATGTGAATTTCATATTTATGCACCATAATTGGTTTTATTCATGTGAGTTATGTGTTATTATGTTTAATGCCTTTTAAATGATTAGCTACCATTTAAATGATCTGATGTGCATGTTCAAAACTGAGAAGGGAGAATTATGCAAATGCTTCATCTAACATATAACCATGAATTAAATATGGATAGAGATATACCATATTATTTGTGTGGCTTCATTTGGAAAGTTCATGAATCCTAATGCATTCTGATTTATTTAAATTCACATAGAGATATAGTGAGTTAATAAACTGAGTAGGTTTGCTATACCTAGAGATAGGATAGTAAATAATTTAGGAATTTCCGTCATCACATGTGTATTATTGATTGGGTTGCATAATTTTATGAAATTCATGTCTAGTGATTATGGTGAAATCAAATGCCTTAACGCCTTGTCTTATCGAAGTATCTTTTAAAATTGATTGTAATTTTTATTCTTAATTTAGTACTTTAGTTCAGTAATTTATTCAATCACAACCTCATATGATCAACTAGATAAACCTTAGAGTTAATCCAATTTTAGTACTTAGTTAGATTATTATACAACAGTCCCTGTGAGACGATACTCTTACTCACTATTGTATTACTTGATCGATAACGTGCACTTGCGTTAGTGGATTTTATGCGAACACTTCATGATCGGCAGGCCGATCTGCCGACCGAGAGCTGCCAAGTGTCCAAAAAAGGTGCAATTTTTTCGGTGCAGTTTTAATTTTATTTTTGGGATGATTCTGAGAAACATTAAATTTGGATATGAACGAAAATATGAAGTATTCGATTCATACGAGATTGAAGACTTGAAGATGGATATTACATGAAGAAGGATACAGCTTGAGGATTCAAGGATGAAGAATCAATAAATGTCTCGATTATTCTCTTGTAATCTTAGTTTTCTATTCTCTAGGGTGGAACCATAATATTACGGTTATTATTATTTTGCTTGTAGCTTTGCTTGATTGCTTTGTTTGTCTGCATTATAATATGATTTACCATGTATATTGATAACATGTCATATAGAATAGGGAGTGCCACTCATATTAAAATTGTTCATGCATGATTTTAAATAAAACCTTGACTTCAAAAGAATGAGTGGGAGAAGGTTTCGAAGAGAGGACCTAAGGCCTCCATCGTTGGTCCATAGGAAGAACATGGTGGTCCCGACCCCTAGGAAGGGATTTTTATCATGTACTAGATTGGATATCTGAAAGGATAAGGTATTTTAGTATGATTTATGGTTGCACACCCCTAGGTGGTGATTATAAATCATGGATAAAATATTGAAACGGTGGTTATACACTCACGTTAATTTTATTATTAACCTCCCCTAGGAGCTCTGTTAATAAAATTAATGGCCAAAGAAACGATTATTAGTATATGCTGGATCATACGGGTCCTGGAAGTACCCGAGAAGGACTCGATGGTATATGCTTGTGTATTCAGGTGAGGATTTAACTCCTTTAGGATACACTGATTCGGATTTTTTCCTTTGGGTTATAAAAATAACCCCCTTTAGTCCCTTTTGGATATCCTACAAACATGCAAACTTCCAAACGTGCTTCCAACTTATTCGGATCCTTAAACAGGACATGAGCCGGACATCCCCATATGCGAATATGGTTTAAGGATGTCTTCCGTCTTGTCCACAACTCATGAGGAGTTCTAGGGACCGATTTTGAAGGCACATTATTTAAAAGATAACATGCGGTTTGTAGTGCATATCCCCAAAAGGATAAAGGCAATGATGAATAACTCATTATGGACCTAATCATGTCCAACAAAGTCCTATTATAGGTCCATTTTGGTCCCCTGTACTAGCTCACAAAGTCCTGTAATGACACGGCGTGTTTTTTCAATAATTGGTGACTTATGTCAGATTTATCAGATTGGTTTAAAATTTGTAAGAATCAAATAATTCAAGTCTGTTTATCGGTTGAATTAATTTTGTAAGAAATTAGTTCAAGATGCCAAATCTCATAGTCAAGAGCGGCAGCTATGGACAAGAGAATCCGGATAGACTTAAGCATGACTACAGGCAAAAAGGTTTCCTTATAATCGATTCCTTTCTTTTGCGTATAACCCTTTGCTACCAGTCTAGCCTTAAAGGTTTCGACCTTTCCATCCACTCCTCTTTTCCTCTTGTAAATCCACTTACACCCAATTGTTGGAAACAAAGTGCGCAACGGAATTTTAAAAAAAAAAAAAATTCATCAGAGTAATTTTCAAAACACAAGTTTGACATGTTATATGTCCTATTCAGGTTAATATGGCCAAGGTGCAAATGCCAAAGATAAGTCTTATTAGAGTGAGAAGTTTTAAGTCTTTTTGAGCCATTATCATTTATCTCAGCATTAAGCAATAAGTCCATCTTAGGTTTGATAAAATATAGATTATTTTGCATCCATCCAGAACAGATAAAAGATTTTTTTTTATAAATCACCACTTTTTCATTAAAATATACCACGTAGGAGTCTTTAAATAAAGAAGATACAGAAACAAAGTGCGTAGCGGAATTTTTAAAAAAAATTTTTCATCAGAGTAGTTTCCAAAACACAAGTTTAACATGTTATATGTATAAATTAGACAGATCTTACTAACCTCAGTGTGCCGAAGAACCTCCGCAACCTGTATAGAGAAGTAACGTTCCAGAAGAGCCTCAACCAACTGGTCTTCTTTGCTATTCTCTATTCACAACCGGAGTGAGTGTGGGAATCAGAAGGGGATCCGTGTTCCTGATTGAATTTGGGATGACTCCCCTAGGAGCTTGTTGAATTCTGAGTTGGGAATTATCGTTGTAAGGTTGTGATATTTTCAAGGTTTTGACACATAAACACATTTGTATGATTTTACATGATTGTGTTATCTTACTAAATTATTATATATGTTTGCTTATGTTTGATATATGATTCTTTATTGTAGATTGAAAATGTCTAAAAACGCTTTATCATCGATACTTGACAAAAACCAATTAACCAATGAGAATTATAACGATTGAAAACGAAACCTGGACATCGTCCTATCCTTTGAGAAACTGAAATATGTACTGACAACCCCTTGTCCTCTCGAGCCTACGGGAGACTCAAGTAATGAGCAATTCCAAGCGTACGACCGCTGAAAAGATGCTAATGATTAGGCCCGCTGCTATGTTATGGCTAGCACGAACAACGTGCTATAGGCTCAACATCAGGATTATGAGACTGCGAAGCAGATCTTGGATAATCTTGAGGACATGTTTGGAGGCCAGGCCATAACAAAGCGGCAAGGGGCGCTTTGAAAACTCTTAAACTGTAGACAGAGACTGGGGACATCTGTAAAGGAGCACATGATGTTGGTCATGGGTTACCTCGCTGAGGCTCAAACCAATGGAGCCGACATCGATGCTGAAACTCAGATGACTATGGTCTTTGAGACTCTGTCTAAGGAATTTATTCCATTTAGAGCTACTTTTAATTTAAGCAATAAATGGGATATGACCTTGACAGAACTGATGAAACAGTTACAGGAGTTTGAACTGTTGATCAGGGAATCTCCTGCTGGTGGTGAGGCCAACATGGTAGTTGCTTCTGGTTCCAATCCTAACTCTGGGAATGGAAAGAAGCAACGGGCCAAGAATGGGAAGGCTTCTATTCCTGCTACTACCAAGAGCAAGAAGAAGAAGAAGAAGAACCCAAAGAAGCTTAAGTGCTTCTTCTGTGGTAAGGTTGGGCATATAAAGAAGCATTGCAAGGACTTCCTTTCAAATGGAGGTAGGTGTGATCATCTATATCTAGAAACTTGTTTGGTTGAGGAATCCAGTGACATCTGGATCATAGATTCTGGTGCAACTAATCATGTTTGTGTTTCTCTGCAGGGATTCAAAGAAACGAGAAGTCTACTTCGTGAAGACTTAACGCTTCGGATGGGTGATGGATCCTTGGTCTCAGCGGAAGCAGTGGGAGATATCCATCTTTATTTTGATAATTATAGGAATTTAATTTTGCGAGATTGTTTTTATGTTCCTAAATTTAAAAGGAATTTAATTTCTGTATCTTATTTATTTAAAGACTCCTACGTGGTATCTTTTAATGAAAAAGTGGTGATTCGTAAAAACAAATCTTTTATCTGTTCTGGATGGATGCAAAATAATCTATATTTTATCAAACCTAAGATGGACTTATTGCTTAATGCTGAGATAAATGATAATGACTCTAAAAGACTTAAAACTTCTCACTCTAATAAGACTTATCTTTGGCATTTACGCCCTGGGCATATTAACCTAAATAGGATTCAAAGGTTGGTAAGGGATGGACCTTTAAGTCACTTAAAGGTGGAATCTATACCTCAATGTGAGTCTTGTTTGGAGGGTAAAATGACCAAAAGACCATACGGGTCTAAGGGCAATAGGGCCGAAGGGGTTCTAGAACTTGTGCATAGTGATGTTTGCAGACCGATGAACATCCGGGCACGAGGAGGGTATGAGTACTTCGTCACTTTCATTGACGATCACTCAAGATATGGGTATGTGTACCTAATGCACCACAAAAGCGAAACTTATGATAAGTTCAGGGAGTTTCGGGCTGAAGTGGAAAAGCAATTGGGTAAACCCATAAAGGCACTTCGATTTGATCGAGGTGGGGAATACCTTTCTGAAGAGTTCTTGGGACACTTGTTAGAGAATGGGATTTTATCCCATTTGACTGCGCCAGGCACTCCACAGCAGAATGGCATAGCATAGAGAAGAAATAGGACTTTGTTGGACATGATTCGGTCCATGATGAGTTATTCATCATTGCCTTTATCCTTTTGGGGATATGCACTACAAACCGCATGTTATCTTTTGAACAATGTGCCTTCAAAATCGGTCCCTAAAACTCCTCATGAGTTGTGGACAAGACGGAAGACATCCTTAAACCATATTTGCATATGGGGATGTCCAGCTCATGTCTTGTTTAAGGATCCGAATAAGTTGGAAGCACGTTCAGAAGTTTGCGTGTTTGTAGGATATCCAAAAGGGACTAAAGGGGGTTATTTTTATAACCCAAAGGAAAATAAAATCATGGTTTCAACTAATGCAACTTTCCTTGAGGAGAGTTACATGAACGACTTTAAACCTCAAAGCAAAGTGGTGCTTGAGGAGTTGAGGGGTGATCCGTTTACTCTGGAGGTTCCGAATGAAACCATGCCGATCAGTGTAGAAAAACCAAACAAACCTGAACAACAACCTCAGGGGCTTCGGCGTAGTGGGAGGATCGGGCGTCAACCTGAGAGGTATATGTTCAATGCGGAAGTCTTTTTGGCTGAACCGGATGAACATGACAGGGATCCTTATACTTACAAAGAAGCCATGGAGGATGTTGATTCAAGACTTTGGACAGAGGCCATGAACATAGAGATGAAGTCTATGGAGACTAATCGGGTCTGGGAGCTTGTGGATCTTCCCGAAGGGGTAAAACCCATAGGGTGTAAGTGGATCTACAAGAGGAAAAGAGGAGTGGATGGAAAGGTCGAAACCTTTAAGGCTAGATTGGTAGCTAAGGGTTATACACAAAAGGAAGGAATCGATTATGAGGAAACCTTTTTGCCTGTAGCCATGCTTAAGTCCATCCGGATTCTCTTGTCCATAGCTGCCGCTCTCGACTACGAGATTTGACAGATGGATGTCAAGACGGCTTTTCTGAATGGCTATCTTGATGAGTCCATTTATATGGAACAACCAGACGGGTTCAAGGTCGCAGGTCAAGAGGGTAAGGTTTGTAAGCTGCTAAAGTCCATTTATGGACTTAAGCAGGCTTCTCATTCTTGGAACATAAGATTTGATCAAGTGATCAAGACTTATGGGTTCTCACAAAATGTGGATGAACCATGTGTTTACAAACACATTAAGAATGAGAAGGTGGTTTTTCTACTACTCTATGTATATGACATTCTGCTAATTGGCAATGACGTTGGGGCATTGTCATCAGTCAAATTATGGTTGACCAAGCAGTTTGACATGAAGGACTTAGGTGAGGCTAATTTTATTCTCGGTATCCAGATCTTTCGTGATAGGAAGAACAAAATGATAGCTTTGTCACAGGCCGGCTACATAGATAAAATTCTCAGGAGGTTTGCAATGCAGGATTCCAAGAAAGGTGGGCAACCATCTAGGTCTGGAATTACTCTTTCTAAGAAAGACTCTCCAGAGTCTTATGAAGAAAGAGAATACATGAAGAAGGTATCTTATGCTTCTGCAGTGGGTAGTCTCATGTATGCCATGCTTTGCACTCGACCGGATATTAGCTATGCAGTCGGGATTGTGAGTCGATTTCAGGCGGATCCAGGACCGAACCATTGGGTTGCGGTAAAGCATATTTTCAAGTACCTGAGAAGGACTCGAGGGTATATGCTTGTGTATTTGGGTGAGGATTTAACTCCTCTAGGATACACTGATTCAGATTTTCAATCCTGCCTGGATTCTAGGAAATCGACTTCGGGGTTTGTGTTTACTCTAGGTGGCGGTGCCATCAGTTGGAGAAGTGCGAAGCAAGATTGCACTTCGGATTCAACGATGGAGGCCGAGTATGTGGCGGCTAGTGATGCTTCGAAAGAAGCAGTGTGGCTCCGCAAGTTCCTTGGGGATCTTGAGGTAGTTCCTGGTATGGATAAGGCGGTATCACTGTACTGTGATAACAGTGCGGCGGTAGCTAATGCTAAGGAACCAAGATTTCACAAGAAGAGTAAACATATTGATCGGAAGTATCATGTGATAAAGGACTTCGTTGAGAGCGGGCATGTCACGGTGTGCAAGATCGCATCAGAGGACAATTTAGCTGATCCATTTACGAAGACACTTACTGGGAGAGTCTTCGAGAGGCATGTGGAAGCTATGGGGATGCGAAATTTACAGTATTTACTCACTTAGTGCAAGTGGGAGATTGTTAGACATGTATGCTCTAAGGAGTAAAAATGTAATACGTTTTTGGAGACATTTTTATCAATAAAGAATTTATTCATTTATATATATATACCAAATATTGTCCTCTTTACGTTCATATTTGTTGAATGTATGATAAGCAAACAGTAGTCTGAGACTGTCAGTCTAAACCTTAAGAATTAGGCATATGATGGGATGATTATGCAGAAGACACAATTCTTAGCGTGACGGTCTAAAACATATGATCCGCAATCGAGGGAATAAAGTTGGGCACTTTATTCATGTAAAGATTGTTATGTTGTCTATATCCCTTTTGGGAGATGGTTTGTCTTGACCATCGGAGTTGGACTCCATGAATAGAAACATGGGCACGTGGTCATAGGTGACGATGTGTTGGATCGGGACATAAAGTGAATTGATTTGGATTAATAATTCTGTCTTGGCAAATCGATTCACTTTAGACAATCATTTGTATTGTATCTTAATCCTGAGATGAATAATGGGCCTGTTGTCTCGACTTGTGTCTTTTGATGTACCAAAGGGTGACTCCCACATCTCTATAGTGGCATGCATGCCGGTACGTTGGAGGCATGACTCTTGATAGCGTAGACTTGTTATTCATAGATATGGAATCCGTAACTCCTCTTTAGGAGTAATGATATCCTCTTATATGCGTTGTCCTGTAATTGGAAAACTGGAGCGCTCAACCATTTGGATACATAGGTGTAGCCGAATGGTATACTATCTTTGGATGGTAAGTTTTCTGATGGTGAGACAATGGAACGTAAGATAAAAATAATCGGGAAGGTAAGACAAAACTTTTCCGTAAGCCGATTATGGATGATCATATGGGGATGCGATACACTATGATATGTCATGGAGACTTAGCTACACGAGCTTCATAATTCTATAAAGTTTGAGAGTGCAGCTCCAAGCTTTTAGTGGAGTAGCGTTGGAGTTGATAATTATGAAATGTATATCTGGGATATTGGGTTTCATAATTATCATGAGCTTGAACTTTATAGGTCCATTTTGGTCCCCTTTGCTAGCTCACAAAATCCTGTAACGATACGGTGTGTTTTTTCAATAATTGGTGACTTATGTCAGATTTAATAGATTGGTTTAAAATTTGTTAGAATCAAATAATTCATGTCTGTTTATCGGTTGAATTAATTATGTAGGAAAATTAGTTCAAGATGAACTTGTTGAATTATTACGTTCGGGTAATTCTTGTCTGTTTATCGGTTGTTTTATTTTTGGACAATTAGAACAAGATAAACTTGTAGAATTATTGTGAATTGATTTATTTTCTTAGAGATTATCTTGATAAAGTTTGTTTTGATCAGATATCTTTTCTATTGGGCTATTTGAATCAAAACTGAGACTTTATCCTTTAGAATCTCGGGTGGAAAATAAAAGATTCGCGGAGATTTTTTCTCGGCAGTTTAGCCTGTCGGATGACGTGCTCGGCCTGCCAAACTGGCCTGTTCGGCCTGCCGATCGACGACAGTTAAGATTACGCGTTTTCACGCGGATCTTATCAGATATTGATCCGAACTTGATTCTGTTTCGATTTTTTGAGACCTAATCTGATATGGACTGACCCTAGGACCAATAGGTATAAAAAGGGAGTGAGTCTAATGATTTACTCAGATCAATTTGAGAGATTAAGAGTGATACTCTTCTAGTGAGCATCTGAAAACTCCCTGAGAGCTTTTGTTCACAAATCACGAACACTAGCTTTGGGTTCTCTCTATTGGTTGGAAGGAGAGTCACCGGTGGAAGAGCTGTACGTGTGAGCCCACACTCACTCCGGTTGAGGATAGAGAATAGCAAAGAAGACCAGTTGGTTGAGGCTCTTCTAAAATGTTACTTCTCTACACAGGTTGCAGAGGTTCTTCAGTACACTGAGGTTAGTAAGATCTATCCAATTTATACATATAACATGTCAAACTTGTATTTTGGAAATTATTCTGATGAAAAATTTTAAAAATTCCGCTGCGCACTTTGTTTCCAACAAGTTACATGAACGACTTTAAACCTCGAAGCAAAGTGGTGCTTAAGGAGTTAAGGGGTGATCCGTTCACCCCGGAGGTTCCGAACAAAACCATTCCGATCGGTGTAGAAAAACCAAACAAACCTGAACAACAACCTCAGGGGCTTCGACGTAGTGGGAGGATCGGGCGTCAACCTGAGAGGTATATTTTCAATGGGAAGGTCTTCTTGGCTGAACCGAATGAACATGACAGGGATCCTTATCCTTACGCAGAAGCTATTGAGGATGTTGATTCAAGACTCTGGACAGAGGCCATGAACATAGAGATGAAGTCTATGGAGACTAATCGGGTCTAGAAGCTTGTGGATCTTCCCGAAGGGGTAAAACCCATAGGGTGTAAGTGGATTTACAAGAGGAAAAGAGGAGTGGATGGAAAGGTCGAAACCTTTAAGGCTAGACTGGTAGCTAAGGGTTATACGCAAAAGGAAGGAATCGATTATGTGGAAACCTTTTTGCCTGTAGCCATGCTTAAGTCCATCCGGATTCTTTTGTCTATAGCTACCGCTCTTGACTATGAGATTTGGCTGATGGATGTCAAGACGGCTTTTCTAAATGGCTATCTTGATGAGTCCATTTATATAGAACAACCAGACGGGTTCAAGGTCGCGGGTCAAGAGGGTAAGGTTTGTAAACTGCTAAAGTCTATTTATGGACTTAAGCAGGCTTCTCGTTCTTGGAACATAAGATTTAATCAAGTGATCAAGACTTATGGGTTCTCACAAAACGTGGAAGAACCATGTGTTTACAAACACATTAAGGATGGGAATGTGATTTTTTTACCGCTCTATGTAGATGACATTCTGCTAATTGGCAATGACGTTGGGGCGTTGTCATCGGTCAAATTATAGTTCACCAAGCAGTTTGACATGAAGGACTTAGCTGAGGCTAATTTTGTTCTCGGTATCCAGATCTTTCGGGATAGGAAGAACAAAATGATAGCTTTGTCTCAGGCTGGCTACATAGATAAAATTCTCAGGAGGTTTGCAATGCAGGATTCCAAGAAAAGTGGGCAACCATCTAGGTCTGGAATTACTTTTTCTAAGAAAGACTCTCCAAAGTCTTATGAAGAAAGAGAATACATTAAGAAGGTGCCTTATGCTTCGGTAGTGGGTAGTCTCATGTATGCCATGCTTTGCACACGACTGGATATAAGCTATGCGGTCGGGATTGTAAGTCGATTTCAGGCGGATCTAGGACCGAACCATTGGGTTGCGGTAAAGCATATTTTCAAGTACCTAAGAAGGACTCGAGGGTATATGCTTGTGTATTCGGGTGAGGATTTAACTCCTCTAGGATACACTGATTCGGATTTTCAATCCTGTCCGGATTATAGGAAATCAACTTCGGGGTTTGTGTTTACTCTGGGTGGTGGTGCCATCAGTTGGAGAAGTGCGAAGCAAGATTGCACTTCGGATTCAACGATGGAGGCCGAGTATGTGGCGGCTAGTGATGCTTCGAAAGAAGCAGTGTGGCTCTGCAAGTTCCTTGGGGATCTTGAGGTTGTTCCTGGTATGGATAAAGCGATATCACTGTACTGTGATAACAATGCGGTGGTAGCTAATGCTAAGAAACCAAGATTTCACAAGAAGAGTAAGCATATTGATCGAAAGTATCATGTGATAAAGGACTTCCTTGAGGGCGGGCATGTCATGGTTTGCAAGATCGTGTCAGAGGAAAATTTAGCTGATCCATTTATGAAGACACTTACTGGGAGAGTCTTCAAGAGGCATATGGAAGCTATGGGGATGCGAAATTTGTTGTATTTACTCACTTAGTGCAAGTGGGAGATTGTTAGACATGTATGCCCTAAGGAGTAAAAATGTAATACGTTTTTGGAGACATTTTTATCAATAAAGAATTTATTCTTTTATATATACCAAATCTTGTCCTCTTTACGTTCATATTTTTTGAATGTATGATAAGCAAACAGTAGTATGAGACTGTCAGTCTGAACCTTAAGAATTGGGCATATGATGGACTAATTATGCAGAAGACACGATTCTTAAGGTGACGGTCTAAAACATATGATCCGCAATCGAGGGAATAAAGTTGGGCGCTTTATTCATGTAAAGATTGTTATGTTGTCATATCCCTTTTGGGAGATGGTTTGTCTTTACCATCGAAGTTGGACTCCATGAATAGAAACATTGGCACATTGTCATCGGTGACGATGTGTTGGATCAGGACATAAAGTGAATTGATTTGGATTAATAATTCTGTCTCGGCAAATCGATTCACTTTAGACAGTCATTTGTATTGTATCTTAATCCTGAGATGAATAATAGGCCCGTTGTCTTGACTTGTGTCTTTTGATGTACCAATGGGTGACTCCCATATCTCTATAGTGGTATGCATGCCGGTACGTTGGAGGCATGACTCTTGATAGCGTAGACTTGTTATTCATAGATATGGAATCCATAGCTCCTCTTAAGGAGTAATGATATCCTCTTATATGCGTTGTCCTGTAATTGAAAAACTGGAGCGCTCAACCATTTGGATACATAGGTGTAACCGAATGGTATACTATCTTTGGATGGTAAGTTTTCTGATGGTGAGACAATGGAACGTAAGATAAAAATAATCGGGAAGGTAAGACAGAACTTGTCCTTAAGCCGATTATGGATGATCATATGGGGATGCGATACACTATGATATGTCATGGAGACTTAGCTACACAAGCTTCATAATTCTATAAAGTTTGAGAGTGCAGCTCCAAGCTTTTATTGGAGTAGCGTTGGAGTTGATAATTGTGAAATGTATATCTGGGATATTGGGTTTCATAATTATCATGAGCTTGAACTTTATAGGTCCATTTTGGTCCGCTTTGCTAGCTCACAAAGTCCTGTAACAACACAACGTACTTTTCCAATAATTGGTGACTTATGTCGGATTTATCAGATTGGTTTAAAATTTGTAGGAATCAAATAATTCATGTCTGTTTATCGGTTGAATTAATTTTGTAAGAAATTAGTTCAAGATAAACTTGTTGAATTATTGCGATCAGATAATTCTTGTTTGTTTATCGGTTGTTTTAATTTTAGAAAAATTAGAACAAGATAAACTTAGGGCCCGTTTAGTTCGAGTATTTGAATGAAGATTTAAATTTTTGTAAGAGAAAATACTGTAGCAAAATGATTCAAACCGTGATTTGAGTATCGAAAGTATTCCAACCAAACAAGCCCTTATAGAATTATTGTGAATTGATTTATTTTCTTAGAGATTATCTTGATAAAGTTTGTTTTGATCAAATAACTTCTCTATTGGGTTATTTGAATCAAAACTGAGACTTTATCCTTTAGAATCTCGGGTGGAAAATAAAAGATTCGCAGAGATTTTTTCTCGGGAGTTCGGCCTGCCGGATGACGTGTTCGGCCTGCCAATGGGGCCTGTTTGGCCTGCCGATCAACGAGAGATAAGATTACGCATTTTCACGTGGATCTTATCAGATATTGATCCGAACTTGATTCTGTTTTGAGTTTTTGAGACCTAATCTGATATAGACTGACCCCATGACCAATAGCTATAAAAAGGGAGTGAGTCTCATGATTTACTCAGATCAGTCAAGAGATTGAGAGTGATACTCTTCTAGTGAGCATCTGAAAACTCTCTGAGAGCTTTTGTTCACAAATCACGAACACTAGCTTTGGGTTTTCTCTATTGGTTGGTAGGAGAGTCACCGGTGGAAAAGCTGAACGTGTGAGCCCACGCTCACTCCAGTTGTGGATAGAGAATAGCAAAGAAGACCAGTTGGTTGAGGCTCTTCTGGAACGTGACTTCTCTACACAGGTTGCGGAGGTTCTTCGGCACACTGAGGTTAGTAAGATCTGTCTAATTTATACATATAATATGTCAAACTTGTGTTTTAAAAAATACTCTGATGAAAATTTTTTTTTTAAAATTTCGCTGCGGACTTTGTTTCCAACAATATTGCGGATCATATGTTTTAGACCGTCACCTTAAGAATCATGTCTTCTGCATAATCAGTCCATCATATGCCCAATTCTTAAGGCTTAGACTGACAGTCTCAGACTACTGAAAGTTTGGCCTGCCGGTAGAGCATCAAAAATTTATGCCGCACTGTCGGCCTGTCGGACCACACGTCCGGCCTATTGATCTGTGACCTTCGGCCTGCCGAACTGTGAGGTCCAGCATGCCAATCGAGCAGAAAACCTCATTCCAGAAAATATAATTTTAATGCAATTCATCAATTTTATTTTCAACAATTCAAAAACATAAAATTAGAGACTCAAGAAATACCTGGAGGTGCCATCATCAATCTTTAAGATCCAACTTCTCGTTCCGTCTTCTCCGAATTATTATTTAATTACAAAATTCTTACAAATTAAAAAAATTAAATAACAATTCCTAGACGGAGATGATAGTCCGCCATCTAATTACATGAAAAACCTAAATACATATTCTAACCTCTAAGGAACCATAACCGGTATTAATTAATTAACAAATAATTAAACAATGATTTAATCAACCATGATTAATTAATAAACATTCACCACATAATCCATGAAAACATATATATTATATAGAAACCTAGAGTGCCATCTCTCTATAAAATTCAATTCAAGCATAGGAGAGATTAAGATCACAAAATTTATGCATATAACATGAGCACAAACTTGCAAATTTATGTAAAAATCATGGCTCTGATACCAATTGTTGGAAACAAAAGTGCGCAGCGGAGACCGACATCGATGTGCTCCTTTACAGATGTCCCCGGTCTTTGTCTATAGTTTAAGAGTTTTTGAAGCGCCCATTGCCGCTTTGTTATGGCCTAGCCTCTAAACATGCCCTCAAGATTATCCAAGATCTACTTCACAGTCTCATAATCCTGATGTTGAGCTTGCAGCACGTTGTTCATGCTAGCCATAACATCGCAGCGGACCTGATCATTAGCATTTTTCCAGCGGTCGTACGCTTGGAATTGCTCATTACTTGAGTCTCCCATAGGCTCAGGAGGACAAGGGTTGTCAGTACATATTTCAGTTTCTCAAAGGATAGGACGATGTCCAAGTTTCATTTTCAATCGTTATAATTCTCACTGGTTAATTGGTTTTTGTCAAGTATTGATGATAAATTATTTTTAGACATTTTCAATCTACAATAAAGAATCATATACCAAACATAAGCAAACATATATAATAATTTAGTAAGATAACACAATCATGTAAAATCATACAAATGTGTTTATGTGTCAAAACTTTCAAAATATCACAACCTTACAACAATAATTCCCAACTCAGAATTCAACAAGCTCCTAGGGGAGTCATGCCAAATTCAATCAGGAACACAGATCCCCTCCTGATTAATATATGCCATCCAGGACCCGTATGATCCAACATATACTAATAATTGTTTCTTTGGCCATCAATTTTATTAACAGAGCTCCTAGGGGAGGTTAATAATAAAATTAACGTGAGTGTATAACCACCATTTCAATATTTTATCCATGATTTATAATCACCACCTAGGGGTGTGCAACCATAAATCATACTAAAATACCTTATCCTTTCAGAGATCCAATATGGTACATGATAGAAATCTCTTCCTAGGGGTCAGGACCACCATGTTCTTCCTATGGACCAACAATGGAGGCTTTAGGTCCTCTATTCAAAAACCTTCTCCCATGCTTCCAACTAATTACTAGTATTAAGAGTTAATACATTTAAGGTTTTAAACATATTTCTATGTAAACACAAAAAACAAAATATTGACTCCAGCATCGATAAGAGAAATGGTTTCCCTACTAAAGCCAAAACATAATCTCTCCTCCTTCATATAAAAAAAAAAAAGTAAATTAAGGTAAGCAACAACGAATATCTTAGTAAGAAAAAGATTCATTTTGAAAAGTTTATTATTATAGGTAGTACCTACAAAGCTAAAAAATAATATTAATAAAGTATATAATACTTGAATGAGAAAAATAAATGACAATTTCTCTTATTGACTTTAGTTCTCTGACTTTTATTGTTGAAAGTAACAAGAAAATAGTTAACACATTGAAGGCTTTAAGCATATTTTTACGTAAACACAAAAAACAAAAGAGAAAAGAAAAACAAAATATTGACTCCAACATGTAGGGTCGATAATTTTGGACACAGCACAATGACACAATACGAAAACGACACGAGATAAACGGGTTTGGATCGCATGTTTATTAATTGAACCATAAATGGTTTGGCATGAATAACACAAAAATAACAGGCTGGATTTGTGCTAACACACCTTAACATGTTTAATTAAACAGGCCGTAAACGTATTGACACGACACGACACGACCTGCCCATTTATAACACATTTAAACTTAAAAATAAAAATATTTGAAATATTTGTAGTAGGTTAGTATTAATTAAATATTGTGTTTTTGTTAATTTTCTTTATTGGCTTTTTTTAGATTTTCAGTTACCTGGGTCATAAATGTATCATATGCGTGTTGTTATCGTGTCAACCCATTACGGTACGTTTAATAATCGTGTTACGCATGCCATAGGCGTGTCGTGTTCGTGTTTGCATTTCTGGCATATTTATTAATCGTGTTGCGTTCGTATTTGGGCTAAAGGTGTCATGCTGTAAGCATGCCGACACAAACATGACGTGGATAGGAGAAATCGTTAGCCAACTCAAACCAAAACATAACCTTTATTCATTCATATAAAAATAGTAAATTTAAGGTTAGCAACAACGAATATATTAGTAAGAAACAGATTCATGTTGCAAGTTCATTATTATAGGTAGTAACTACGTAGCTAAGAATAATATTAATGACATATATAATACTTGAATGAGATAAATAAGTGACAATTTCTATTATTGACTTTGTTTTCTCACTTCTTTGTTGCTCTTTTCTTGTTACTTTGAGAGTAATTGCTTTAACTTTAACCACTCAAATTTTCAATATTCATTTTTATTTGATGAGACATATTCTGAAAAATTCTTGTTATTCTTTGTTAGTCTTCTAAAACAATTTTAGAAAAAATATGTAGAAACACAGAAAATATGCGGCATGTATATAACAAAAATTTTCATATATTTTAATTTAACGCTTAATATTTATATTTATATGCTTACCTGGTTGAAGGTATTTTGTCGGAGATCTTCTCATGGGAATTGTTCTCTATATGAAACCATCATCTTCCTTGCCTATTCTTTGATACCAATTAGATGAACACATGGGCATAGAAGGGAATTAGGGTTTCTAGAGATTACTCGCTTACTTTTCTCTCCCATTAATCTCAACACATGAGCAAAGTAGGACTAGGAATAAAAGAACACTTCTTCTCTTTTTTTCTCTCTCTACACACATATGCTAAGGTTTTTGTAGAGTTTTTACAGTCTCATGAAGACTCTCAATTCTATGTAGAATCAATAGAGAAGGCCTTTATTTATAAAGAATTAGAGACTCAATTAATTCTGAAAACATTCTTTATTTTAATTTTAAATTCACATATTTAATTAAAATAAAAGAGACAAATGTCCCTTTCCTCTATCTGTGTGTAGTGCCAATGAGGGGAAGAAGAGAGAAAAAATTGCATGTAATGAGATTGTGAAAATGCATATTTCTTAAGTCTAAAATCAATTATTTTGCATTCATATTTTTCATTAAATCCCTTAATTATAGCATTTGTGTGATAACTAGAATTTTTATATGTTTGCATGAAAATATGCTTAAAAATATGTTTCTGGTGTATTTTTATGTTTAATAATAATTTTAGAAATTTTTATAATCATTTATGTGTGCTCAATAATTAATTAGTTTGAAAATAATTAAAACCATAAAAATAATGTTGTGTGATTTTATTTTAAGTCTTAACGTATTTGTAAATAAGTTTTTAGTTTGTAATATGTTCTATAATATTTCTAGTAATTTATAAAAATATTCTCAAGTCTTAAAATAATATACCTGTTAAGGTTTATTAATGTTAGAAATTTTTATTTACTTTTAGTATGTTTTGTGTTTTTTATTGTAAAATAAATAATTTTAAAATTATTGTAAAAATTATGTTTGTAAAATAATTAATTTTATTTTGTTTATTTTATTTAGATTTAAAATCTGCAAGAAAATGGAGCAAAACGACACAAAAATAGGAAAAAAGGGACCTCAAATGCTTGAAAAATAAAAAGTAAAATAAAATTCAAAGGTAGGACACGTGGAATCTCGTAGCTGTTCGATCAAGCTGCCCACGCTATCCTGGCCATCCATACGTCCAGACCTTCCCCCGAAATTTGCTACAGCTCTCTTCATATGAGCGCTTCTTCTACGCCCTTCGAGCAGCGTACCACGACACGATCTAGTGGTTCTTGTTCAGTGCCCAGCTTCGCTTTGTTCCAACTACCATATCGAGTCTTGGTCCACACATTTGATAGTCTTCCAGCATTTGTTTGTTATGGGCAAAGCACCTAATCACAAGATAAAATTCGCACGTTCTTGAGGTAGAAACACGTTGAAAGAAAATTAAAAAAAAACATAAAAAAGTAATAAATTAGATCTTAATCTGATTCTAAGTGGGTGGGCAGCTGAATTATATTCAAAAAAATCCCAAAATCTGTCATATTGCAATCCTACTCATTTGCAACCTAAAAATATCCCAATAAAATAATAAAAATAATAAATAAAAAAATATGTAAATAGTAATTTTCTCCATGTATAAATACCTCCCCTTTCCACATTGTAACTCACCCTTCTTCTCCATAATTTGAAGTTGTTTCTCTCTTTCCTTCTCCCTTTGGTTAGTTTTTTTCTTCGTTTTAGTTTTGTATTTTTATAAAATATTTATAGTTTTTATGTTGTAAAATAGTTATGCTTAGTAAAATTATGTATATTTTTACTTTCAATATGTCTTTCTAATTTCCTTTTTAGCTAAGGAGAGAGGGGGGAAATTATGGCAAAATTAAGTTAAATATATTTAGTTAAGTTTTATAAGCTGTAATAATGTCCAAATCATTTTTAGAAAACTTATAATTTTCATTTTTACTCAGCTAAAATTCTTGCAAAATTAAATTTTGATTTATTGTAAATATAGGCTGGCATGGGTAACGCTTAGGAGCACTTTGATTATCCATGGATAGGAAATGACATGGTAAATGCTTAGCTTTAATTTTGCTAGTAATTTAGTTAGTTAATTTTAAGATCATGCTTATTTGTTAAAAATAAGTTTTTGATACATTATAGATGTGAATTGACACATTAAACACTTGGCAACTCTTAGTTTATTAGAGACAAAAGATCGCATATTATATACTTAAACTATTTTAATGAATAGTTTTAGAAAAACTAAAACATATTTAGGTTAATTGCCAGAATAGTTTCTTTAATCCTCAGCATTGTTATAATTGTTGTTTCTACCAAGTTAAATTGCACTTTTTATTAAAGTTTCATCTTCCATTTAGTTAAATCATATTTCTTATTATTGAAATTCTATTTATCATTCCAATTTAAGTCACATTTCTTGTTATTGAAGTTTAAAAAAATCACAAAAAATCTAAAAATGAAAAAAGCAAAAATATGTAAATATTGTGAATAAATTATAAATAAATTAACTTTAATCCTTAAAGTCTTTAACTATTAAATAAAAATAATATAACTGATATATTAGACCTTTGCAATACCTTTTTCCTGTGGGATAGATCTCGGATTCACAGAGTATTATTACTTGAACAACCTTATACTTGAGCTTATATTGGACTTATACTTTTAGACCTGAACAGCTTTTTTTTTAATGGAAAATTCATTTCATTAAATTACATAAAGTAATATGATCTGATACGACTTATGAAAATCTCGAAAATACATGAGGGAAAACCTCTAATTGAGATCGAATCCCTCGATAAATTCGGATGGTGCTTAAAGGGGTGTAACGCGTGCCTAGCACTTGATAAAGGGAAATTATTTCAGCACATAGAGATTGAGCATATCTTTAGCTCTTTAAAGAGAGCTCTTATGAACGGTGAGTTATTCCAAATGATCGAAGGCCAACAAATAGTAATACCTTGGCCACGAACAAACCTTCATACAATTGATGGATCTTTTTGATCGATTAGTAGAAAACATTGAGTAGCACCAGGGCTATTATCCATTTCTCATAGAGAAAACTCTAGAGGATCAAAAGCTCTAACCCATAGCAACACACTAAAGGTAGGGAAACCACTACTGTTATTACAACAACAAAACAGACACACAGTATAGTCAAACAATACTTTATTAGTGAGAAAAACATCGGTTTTATTTTACAATCACAGACATAAAAAGAAGCAAAATGAAAAGCAAAAAATGGCTAAAAATTTGGCCTTGAGTCAGTGGCCAGTGATGGAAGCCCTTCCTTCACTGGTGACCAACGCCTCCCACCTCTGCCTAGGCTGATCGGCAATGCTCCTCATCGCCAAAAGCCCCCCTATGTAGAGCCTGCCAATGCCCTCATCACTTAGGCTAACCTGAATAGCATGTTATGCAATCTGATTTGTTTCCAAATTTAAATTTTTAATTTTTAATTAAATCACATTTATGAAAAGTAGAAACTTATAGAATTAGAAATTTAGTGAACAAGTCTTGGACTGTATAGAAAACCTTTTCCTATATAGATACACGCCATACACAATGGGTGGGACCCCCAATATGTCTTTTAAAATTAATTATTATTTATTAAATAATCTTATTATTTAAAAATTATAAATTAATCCATAATCAATTATTTTGAGTGATATTTAACTTAGAATTCTATAATTCTAAATGGTGTTTATAGGGATGGCAAGGTATAAAATAATTCATAATTAATTTATTTTGAGTGATATTTAATTTAGAATTCTATAACTCTAAATTAACTAATTAAACCAATAGTTTCACTTATAAAAACAGTATTTACACAGATGGCAGGAATGGACCCATAATTTCAAGCTTCAATAAAAACCAATATATTGATTAAACTCTTTAATTGATATATTACACTTTTATTAATTCCAATGTCACTCCACTAAAAACTTAAAATTGCACTCTCAAAATTATATATATATAATTACTCATAATTTATAGTCGTCCATTTGATATAGTTATTACATATAAATTAATCCTCTATAAATAATTCATAATTAGAGCTAGGTAAAATCTGTTAATCTATTTAATTATTTTTTTAATCCTTGAGTGTTATTTATTCTCTAATGAATAATAATTCATGAACTTAATGTAACGCCCCCTTACGAACGTCATAGATATCGTTGCATTCATTCTTGTTACCATTATTTAAGATAAACTATTTTAAATAAAAACATAAATTTGATAACATACCCGAGGATCCATGCATACATTTTTTTATCAATATTTAATAAATTACTTCATTATAAACATTCCTTAAATAGTTTATTACACTAAAACAAAGGAACCATAATTTAAATAAAAACAACGCAACATTTACAATCTGCATGCACAGTTCGGTAAGCCGAACTTCGAACTTCGGACTTTGGCAGGTTAAACTTTACCGGCAGTTTGAACTTCAACCATCGGCAGGCCTCCTGAGGCTCTATAAAATGGGGTTTTAAAATTGCTAAGATCGACAGGCCGACACATGGTAATCAGCAGGCCGATCATTGCATTGGCAAACTGACCAATAATGATCAGCAGGTCGATCTATTGTTAAAACAAAATTTTTAATTTAAAACAAGTCTCAAAATTTCAAAATGCAGAAGACAAATAATAATACTATAAAGTTCAAGAGACATAGTTCAAATCTTTAAGACTATTCAAATAAACATACTTAGAAAACAAAACATAGTTTATAACTTTGAAAAATTTCTTTGGCATGTTCCATTTTCAATCCATCCTGCATAGCTCACACACCCTTTCTCGCCCTCCACCTAATCCATAATTCTCTTACCCTTATCTGCAATATGATGTAAAACTAAGTAAGCAAAAGCTTAGTAAGTACATTTCATATCTCACAACGTAAAACATCTTATGAACTTCATTATAAAAAAAATCATTACCTTAAGAATCATCATAATAGTGCGCTAGGCATAGTTTCATATAGAACATATCTTTCATTTCATTATCTATATTAAAACTTTGTCCGTTTTATCTTTAGGGGCCCAAGTGTTATACCATTATCATCATCATAGGCCAACCGTTATAAGAGGAGAGGGGTAGCTAATCCAAAACCAAACATGATATCATAACATTAACATAACATAAATGTGGGTGTGCAACACTTATTTAGGTGATACATATATACATACATATATCTATACTTTTATACCTTTGAATACGTCATTATTAAAACATCCATGACTTTTGTACAATAAACTTTCATAATAATTCATTAAATAAAACCGTCATAGAATCATCATAAAATTACCATGAGCATAAAAATTCAAACTTTTTCACAAACCACATCATGTTGCAGGTGAGAATGTACTTACTTGTTTAGCTTATTCAACCTTAATTGTAGGTGATGCCGCCACGGTCTTGATGTGCTCACTCCTTAGTGTGTTCATGTCATACATTCATTTAAAATAAAATTAACATTTATTTTCATTCAAAGAATCATCCAATACCACACAACATACTCATACATGCTTCTCTAAGAACATAAATTTCAAAACACATTTTATCAGTTCTAAAAAAAACATTTCAGCAAAACTACCCTTATAATTGCTGTCTGATCCTTATGAATTCATAGCCCTATATCTCATAATTCGCACACAATTCAAGCAACAAATTTGGCAGGGACAAAGTTAACATATAAACATATTACCATGATTTTTTGTTGGTCATAAAAATTCTATTTGATATTTAAACAAGTCACAAAATTCATGACACAAAATCTGCCAGCAATAAATAGGCAGTGAACGACTCTAAACTCAGGTCTGTTTATCATATTATTGATGCCGTACAAAAATCTACAAAAATTAAAACATATTATAGACACATAGAACTATAACATATCCAAAAATTGGCTTCAACAAAAATTGAAATAGGTCAAAAAACACAATTGAAATCGATAGTGAAACTGATTTTACAAACATGGGCAGCAAACACCTTTCAAACTAGCATTTAAGCAAAATATCACGAAAATAATTTTGACCTCAAAATTTTGTGACAAACTATATGCATAATAACACCCTACTACAAAATTCCCAAGACCAAACAAAATCATTTAGACACAATAAAAAGTTAGAGAATTAAGAGGTCCAAAGTTTTCAAAGGTGCAGAACATGAACATTTAATATCTCAGCCTACACACAACAAAATAGGACGAAATTCGGAGCAACATCACATAGTATATACATGAAAATCATATTAAAATTTTAGAACAAACAAAGATTTGTAGCAAAGTTATGGGGGTCAGAACATAGAGAAAATACAACGTTACCGATTAGCATTAATTAGCAGTGAGTGGCAGAGAGAAGAAAATTCATATCTTAGCGTAGAAAAATCAAATTGAGGTGAAATTTTTAGGGTTAGCACATAACACATACATGAATAAAATATTAAAATTTCAGAGCAAACAGAAATTTGTAGACAAAGATATAATAGTCGGATTACAAGGTGATCAAATTTCAAAATTGCTGAGAAGAGTCTCTTACCTTAAAACAATTTCTTCTCAAGCTTCCTTCGAATTCGCCCAAAGAAAACTCAATATTTCTTTCAATTATTTGCAGGAGAATTGAGGGAGAGAAGAGGAAGAAGATGTGGAGAAACGAAGAAGAAGAAGAGAGCGTAAAAAAAAGAGTCTATATACTACAACAATTATATGTTTAGCGACGAGATTTGTAATTGCTAAATAATTAGTTTAAGTCATCGCTAGATCTGTGCCCAAGAACAATTTTGTAATTTAGGTATAAAAGTTTTAGAGACGAGATTTGTTGTTGTTTACTATATTTATATTGTCGCTGAATATCAACAAAAATTTCGTCACTAAAATTCCCAAACACCCGCCATAATTTCGCGGGCTTTGCATATTCAGCTACGACAAATGTCGTCGTCGAATTTCTCACTTTATAATACGTTGTCATTTTGGTATGTATATATTCAGTGACGACATATGTCGTCGCTAAAAGACAATACTTATTCCCCAAACCCAGCTTTCCCCTCACCCGCTTCTCGATCCAGCCTCTTCTTCTTTACTTCCTCTCTCCCTTTTCAATGCTCTCTCAGATCTTCAACTATTTCTCTTTCTGAAATTTTTTTGGAAAAACACTTCTGATCAAGATTGCGACCCTTACGAACCCCGCCGATGCTATTCGTTGGCCAGATTGTTGATGTTTTCCATGCCAGATTGTCATTGTCGCCGTCGCTGTCGTCGTCTGTCGCTGCACCTTGTAAGGTTTTTTTTTTTTTTTGGTTATAGTTTCCTACCTTGATTTCCTATGAAATTTGTCTGTCTAGAAATTGTATCTCATAAATTTGTGATGCATTTACTTGGCCAGGAAAGTGAGTTCAAAAGCAGTTGTTGTTGTTGTTGTTGTTATTGTTGTTGTTGTTCAAAAGCAATTGTATCTCTGGGTTGCAACTTCTCAAATTTTTAGTTTTCTGAAGGAGATGGGTTGATACAAAAAATTCCTTTTTTTATTTGAAAAAAAATTCTAGTTTGACAGTTTTTCTTCTTCTTTCTCTCTGCATTTGAAAGTGGGGTTTTCACCTCGTCTATATAAACAAACTTAATTTATTGGATTTTATTGTTTGTACTCTTTAGTAGCTTTTAATGTTTAGAAAGCTTCAAGGGGATATTGATTGTCTCTTCTCCGGCGTTGGCTAATCACTAGTTCATTTGTTTTGTTTTTTTTTTTTTAATTCGAAATGCCAATTGTGTTGTGCTGAGGAACGTAACTTGGAGTTCTTTTAACGGAGATTGTTTTTCCCCTCTAGGTGGCTCTTTTGTTTTCTTAGCAGGAGGACAGAATCAATATGAAGGCACACCATTGAGTTTTTTTTTTGCATTTTTGTTGACCCAATCATTTTTTTAGGACTTCCTTTATTTTTTCCCTCTTATATTACTTTTTTGGCTGCTCTTAGAAGCTTACCCTTGCTCAACTGCAGCATATATATGGCTATATTTTCTAGTAAGACAGTAAAGTTTGTTTGATGTTCATGATGTGTGGATCCCTCCTTGGTGGTACTTTTATGTTTGTTTTCTGTTTGCTTGAAGTATTCAAACTAAACCTCAAAAATTTAAGGCCCGTTTGATACACAGTTTTGAATACAAATTTAAATTTTTGTAAGAGTAAATACTGTAGCAAAATAGTTTGAAATGTAGTACAAAGCTATGAACCAAACGTCATGTTAGTTTTTCTTTCAAGTCGAAGTGACTATGCATGTTTTTGCATCCTAATGTGAGCATAATCAAACATGCCTCATACAATGTTCCAGTTTATACTTTATAGGTTCATCGTAAGTGTACTATTATCTATGAGAGTGGACTAAACTTCAGAAGTTTTATTCTTATGCACTATTGCGATGTATTTTTATGGAGGCTAAAGCAGTTCATAGAAATTATTTTGGGATATTGTATATTGCATATCAATAAAATTCTGTAACTGAATTTCAACATGCATTCTTTCTTGCACTCTTTAGTTGCACAGGTTGAATTACATGCTTAATTCTTAGTGTCTTTCAAGAAATGGGAAATTTTCGATACTTAAATGATGACGTATTCTTCGATGTGCTATCCCAATTACCTACGACACTACAACAATGATAGAATTTAGCGACGAATCAATGATCAATGATCTGGATTTTATGTTAAGTGGGGTTTTATGATTATATAATCAATGATCTGGATTTTATGTTAAGTGGGGTTTTGTGATTATAGTGTTAGAAGCATATTGCACTTGTTTCTAATGGTTAAAGTTTGCATCTTTGGACCTTGGATGCTCAATGTGTGCTATGATTGCTTAACAGTTCTTTATGTTTGACAATGCAGGTCGCCTTTACCAAGAGACAGTGTTTGTTGTCGTTGTCAGCTAGTTCTTTGTCACATTTCTTCTTGGATCACTTATTTGAGGTAATTTTCTTTAGAAATTTGACATGTTATTATTTCTATCATTCTCATTTTGTAAAGTTATTACAATAAGGCTCATGTATGCTCTCTCACCTTGCGTAATAGAAAAGTGTTAGGGACATAATTAACAGAAAATATAACTCGTATGTGGATCCTATGGGATTCATATTTATTAATATGTGGTGCTTAACATTCTAGTTTGGTGTAATAGTTTGGACTCTAGATGGCTACGAATAATATAATTGTTTCAATTTGACCCAATGTCTATAAAGAAAATAAGTGACTTACATGTTACTCCTTAGATCTCAATATCCATCAATGTTTTTCTTTTTCTTAGGAAAACTATGGATTTTAACTATTGAAACGTCAATATACTTTCGAGCTTAATTTAACCGCATGAATTACAGTATGTTTGATCATCTAATTTTGATTGCCATGCCGTTTGCTTAGTTTGTATTATGTAACCAAATATTATGTAACTAAATTTGTTTACTAGAAAATTTTCCATATTTATGAGTTATATTACATTTGACAATAGGATTGAAAACATCAATATGACAATTGACAAGAGTTGAATTTTTGAAAATGATTGTTTTTCTAATCGATACTGGAATAGTGCAATGACATTTTTGGAAAGAGCAAAAAACTACATGAATGAGGATGGGGAAGTTAGTTGTCCATACATTAATTGTTTGAATGTAGCAATGCAAACATTACCAGTGGTTGAAGCTCATATAATTGACAAGGGATTTAGTCGAACATATACTACTCGGATATACCATGGAGAATCTTATAATGCGAACATTAATGGTTATGAAACACATGAACAATCTACTAACGAGATGCGAAACGTCTTAGATGATGTAGTGGGGGCCAATAATCATGTCGAACCAGAAGAGTCAAGTCCAACCAGAAAATGCAATTCTAGGCAGTTTGAAGAACTTTTTGCTGAGCTTGAGGCAGAGTTGTATCCTGGATACGAAAACTTTTCATGTCTTGATTTTTTAGTAAAATTGATGCATTTAAAGGTGCTTCATAGATGGACCAACAAATCTTTTGACTCTTTGCTAAAGCTTTTAAATGAGGCATTACCAGGGGGAAATAATATTCTTGCTTCACATTATGAGGCCAAGATGAAGTTACGCAAGTTGGGTTTAGGTTACGAGACAATTCATGTATGCAAGTACGATTGTGCTTTATTTTGGAAAGAATATGCTGATCGAAACACTTGTCCTATATGTCGTGAGAGTCAATGGGTGAATCCAAACACAAAGAGAAAAAGAGTGCCTCATAAAGTATTACGCTATTTCCCTTTAAAGGATCGGTTAAAGCATTTGTATGCGTCAAGACATACTGCAAGAGATATGAGATGGCATGGTTTTGGTCAATCTACGCAAGGAGTTTTGCAACATCCGGTAGATGGAGAGGCATGGAAGGCATTTGATCATAGGTATCCTGATTTTGCTTCTAAAGTAAGAAATGCCCGTTTAGGTTTAGCGGTTGATGGGTTTAGTCCGTTTAGAAATATGAGTCAACCTTACAATACGTGGCCAGTTATCTTCTCCACATATAATCTACCTCCATGGCTTTGTACAAAGGAACCATACTTGATGCTGACTTTGTTCCTGCAAAGGATATAGATGTGTTTTTGAGACCAATTGTAGATAAATTGAAAGAGCTTTGGGAGCATGGATTGGTAATTCATGATGCCAACGCTAATGCATCATTGAGGATGCATGCTGCATTGTTATGGACTATCAATGATTTTCCTGCTCAAAGTAGTTTGTCTGGTTGGAGTGGCCAGGGATACAACGTATGTCCAACGTGCAACATGCATACTCCTTCTAAGCGTTTAAGGAGTAAGACGTGTTATATAGGCCATTGGCGATTCCTTCCAACCTCAAATATGATGAGGAGAGACAAACAATTTAACGATACGGTAGAGAAAAGACCCCCGCCTCCACGCTTGTCTATAATTGAAATATTAAATCAATTAGAACGTGTGCGAAGTAGATTACCAGGCAAGCACATTGATTTTGGAGGGAAAAAACATAGGCGAGAACCTAACAAGTTAAACTGGACAAAAAAGAGTATATCTTTTGAATTGGAATATTGGTTAGATTTGTTGCTAAAACACAACTTAGATGTCATGCATATTTAGAAGAACGTCTGTGATAGCTTGTTGGGCACAATATTGAATATTGATGGGAAGTCGAAGGACACAGACAAAGCAAGAATGGATCTAGCCGACATGAAAATAAGGAATGAATTGCATCTTTATAAGGATGGGGATCGATGGATGAAACCTTATGCAGACTACACTTTAACTCCTATAGAACGGAAACAATTTGGCGCCTTTATTAAATCCGCTAAGTTTCTTGATGGGTTTCCGGCAAATTTGAACAAGAACATCGATGCCGATGGTAAGATCACTGGGCTTAAATCACACGATTGTCATGTGATCATGCAACGTCTTTTGTCAGTCGGTATTCGTCCATTTCTGAAGAAAGAGATCACTAATCCAATTATTGAACTTTGTTATTTCTTTCAACAAATTTGTTCTAGAACCCTAAAGATCTCTGATTTAGAGAAAGCTGAAGACCAAATTGTCATAATATTAGGCAAGTTGGAAAGAATATTTTCGCCTGCATTTTTCGATATAATGGTTCACTTGGCTTTGCATTTGCCAGAAGAAGCCATGCAAGGGGGTCCTGTTCATACAAGGTGGATGTACCCTTTTGAGCGATATATTGGGTCACTTAAGCAGTATGTTAGAAATTGAGCATGACCGGAAGGATCAATTGCAGAAGCTTATGTTGTAAATGAGGCATTGACTTTCTATTCATGTTACTTTCATGGTATCGAAACTAAATTCAATCGGCCTGAAAGGAACCTGCCTAATCATGATTCTACTCCAAAGAAAACGATATCGGTCTTCCAATCACAATGCCGACCAATGGGAAAGATTGTAGCAACTCATTTAAATGAGCAATTAAGGAAGAAGGCCAAGTGGTATATTTTAAACAATTGCCAAGAGATCCAAAGATACATAGAGTAAGTTTAACTCTTTAATTATTCACTTTCTAGTATATAATATAACATAAATTTTATGAGACCCATTTCATGTATAGGGAACACATGCGTGAGCTTGAAATTACTGGTAGAAGAAACTTGAATAAGGTTCAGATTGATGAGTTTTCGGCGTGGTTTTACAAAAAGGTAAAAAAAAAATTTATCTTTTTAGGCGAAAAATCATATTTAAAGATTTAGTAACAATAATAAATTTCTCATTGTAGGTGTACCATTTATGGAAAAATCATTCACCGGAGGCCACTGATGAATTGCTCGCCTTGGCGTCTGGTCCCAATGACACTATACTATCATACTCTGCTTGTGTGGTAAATGGGGTCAAGTTTGTGTGCAACAATCGTGATGTTCAGCGAAAAACACAAAACAGTGGGGTTTGTGTACCTGGTGTTGATGACAACATATATTACGGTCGGCTAGAAGATGTATTGGTACTTTGATATGTGAATGATTATTCGGTTGTGTTGTTTAAGTGTAAATGGTTTGACGCGGATCCAAGAAAGAAAAGAATCTTAAATAATAAAAACTTCACAAGTGTGTTTGTCAATGCCGAGGCTTATAAAGATGATCCCTTTATATTATCATCACAAGCAAAACAAGTGTTTTATCTTGAAGATCAGCTTAATGGCCCTAATTGGAAAGTGGCCCAACAATTTGGGCATCGACATGTGTGGAATCTTCCTGACATCGAACATGAAGATTCTAGTTCAGTTGAGGTGCTACAAGATGCTTATTCAAATTTTGAACTTGTAGTTGAGCTACCCAATTTGGAGTCAACAACATTTAGAAGAAATGATGTTGATCCTAATGTCGTTGAGAATGCAACATTAATCGAAGTGGGTCATGCAAATGATGGCATTGAGGTTGACCTTGAGATGGATGATACTTTACTAGAGTACGACGATGATACAAGCACAGAAAATGAAGATGAAGACGATGATGCTAGTTTTGAACAAACTGACAACGAGAGTAGTAGTGATGACGAATAATGTACTTATAAATTTAACTTGTTTCCATTAGTTCTAGTTCTCAATGAACTTCCTTTTTTATATTATTCCTTTTAATAAATAATGTCTAAGTAAGTTGTTTGCAATAGGTGATTAGAATGACTGGACCCGTTGCTACATGTGCTGGATCTTTTGGAGGTGCAGAACCTCCAGCAGGGCCAAGAAGACTTCCAGCAGATTGTGAGTTAGGTATGACTGAATACAATATGTCTTCTATCAAATGTATTATAAATTTTATATAAAATCTAACACTCTTGCATTGCCTTATTTTTTGGTTTTATTTTTCAGTACCTGCTGCCGCTAAGAAGGTTCGTGGACGCACAAAGAATAAGGAAGTCCACAAGATTGTTGGTGCTAGTAAAGGAAAACTTCCAGTATTCCTAGACATTAAAGGAAAGACGTATAAAGGCTTAGGGGACAATGCATCCCGCTTAAGTAATTGTATAGGTTAGGCGGTGCGATCCAAAATTCCTCCATATTATGATAGTTGGAAGAAGGTTCCCGCGGTATATAAGGATCAAATTTTACCTCAAACACGGGTAATAGTATTTCATATTTTATTTATAATATATAATTTTAGCGACCTTGTATTAATTGTGATATTTATAATGAAATTATAGGATCTTTTTTATTTTGATTTGACTCCTATATCAGTGGCATCAATAGATCATAATGTACAAGACCGGTATAAGGAATGAGAAAATGACCTTCATGAATATTTCAAGTAATTAGGGGGGGCAAAAAATGTAGTTCATGTGAAGAAGCAACGTCCTGACAATGTACGAACACAAGTAGATTGGGAGGCTGCTTATGATCGCTTCTACAGCGAAGCTTTTCAGGTTTAAAGTTATAAACTCTATTTCTCATGATCATTGCATATTTTTATATAACGTACTAATTTTAATCATTCATATTTGTAACAGAAAAGGTCGGCGACAAATAAAAGAAACAGAACAAACGTGAAGCAACCAAGTCGTCATGGAACACAATCATATGCTAATTTGAGATATCAAAAGGTAGTAAATAAAAATTTATTAAACTATGTTTCATTTTTTCTTTAAGATATGTATTGTTCTAACACAAGCCTATCCCTTTTGTAGAGAAATCCTGAGACTAGTGGGTTGCTCTCAATTTTAGAAAATTGGTGTCAGTGTCATCAATATTCTGATGGCAGATGGGTTAATGATGCTGCAGAGGCTAGATATGTAAGTCATATAACTTCTTTAGTTTTAGTTATGAAATTTTGAGTTGGATTGTAATTTAGTTTGTTAAATGGAATGTGCAGAAGGAAATGCTTCAGATGTATACACAACAAACCCAAGCTGCTGCTGCATCTGCTTTTGCTTCTAGTTCGAGCACATCTCAGACAACACATCTCATGAATGAAGAAGAGATAGCAGAGAATGTGCTTGGATCACACAGAGGGCATAGGAAAGGAGTGGGCCTGAGGATGAGAAAAGAAATTCTTGTAGCAGCTACTCTTGAGGAGGCTCGTTCATAGTCACAAGTACCTCCACAGGTGCAACAATGGATGGAGGAACAATCTCGGTATAACACACAACAAACCCAATATCAAAATCAAATGGCTGAATATCAAAATCAAATGACAGCAATATTCAAGCGTCTATTGGGGATTTAGATTTACCAATGCCTCCCCCTCCTGCACCACCACCACTACCACCATCACCTCCACCTGTTATGTCTTCCTATCCACGTCACGAAGAAAACAATGATGATGATGATGAAACCGCTAAATAACTTTTATCGCCCAAGTTAAGGAGAAGTAATAAAACATATTTCCCAGCAGTTCTTTTTTATGCATGAGCTCCTTAAGGACGGCATTTATTGAATTTGTTCAAGTGACAACTTAGGAAAGTTTAATAGAGATACTTCCTACAACTACATTTGAGAAATCAGTGAGTAAGATTAGTATGCGTCGACTCAAATATCTTTGCATATGATTTTGTTAAAGAAGACATGTTGACATGAGAGGGAGGCTGTTAGCTATTGTACTCTTTTTTTCCTTTGCAAAGGTTTTGTCCCATTGGGTTTTTCTAGTAAGGTTTTTAACAATGCAGTTCTAAGCTAAATTTTAAGAGAATAATGTATTATTTTTTCCTTCACTAGGAATTTTTCCTATAGGGTTTTTTTTAATAAGGTTTTTAACCAAGCATACATTATTAAGTAGTGAACATCCAAGGACAGTGTTATGAATAAATTAGTTTAATAGTATGGATGTTCATAATTCTAACACCCTCATGAATTGCATTATTTCTACCTTAATGACCATTATTGTTGGTATTTTATAACTTTCATAACCTCTTAATTATCATTCTATTAGTATTATTTTGTTGTTGTAACTCCCTTCATGAATTGCATTATTTCTACCTTAATGACTATTATTGTTGGTATTTTATAACTTTCATAACCTCTTAATTACCATCATATTAGTATTATTTTGTTGTTGTAACTCTTACTTTTTAGTCTCTCCTATTTTATGACCTTTGGCCTATATATATGGCCCTTAAGAGCTTATATTTGTATACAACATAAGATGCTGAATAACAAGATTGTTTCTCTTTATTTCTATTGTGTCTTTCTATTTTATATTTTACAATTTAGTTCTTTATATTTGTTTTATAACAAAAGTCTTTTTTTCCCAAAGGGAAAATTCATTTTCAGTTGATGAAACAAAGAAGAAAAAACAAAAACAAAAACAAAAACAAAAACAAAGCAGAATTTTAAATCCCGGTCCAAGAAACCCTCGTCCGCCTCCAAGGAAAACAGTTCATACGCGTCCAAACAGCGGGACAAAACAATGTGACAGGCCCAAGCAGAAAACCCTAATCCAGCTATATATATATATCACTAACACCCAACCCGAGCTTCCAGTTCGACAAAACCCTAGAGCAACCTGCAATCCGCAACACTCTTCGCCCTCCCGACGCGGATCTAAATTCTGACAAGTACCAATTCTTTCTTAATCTCCCTCACTTTCAATCAATTTTATATCTATATATCTATATTCATACACGAATATTTACGTTTCGTTGTATTTGTTGAACAGAGATGAAGATTATCGCTGCTTACTTGTTGGCCGTTTTGGGGGGCAACACCAGCCCTTCCGCCAAGGATTTGAAGGACATTCTCTCATCGGGTAATGATTTTTTTTTTCTTTTTCATATCATATTCTTTCGTTTTCATTAGAGTTCGCCGTTTCTTTCTATTTGATCGTTTTCCGGAAGGGATTTGGTGCGTATCCTATTGATTTTGATTCTTTGAATATTTATGGTTGGAGATCTTTAATTTTTTGCTAGTATTTTCACATAAGTGTAACTGGGTACGGATTGTAAATCTTAGCTGTATTTTATCCTTTTCATGAAGATTTTGCAGACTTTGCATCTAGTAATTGAGTCCGTAAATTTTTCCGTTGTAAAAATTGTGGGCTTGCTTTTGTTATTTTGTTAATAAATTCTGTGATATCTGATATATGTGTGTGTATGAAAGTGGTTTCTTCTCTAGATGGAGAAGAGATTGTTGATGATTTGTTATGAATGTTGTTGTTTTAGAATTTGTTTAGTTTAGTTTTTTTGTCAACAAATTATTTAGGTTTTCTGAACAAACAAATTGGCTAGTATGAGTGGCTTAATGTTTTTGTTGGTTAAATATAGTTGGGGCTGACGCTGATGACGACAAGATTCAGTTGCTCTTGACTGAAGTCAAGGGAAAAGACATCACAGAGTTGATTGCTTGTGGAAGGGCGAAGTTGGCATCAGTGCCGTCTGGTGGTGGTGCAGTTGCTTACTCTGCACCCGCAGGCGGTGCTGGTGGTGCTGCTGCCCCGGCTGCCGCTGCTGAGCCGAAGAAGGAAGAGAAGGTTGAAGAGAAAGAGGAGTCTGACGATGTAAGTTTTTGCCTACAATATTTGATGCTTAAGTTATTGCTTTGAAACTTTGAATTAGGTTCATTAATGTTTTTTTTTTTTTTTTTCTGATGGGATATATTATTTTCTTTGCTGCAGGATATGGGTTTCAGTCTCTTTGACTAAAAGCTTAAGATGTTCGTTTCTTTCTTTCTTTCTTGTCTGGGGCAGCTATCTCATGGGTGCTTTGTCATAAGTTTTTTGGTCTGTAGTTGAACTTGGTTTTTAGATTTGTTTAGATGAGAGTAATTTGAGACGTATGAGATAATTTTATATCGTTGAATTTTATCTTTTTGAGTTGTGGTTGCAGTGAATTCTGTAGCTTTTAAGTAATACTCCCTATATTTTAAGTTTTTTGTTTGTTGTTTCTTCCCAAGATTACTGCAGATTTCACCTTTCATTTTTGCCGGCACATAGCATGCATTTAGGCGCGTTTTATGCATATTATGCAATTTATACTTTATCATCGTCCATAAAAGTTCTGGAAAGGTCGTACCCTATGTTCATTTGATTGCGTTTACGAGGTAGCAAGACATAAAATTACAATCAAAGTTGCAAGTTTGACATGCTTAGTGGTTGAGATCACCCTAGTAACTGAGAAAATAGAAATTATTAGGTAAACTGGGTGAACCATGTCTTATTGTTCATGTGTTACACCTGGACCTGGCCAATAAAAACTTACCTTTAGACATTATTTCTTTGTTGCCTTTTTACAATTAAGTTTTTTTAATGTATATTTTATTAATTATTGTGTCAAATCTACCTTAATTATTCTATTTAAATCCCTTTTATTTATTTTTTAACTTTATACATTTTATTTTAAATTTTAAAACATGATTCACATAAGGTTTTTTCTTATCCTTTGTGGTACCCATGATGTCTACTTTTTCTTTTTTTGAAATTCAAAAGCATTCTCCCAAAAACAATAAAATAAAACAAAACAAAAGAACTTATTCGACTGGCGTTCTGCCCTGGACATCTCAAATACTAGGGTAATACCTCCTGAGATAAACCCTCGGGTCATTCTTTTTAGCCAGTAATAATAAAGAGGTATTTGTGAGAAGACTAATCTTTTGAGGTTCCTTCATAAGGACTCCAGGCCTTTTTTGACACCCTTCAGGGGGTAAACTCATCCGCATGCTTGAAATGTCTTGCTACATAAATTGCACTAGTGTAGTTGAAAATCCTAACCCTAAAATTCCCATGTTGAAGCCTCATCTCTTACCCAAACCTGAAACGCCCCGAATAAAAAACAACCTTACTTGTCCTCCTACCTACTGCCATATGCCCCTATCCCCGTCACCGGCTCCCTCTCCATGCTTCAAAGATCGTGATGAGCCTCGCTGCCTTTTTAGTCGTGAGCCTATCTACGTCCCTGAACAAGGAAGGTTGCAATTATCATTGCCCCATATGCAATCTGTGCACTTTTTTTCCACTGAAAATTGGCCATTTTCTTTGGACTTTTGAAAACCAACTATCTTGCACCATTACTTGAAAGAGTTAAGAGATTATGCTCTTCTTAATTCCCCTTTTTTAACATTCTCGTAGAATTTTATTTGCTTTAGAGTTGATAAATAAAGAGAAGGGCAGAAGGGCAGTGTTCAATGGGTACTTTATTTGAACCATTAGATAAAAAATAAACGGTTCCAAAATAGAGAGGAGTATTGAGTTATAATAAAATCACCCTCATATAACTTTGAATCTAAAACCAAAAAAAAAAAAAAAAAGCCGCCTCTTCTTCTTCTTTACCTCCTTCCCCACCGCCTCCATCTTCGTTTCTGTCACCATCATTTTTATCGACTCTGATTCACACCTCCAGCAACTCTTCGTCTCTGTTTGCCACTTCTCAGTTCCGCCTCGGTTCTTCGATAGCAACGGAAATGTGATCCAATCGGACCGGATCGTGAACAATCACATTATCAATGAGAAATTATAACTTAAACGCAGGACGAACAAGAACAATATTATAACCAATATATATATATGTGTGTATTTATATATATAGATCTTGGTCATAATTAGATTCTACCAAACAATGATAAGATAATAAAATAAAAAAAATAATATAAAAAATGAAACAAGGTCACCGCCTTGAGGGAATCCATGGTGGGAGCCTGGGCGATATGGATGCAGTTGTACTGATGGGATTGGCTTCTCCCCATCTGTCTAAAACACCATCGCCACGGTCATCCCCTTTGACAGCTTCGGGTGATCCTCCAACTTCCATGAAAATTCCGAGCCACACATTTCCTCGTCTTCTCTAAATTCAAAACCCACAAGTTTTTAAATAATGATATTCAACAATTAAAAAAAAAAAATCAAACCATAAGACATTAAGTTAATATAAGTCTAAACTCTTAACTCTAAACTCTTAAGTGATTGCTGTAATTAGTAAGATTACAAAATCGGTAATCTAAACTCTTAAGTTAATATACGCAAGTGTCGTATCAACTTCCTTGACTGATGTGAAGTATACAAGTTATGTTGAAGTTATGACCTCGTTGTTTAATGGTCCAACGTATTCAACAAGAGAAGCATTATGTTTTCATATTTAATGACATTGGTACGAATACTTAAGCTTACTAGATAAAGAAAAAATAAGAATGATGATAAGAAGCTCATGTAAATTAAAAATGATAATAGGAAGTTCATAATTGAAAATATATAATTAAGCATAAATATAATAATGCATTATGATATTGTTTACATTCCTTTTAAGTAACGATTTTATGAGGAACGTTTTGTGAAAAACGTTTTTTCAAAAATGTTTTATGAAAGACATCTTATGAAAAATGTTTACGAGAAAAGGTTCATGAAAGAAATTTTGTAAGAAAAGTTTATGAGGAAAGTTTATGATAATTTTTTTAAATGTTTTGTGAGTTATATTTAAACTTACTAAACGAAAGCTCATTATAAGTTCCCTCATGCTGTAGGTAGTTATACGAGATACTAGTATGACTAGTTGATGAGCTTTGTTGCGGAGAGACATATACGATGGTTGGGCTATGTATATCCCTACAGTAAGTTTCTGTTGCTTAAAAAAAAGTTTTTTACTATTTGAAATAGTATTTTAAAAGTTTGAAGAAAGTAAATGTTTGAGGAAATGTTTTATAGGAAATGTTTTACAAAAAAACATTTTAAACGATATATTTTACAAAATGTTTTGAATAATTATAAAGTTAAACTTTAAGATATGTTTCAGTTTACGTTGCAATAGATGTTGCAACAATTTAAGTTTGTTTTAAGTATGCTTTAATGAAAAAGAAAAAAAAAATTACTAAAGAGATGTCTTATAAGAAAACGAGTTTGAAAATGTTTTTTGATTCAAAGATTTTAAATAACCACAAAGTTATGTTTGAAATTCATGTTTTAATTTCTATTGCAACGAAAGTCGTAACAGTTTTAAGTATGTTTTAAAGTATGTTATTAAGAAATAAAAAATTTACTTTGTATTTTTTTGACTAGAAAGTAAGATAAAGTTAAAGAAATAATGTTTAAACAAGTTAAGTAACGAACCGAAAATGTGGGTCGTTACATAAAAATCTGCTAATCTGCCTAAACTATCAAATCCAAACTAAACTAAACCAAACCGGTGGTTTTTATTTTAATTTTGAATGGTTTAGGTAGTTTTTACAAAAATATTGTTGGTGGTTTGGTAAGTGGTTTGAATTTCTAAGTCACTCAAACCACCCACACAAAACGCTCGCCAAACCACCTACTAAGCCGCCATATTATATAATTTTTATTTTTAAAATATTTATCATATAAGAATTTTTATTATTTTTTATTGGTCATTTTAAGAAATTTTACTCATATACGATACTTATTTCTACACTTTATAATTATAATTCTCCTAGTCACTCATTATCAGCATCCAAAAAAAAAAAAAAATTAAAGAATCAATATATACAACTAAAACTACCTCATGGAATATAACCCCAGCCTCCTTGTGACGCCTCGACTTTTCGGACAATCACTTAACTTTCTTAAACAACGTTCTTAAACATTAATCTTACTTACTTAATAAGAAAATACAGAAATAAAATTTTTTTCTTTAAACAATCTTTAAAATGTTCTTTAAAACTGTTGCGACCTCTGTCGCTATTTAGGTTGAGACCTTGCTCAATACTTGCCTTTAAAATCATTTCTTAAAACTTATTAAGAAACTTTTATTAAATCATAACTTAAAACTTCACTTTATAATTTTATAAAACATTTCGTGCAATGTATCTTAAAACTTTTGAAAACGTTTCTTATACTTTGACTTTATCAAAACTTTGACTAAATTTTGAACTTTGAAAACATTGTATCAAACAGTAGAAAAACCTCTTCTTTGTACAATAGAAACTTACTGCGGTGATATCCATACCAAAATCTTCACATCTGTCCTCTGCAACACCCAGTTCCTCCAACAGTCTTACTGGTCGTCCATAAAACTACGTACAGCATGAAGAAACTTTTTATGAGCTCTCGATCAGTAAGTTCAAATATATTCTCACAAATCATTTAAAACATGCTTTAGAAACTTTTCTCATGAAGACCTTTTTCATAAACGTTTTTCATAAAACATTTTTCATAAATGTTTATCATAAACGTTCTCCATAAACATTTCTAAAACATTTTTTTTAATCATTTTTCATAAAACATTTAACATGCAGCAATTCTCATAATACTTTTCATAAAGCGTCATTTATGAACCTTTTCTTGTAACCATGAAAATGTTTTCATAAACATTCAACTTAAAACACTCCTTAGAATGTTTTCCATAGCATATAAATGTTTCATAACAAGGAAAACAAGTAAAATCACAATGCATGTTTCTATTTATGCTTAATTATGAACTTTCGATTATGAGTGTCTTATGAACATTTTTTTTCTTACTTTAACTTTCTACCTCATTCCTTAACTATCTTTATCTTGCTTTAGCTTTCTATCCTTATTCCTTAACTTTTCTTATCTTACTTTAACTTTCCATCCTTTGTTCCTTAACTTTCCTTATTTTGCTTTAATGTTTGTACCAACATCATTAATCATGAGATCATAAACATGATGCTTTCCTTGTAGAAGTCTTAAGACCATCGAATATTGAGGTTATGTACCTCATATCTAGGAGGTAAAACTTTAACTTTACTTTCATTACCTCACAACAAAGAGGCTAGTACGACACTTTCTTTTTATCTTTACGTTACCTTCTTATTAAATTTAGTCAACATATTAAATGCAATCACATCATATGCAAACACGCTTCCAAAGCATAGCTTGCACTATAAAATCTATTGCATAACAAATACAACTTATTGCATAACAAATGCATCATAAAATACAAACACATTTTGCTAATCATAACTTATATTCTGAAACTTATTGCATAACAAATGCAACTTATTGCATAACCAATGCAACATATAACGCAATCACATTTTGCAAATCATAACTTTTATTTTGAAACTTATTGCATAACAAATGCAATTTATCGCATAACCAATGCAACATATAACGCAATCATATTTTGCAAATCATAACTTTTATTTTGAAACTTATTGCATAACAAATGCAACTTATCGTATAACCAATGCAACATATAACGCAATCACATTTTGCAAATCATAACTTTTATTTTGAAACTTGTTGCTTAACAAATATAACTTATCGCATAACTAATGCAACATATAATGCAATCACATTTTGTAAATCATAACTTTTATTTTGAAACTTATTGCATAACCAATGCAACATATAACGCAACCACATTTTGCAAATCATAACTTTTATTTTGAAACTTATTGCCTAATAAATACAACTTATCGCATAACCAATGCAACATATAACTAATTCTTTAAACTGTAAAACTTTATGCATTAACAAAATACAAAACATATTTTAAACATAAGTTTTTGCAAATACATTGTAAACTTTTGCTTGATCTTTTAAACTTTATGCACGTCAAATGCAATCATGCTTTAACATAATAGTTGCAAGTACATTACAAACTTGATTTAAACTGTAAAACTTTTTACATAACAAAGGCAAACGTACTTTTAAAAACAACTTGTATAACAATTGCAAACACATTTGCAAACGTATATATATATATATATATATATATATATATATGTAAACATTTAAAAATTATTTATTTTAGGCTATAGGTGAGGTATAAACTTACCCGGACTATGTTTTAACGTTCTCTATTCCATTCCTTTCCCATTTCTTTTCCTTCTATTAGTCGGCCTCTGTGTCCTGATCATACGACACCCAACTAGTTAGTTAACTTTCTTTATTATCAATCTACTCGATTGATGATAAAGCGTAAACGTTAAACATTCATTTCTTCTTAAATCCCCTGTCCCATGTGACGGTTTGTAACGCCCCTATATGGGGGTTAACAGTTTTTAATTAATTAAAATAAAAATCAAAAATAAAAGTAAAACCTTAAAAATAAAGTTGCTCAGGGCTTAAATGAAAACTCTCAAATCAAAAATAAAAATATAAATGAAAATTAATCACAATTTAATGTAGTACCTTAAATTTAATAATATAAATTGTCGTCATCATCAATTCAACCCTCAACACATTTTAATACAGTCATAGAAAGTAACAATTGATGCTTACATTATCATGAAGAACATTCTTAGCAATTGAAGCAGTCCCAACGTAATATAGCTATATCGCTTCCTTAACTATTTTTCTTGTAGCCACCTCATACTTAGTGAATCCTGAAAAGATGAAAATATAAGGGAATGAGCGACAATATGCTCAGTAGAAAGTAACAATTGATGCTTACATTATCATGAAGAACATTCTTAGCAATTGAAGCAGTCCCAACGTAATATAGCTATATCGCTTCCTTAACTATTTTTCTTGTAGCCACCTCATACTTAGTGAATCCTGAAAAGATGAAAATATAAGGGAATGAGCGACAATATGCTCAATAGGGAAAACCATTACTCACCTTTAGGTTTTTATCATTACCACATTAAAACCTGCATGGTTAGTTAATACTCATCATTATCCACATTATGAGATTTATTATAATCATATTCCGCGAATACCATAGTTAATCATTACCAAGTTTCATACATATACATATATACAAATATTACAGTTCAACATTATTCCTAGGTATCCACGTTCAATAGAGTATCACTCAACTTATCGAAACCCAAATGAGCGTGCTTGATCACCCTCTAAACATACCAAGGGTGTTCTGGTGAGGGAACATCAAGCCCCGAGTCCTCACCAAGTTGATTTCTGTACAGTGTGTTCTGGGACTTTCGACCCAAGGAAGCATCATCACCTTCCCCCTATTTTACCTTTTAGGGTATTCGTGCCCAAGGACGTAACCGCCACCCTCTTCACGTCTCACCATTTCTCTATATTCAATCATTATTTATAGAGTCAGTTTTTCCCAACCATGCTTCTCAATTTATAACATGTGTCAATTCATTATGTTTCTCGCCGTACAATATAAGACGAGTCCATGTCATAGTTTCATATGTGATACTCATATATTACAAGTTCAACAAAAATATATATATCTTGTGATAAAACAATCAATTTTAATTCTATAAAAGCCTCACAAAAGATGAGTAATAAAATCTCTACCTTTCAAGCTTATCACCAATCTTTTAATCTTGAAATCAATTAACGTTAGCTCCACACTCTCTTGATCCTAAGGCGTGCATAAGGACAATTTAAAACTAAAGCACAACATACAACCACATTCATAAATAAATCATGTGTAAATCCATCTTACTAGTATGCCATTAAAGTTTTTATGCAAATCTCTTTTGAATACCACAGTAAACAATCTTTGTCTTAACACGTTATAAAATGTATACAAGTAATCTATATGTTTTAGTACCTAATAAGATTCGTCAATCACTTAGGATAATATTGAAAAGGTTGCAAGACATTAAGGAATTAGGTGGTGAGCAAAGATGGGTTCTTGGTTCAGGTTAGCAGCTGGTATACCATGACAAACTGACAGTATACTTTTGCAAAAAGGATAGGTTTACTATTTACAATCATCACATGAGTTAACATGTTGTTTACTTAACGTAAACGGGCGGTATATTGCCATTGGCAGTTTCCAATTTGAAAATTAAAAAATTCATAAAAAATAAAATACAACTCCAATTTAGGCTTATGATAGCTCGTTAGAAAGCTTAGGATGTCTACTTTTTAAATATACAAACTAATTTATAAAATTCATTTTTATTTAATCCTAGAATTTCAAGAAAGAGCCACTGCCCATAGAGGTATTACAAAGCTTAACCATTTACATTTTCTGTCTACGCCATATGCACTTAGACTTTATACATATGCTCCAAAATAGCAACAAAACATATACTCAGGTTTAAGAACATAAATTTGAATAATCCTTGAGTATAAAAAAATTTTATAAATGAAAGAATAAATTTGTTCATAAGATTCTAACCTCGGATTATGGCTAGTTTGAAGCTTAAAATAACATCAAAATAGGTTCCTTGACTTCGGTATGGACGAAATTCTTGCTCAAATGGAGGTGATGGTGGCTGATTTTTATGGCTGCCTTGAAGAAGTTCTCTAAATATTTTGCTTCAACAAAGAAATGAGAAGAAGAGTGTGGGAACCGTGGAAGAAAAAGGAAGAAAAGATGAAGTCTTTAAAGAGAAGTGATAGAAGCAATTATGGAGGAGACATGTTGAAGCATGTCACAGAAGAAATAAAGAAAATGAGGGTCAAGAGTAGTTGGGAAAGATATCCTAATGTCTCCTCTGGAGACTTTAACCCACATAATGCTAAAATGACATTTTCAAAATTTATTAGAAGTTCCAAGGCTTTTCAGTAAACATACTAAATAAGTATAGGAGAATTTTAAAAAATTTAAAAATAGATAAAAATAAATATTGTGAAATGGATTTTAAATGAAGCAAAATTTTTTGTTGGCACATTAAAAATTAATTTAATTACCTTAATACCCATTAAGAGAATAACATGTGTCACACGATTTCATTACTTAATTCATTACGGAATATTTTTTATCTAAGAACGTTATGCTAATTCGGAGTGTTCAACTCCGTTTTAGCCGTTTTCGTAAAAATGGCATTTTTACCCTTTTTGGGTTTTTCATCAACTTCATAATTCTATAAAACCCATTGCTTAACTTTAGCATTTCATTACCTACATATTATGAAAAAATTGACACTAAGAAATGTTTCCCGACATCAGGCGTTTCGGGTCCATTTTGGCTTTTTCATAAAATGACCATGCTGCCCTTAATTATTTTCTTAACAAAACTTTAATTTCTTAAAAACTTAGTATCTATGGTACCTACTGCCTATAGTAGTGTAGGAAACTAACGTTCTCTAATGAAAACCTAGTTTCATACAATTTCACAGTTTGGCCCTAAACGCAAAAATATTTACATTTTTGCCCCCGAAACTAAAAATATTTTTTTAACCCATTAGTCCCCATTTTTCATGAGGAACATTTTTGTTCAAAGTATTATATTCAAAATCCTTTGAAAAAAATAACATTTTTACCCTTTTAAAATTTTTTCTAATTTTAATAAATCCTTGTAAAATTAAAATCTCACAAACAGTTGAGATTTTTGACAAACTATTTGCACTGTCTAATAGTTTCGTTGAGATCTACAACTTTCATGTTTTGACTTTTTCAAAATTCCCACTGTAAAGGGGTGTTTTGGGTATTTTTTAATTCTTTCGAGAAGAAACTTTTTCTTTCAATTTAGTCCTTGGGATATTTTTGTAAAAATCCATTTTTAATCAGCATCTCTACCCTTGCAAGGGCAGTTCCAACTTTTGTTTCAATCATTTTCATACCCACTTATCATTTTTGCAAAATTAGTACTAAAATTACAAAAATAACGCTTTTTTCAAAAACTAATATTTTCAACAATTCAACCCTAAATTTTCACAAGATCAACATACCATAATTCATGTATCTATGGGATTTAAGCAAAACTTAGCTTGAAAGCCCACATCCCTTGAAAGGATCAAAATCAAAATAAAAATCACATAATTTCAAAACTTTAAAAATCAAAACTTACCCAAATAACATTTTGTGATTTCTAGACTTTCAAGGCTCATTTGAAACTCCTTCCTAGGCATCATTTTCATGCATAGACACCTTGAGTTAACTTCTCCCTCAACCCATGAAAAATCCCTTTAAAACTTAAAAAAAGGTTAGGTTTTTACGTTAAAATTTGATAAAATCCTTGGGCTTTGCTTCGTGAACTTAAATGGGGTCAATTTTACAAAGATGTGAAGTTGTACAATTTTTGGGAGAGCTCATCGATGGCTACTGGTTTGGGAGGAAGAAGAAAATGAGATTTTTTTTTGGCTAAACACCCATTTAATTCATGCTTATCCAATGGGGTGACTCACCAAGTAACCCATTGGTTCACCCATGTGGCCTAATGTGATTGGGCCACCTTTCATGGCATGGTGGCCCAATAAAATCCAATTGGGTGTCTACTTAGTGGGCCCTAAAATTTACACTATATAATTTTTCACCACAAAGTATTTTCTTATACTGTCGTGGTAAAATCAGTGCAAAACATATTCCTATGCTGTATAAAATATTTTACTTGCCTCTGATTTATTTTTGGAGGCCAAACATAACATTTCTTATTCATCTATATTCTCTAAACAGTATTATTTCTATACTACTTTAACTTAAACAGTCTAATTTCTGTGTTGCATGACCTTAACAGTCTAATTCTTACACTGTATTATTTTTATAGTGTAATTGTCATACTGTATAACTTTATCTGTGTACTTTCTTACATTGTATTATTCTAATACTATATAATTTTTCATGTTATTGTACAATATTTTTCCTTAAACTATATTTTTCATCTTAACATAATCCTTAACTTAATTTATTATAAATTCTCAAGTGTTACACTCTTTTTATCCAATGACCAACGTCTTTTCTTGGCACTATCATCGGCCTACTTGCCATGCCGTCATTATCACATCGTCTCTCTCAGCTATAGGCCCAACTCACCATGGTGTCGATTAAAAATATTAGTAGGAGAGGTTTATCGACACTATTAGAAATCTTTAATTTAAGTTTAAAATTTAATTACATAGTCTTATGTTATTTAGTTGTACTTTTTTACTTTTTAGTTTGGTTTTTGGTTTTATTAAAATTTTAAAGGGTAAGCTTTTATACATTTTTATAATTTTTGTTAAATATTAAAAAAAAATTAATCTTAGGCACAAACCGCCCAAATCAAACTGCCCAAACTGCTCGTGAATGATTTGGTTTTATAAAATATATTAAATCACCTAAACCATGCAAAATTAAAATTTATAGGGTGTTTAGCAATATGAGTTAGAACCATGAGTAGAACTAATTTTGGTTAAAAACATTGTAGTATGTGAGAGCATGACAACTGTAGCAACTTTTCTAATTTTTACCATAACATGTGAGAGTTTTTTACTGTTTGAATTAGAACTTATGAGTTCTAAGTCACTTTATCAAACGTCCTATTAATTTTGGTTTAGTTGGTGATTTGGAGGAAAAAACCAGAAAAACCGTCCACGAACACTCCTACCTATTATTTATTACAATTGGTTTTGGAAAAATATTTGAGAGTTTTTATAAACATTATATTTTAAGATTTACTTTTTATAAATAGCATACATATTTATTTGTGACACAACTTAACATGTTATGTTTTAAGATTTACTTTTTATAAATATCATACATATATATATATTTATTTGTAATATAACTTAACATATAATCTTATAAAATGTGGAGTAGATAAATATATCTTTTAAAGGGAAGAATTTGAAAAAGAACCGCTTAAAATTTTAATTAAAGAAATGACCTCTTTTTTATTGCACAAAAATCAAGCCTCTTGGACAAAAAAAATGCTTCAGTTTTTTTTTTAGAAAGATGAAAAAAACACCTTGAGTATGAAAATGAACCTCGATAGGATGAAAAAGAAAAATTGAAGCAATTTTTTTTCCAAAAAACTTAATTTTTAATGCTAAAAAAACATTATTTGTTCAAAAGAAATTTTTGTTGGAGTCATTTATCCAAAAACTCCTTTTAAAACCGGCACAGAAGGTAGAATTTTCTAAAAAAATCTTATTTATATAGTCTGCCTCTTTAATGACCCAAACCGCTCGGTCCTTCTCCCTCACAGATCCCGCCCATATGAATTTTAAGCGATTCTCGCAGTGATGTCCCTTTCTTTTCTTTTCTTTCCTTTTCGGCCAACTAGCTCAGTCAGTCAGTGAGAAGAGAGAAGAGAGGTGAGAGAAATGGATTATAATTTGGCAGCGGTGAAGTTGTTGTGCTCGCAACTGAAGGAGGCAAGGCAGACGGAGTCGCAGAAAGGCATGACTATTCTTGGCGGCATCCTCTTCCAGCGTGTATGGGTCCAAGGCGTTCTTGTTTGGTCCTCCCCCGACTCCCAACATTTCATCCTCGACGACGGCACCGGCCTCCTCCATCTCAACCTTCACCTCCCCGACTTCCGTCTCCGCCCTTGGAAAATCGGTTCCTTGGAAACCTTCTCTCCTTTTCAATTTTACGATTTTATCCCCACCCTTCTCTTTCTCTAATCCTATCCATCTCTCTTGCAGGAATGTATGTTATGGTTGTTGGTGGCTACGTCGTCCGTACCGATGAACTTCCCAGCATCAAGGTACCCGTTTATGAATGCGGTTAAAATTATATTTTGCAGGTCTAACTAAAATTATTATCGCATTTTTTCTTACGAAATTTAAAAAAAAAAAATTAGTTAGAACCACAAATCTAATCATGTTATCAAACAGCTATTAATTTAATTTTTTTAATTGTTTTGTGTTTTAAGTAGTTTAGACGTATTTGACAAAGTGAGTTAGAATCATATTATAATCAATTTTAATTAAAAATATTATAGCATATAAGAGTTTTATACTGTAGAATTTTATTTTTTTTACTGTAGCATATGAGTGCTTTTTATTAGTTGAATTAGAACTCATGAGTTCTAACTTATTTTGTCAAACACTCTAATACTTTTGAGGGTTCAATGCTTTTGAACTTAAATTTTGAGCTAATCAGGTGTTTGCATCGAGCTGAAAAGTAGGGTGGATTCAGATTTTATCTCCTTTGATTTCAAGACATCCAAACTCCCATGAACAGCTTTTTAGACCTAAGTTTTGAACTTTCTTCTCACAAAATCTTATGTCCAAATGCAGTTTTAGATTTTATTTCTTTTTTAAATCCAAAATCAATTAACATCCAAACTTTGCTTCAGATTACATTTTCAAATCACATTTTTCAAGCTTTCATCTCAAACCTATAAATTTTAGATCACCATGTTTCGAATCCACAAACGGACCCTTGCCTTTGCATTTCTCATATTTCTTTGTGCATTAAAGAATAATGCTTATTCTAATATATGAAGATAAAGTGCTCCATCATTTATTATTATTATTATTTTTTTTCTTTCAATTGGGAATAATGTTAAGTATGTGACTGACTTTCCAAGTTTTGTGCCTGAAAAGCTGCTTTTTTTTTTTTCCCCGATGAAAAATTAGGTTCACAAGATTGTAGATCTTTCACAATTTCCAGACCGGGAGGCAATGTGGTATCTGGAAGTGATGGAGGCATACAAACTCTTCTATGAGCCTCTCATTGAGGAATTTATATAGATGTGTGCTCTGCATACTCTTTATGTTAACGCAAGTGAAGTGACACAAAACAAACTTAAAATTTTCCACATTTTCTTCATGAGTTTTTTGGTTGAAGAATTTAGCAGAGTCTCTGTTAGAGTTCTTATAATACCATTTAACAGAAGGGACGAACTCAAACTCAGTATTTGAAGGGAATTCAATTGGCCATATAAGGCCCCAAATTGTAATTTTCTTAAAGTGACATTCTTATATCTCTTACTTCTATTCCTTAAAGCTTCTCTCTCTCTCTCTATCACAAAAGCATCAGCATTCAATGCTTGATGCATCAAACAGAGGAGCTTGTACCACCCTTTGAAGAGCCTTTGAATTATTGTATCTGCGATGCCAACGTGGCTCATGCAAACTTGACTTGGTTCGTTTGCTGCTGCTTCCCGATTCATATGCCTCATATTTGTTGTTCTGAACTTGTGATTCATTGTTGCGTGCTTTGTGCTCGCAGCGTGGTTTACATCTTGGGTTGATGCCTTGCAACCAACTAGCTAGGCTGACTTGCTGGCTGCGAGGGCAAAGTCGAACTGTCTACATGAGACAAAAAAAGTCGTCCTGTGACACCGTGCCAAGTACTAAAGCATTTTTGGTTGTCGTCACTGCAGAACATAAATGCAGGCCAAAGGTTTGAAGAAAATTCCTCTTAAGCCATTCGACATAGTTGACAGAGTAGTTTCAGCACAACAGAACATAGATGCAGGCAAAAGTGTTGTAGAAAGTTCCTCTTAAGCCAGTTCACATGGTCAAAAAGAGCATAGCTCGAGTAGGTTGATCTATCACCCAAATTGGTCGTACAGCTTATGTTTTTCCCTCTCTGTTCCGATCAAATTCCAGCTTGCTTTGATTATGGGTTTCTAAAGGTGACAGATTCACAGAGGGTCTAGTATTGACAGCTCAAACCAAATTCAGTTTGCAAATGTGTTTGATTCAAAGAAGACTATAATTGAGGCTTTCTGAAGTATTACAACATATAAAAGTAAACAAATAAATAATGGATAAGTTTCTACTCGTGCAGTGTGCCTTCTGCAGCAATCCAACAATCTAACACCCACATTGTACCTTTTGGCCTCATCCGTTGAGGACTTCCTCTGATATAAAGATATGGATTATCCTTCTAAACTATTGCAATTGGTGAACGGAAATGTGATTGCTAATTTGATGAAAATTAAAGACAACCGAGATGGTATCATTATTCAATATGTTTTGAGATTGTTTAAACTTTAAGGGTGGTACGTTAGACTAAATTGAATTATAGACTTAAGATTGGATTAGAAAGGATTATAGTGAATCGGAACTTGTTTGATATACATTAGATTAGACTAAATTAACTATAATATAAATTTATTTTATTTAACTGATTATCAAATTACGAAAATAATGTAATAAAATACAGTCAATAAAAACAATTACAAAACATATAAAAAATTTGAAAAGAAAAGTTAAAAAGCAACAAACAAAATAAACTTCCAGCATGTATTTACGCATAAATCACAGAGTCTCTTTCACATGAATGCAAATATTTTTGGCTTATTGACACCAATGACCCTTAATTCCATCTATTTGAATGAAGAATAAGAGGCTTAGGGGGCTATGTAAAGAGCTTTGAAAATTCAGGTTAGAATGAGAAGCTTTGAAAGTTTAGCGGGCAAATTGATGATTTTTAAGGTTTAGGGAGTAAAATGGTTATATTTAAAATTTAGACGGTAAAGTAAAAAAGACCTTGGAATATAAGGTCCATTAATGTTAATAACATTTTTTTAATCTTGAAATTTTCAAATCACATATGCATACATAATTCCGTAGAATTGTTTTTCAGGAAGAAAACTCAGACATTGAAACCTTGTTGAAACCCACGTATAGAACGATAACAAAATAATAAGTCTCCCATTTCTATCATGTTTATTCTAGTGACATTCACGTAACAATTTAGTTGTTTAACTTACCAAACGTTATGCTTCTATTTAAAATTTTAGTTACAACTGACGTTTTAAGTTTAAAAACTGTAGCATATAAAAGCTTTACACTATAATAATTTTTTACTTTAAAATATAATTATTAAAAGCTTTATATTATTTACAATTATCATAGTACGTTTGGAACTAAAATTTTAAACACCCTAATATTGCTTTCAACTGAATTTGTAATTTTTATCACTCCGCCAAATAATCACTTAACGACACAGGGTGAGTATTTTAGTAAAATAACAATGGATATATTTTAGTAAAAAGAAAAGAATTCTCAGCAAAAAAAAAAACAAAAACAAAACAAAACCAGGGCCGATTCAATTGGGAGAGCGAAAGAAAGAGAAAGAGAGGGGAAAAGAAAGAGAGAGAAAAAAGGGGCTATTCGATCGGGAGAGAAAGAGGAAGAAGCGTTAGGCGAGGTGGTGGGGTGGGGAAGGATTGCTTTGCGATCAGGAGGGTTGAGATAGGGAAGGATCACCACGACGGCAAGAGCCTATGATAGAGAGAACTGACTCGTGGAGGGCAGCGACGATAAGATCTGGTTTGCAGAGGGGAGATCTGGTTTGCATTGGAAAGATCTGGTTCGTTGTCATTGCTCTCTTCATTCTCTGTTTTGCTACAGAAGCAAACACCTCTCGGTCCGGAGTTGGCTGAAATGGGCGTTAGATGATGATAATCATGTTGTTTGTGGGAAGAGTGATAATGGCTTTGAGCAGATTGATGGTTTTATAAGCTTTGGGGGTGACAAATTTAAGTCTTTCAACTCTAGCTTGGATACTTGCTTCTGTTGGTGTGTAATACAATCGGAGGTTAATTTGTATGAATGCTTATTTGGTTGCTCTTGAATTTGAGAAATTTGAGCTTTGATAGCTTGTGTTCAGAGTGGCCCACATGAGGGTGTCGAAAGGAAGGGTTTCGAACAAGGATGTGGTCTACATGAGGATGCAAAAAGGAAGGGTTTCGAACAAGAAGATTTAGCTACGGATTGTTTCTATTTTTATATTTATTTTTTATTTTTTAGGAGAATATGGAGGAAAGTTGTGGAAAAAGATTGTACTTTTCCAAATTTGATTTTGAAGGCGCTACCAGAGGTGCTTGGGGGATCTTGCTGGAGGTGGTATCGATGAGAGCACAAACACTACTTTAAGAGAGTTTTTTTTTTTAAATTTCATTTTTTTAAATGTTCTAATTTCATTTTATCTATAAAAAAAAAGGGTTTGAAGATATATTAGTCTTTTCACATAAAAACAAGGTCATGTGACGGGTTAAATGTAATAACTTGTTAGAATCTTGACATAAAGGTTTAAATTACACCTGATTAAGGACGTCGAGACGTGTTGGAAGATTTTGATGAAAGGGCAAAAAAAAAAATTCAAATTGGACAAAAGGTCTCTTTTTTTTTGGAATAAAAAAAACACGTTTTTTTATGCAGGTAAATTGTCTCAGTTTTTTTCAACAAAAAAAGAAAAATGACTGTAACAGAATAAGGAACCTCAACATGTTGAAAAAAAAAAAACTGGAACCGTTTTGATGTCTAAAAAACCTTTTTTTTGACACCAAAAACTGAAAAAAAAAAAACACAGGTCTATTTATCAAAAAAAATTATGCCAAGCCTAGTTATCAAAATGCCCCCGAGGTGTTTTACCAAAATTAAGTGATCGAGGATTAAATTGTCATCTATTAAATATTTTAAGAACTATCTGTGTCAATTACTTCTTTTTTTTTCTTTTTTAATCAACTCAACCAACGATGAGCTTGTTTTAAAGTATAGTACATGGTCTGTTTGGGATACTTCATGCTTTTGCTTTTAAGCATTAAAAAAAAATTACATAATATGATATCTTTTTAGCCAATCTAATTTTTTATGCCACAAACTTAAAAATTAAAAAAATATATATACAAATTTTTGATATGTTACAAATTATGATCTAATTTAAACAGGAAAAAATAAATCTTTTTTTTTTTTCAATTTTTTCTTTCTCCTTATCTCTCTATTTCTCGCCTCCTCTCTCTCATCTCTCTGTTTCCTCCTTTGATTCTTCCTCTATTACTCTGTTTCTCCTTGTCGCAAGAACGACAGCTTTGAGCAACAGGGTGCTGATCTCCACGCAACCCACCAATGGCGATCGAACAATGTCAGAAAGGTCTAGATTCCTGTCTGATCTCCACCAAGAAATAGACAGAGTTGCGTGTCGATGGAGTGGTATTCCTCACAAGGCCGATCTACTCCCACGATGAAGATCTACTTGATGAGATCTCGAATTGGCAGTGCTACTGGTCGTCGCGGTCCTCGTCCTCCTCCTCGCTTTGAGCTCCTACACGGTTCGATTCAACGCGAGGGGAGGGATGGATCGAACTATGTTGCCGTCGAAGTTGTGGATTGAAAACACCGCCACCTGAGTTGCAGATTAAAGACAGACTATGTCGCTGCCGTGATCATCCTAGTCCTAGCATGCTTCTTGATTCGAGCTTTTGGATCTTCTTGTTGTTGTGTTTATTTATTTATTTTCTTTTTTTTCGCTATTTTTTCTTGCTGCCAGCGGTCAGTGATGTTGCTGGTATTTGTGATGTTCAACAATGTCACCGCTACACCAGAGACAAGGCAGTGACGACGAGGAGCAATAGGGAAAGAGAGAAAGAAAGGAGAGAAAAATGTTTCCACGAGACAGGCAACATATCTTTATAGAACATGAAAAATATCTTGTATGGATACGCAATATTTTTGTGAGACAGACAACATGTCCTAGCAGGACATCTAATGTGTCCTAGTGAGACATGTATTAAGTTTGTAACATAAAAACTTTTTATAATTTATTATATAAATAAAAATTATTTAAAAAGTAGTATTTATGTGAATTTTTTAAAAGAAAATACGTAAACTAGAGTCTTTTTTTTTAAAGGTATTTGATGGAAAATGATTTTTTTTTTATTTTAAAAGAGCTTTTAAACCTATTTAGTTAAATAAGTTAAAAGCTTTTATTGATATGAACAATATTGTAATTCAAGGATATGGATAGAATTTTTAATTTATTATTCTTAAATAAAAGATCAACAATGTAAATAAAAAAGCTTGTGATAAATACTTTGTTCATAAACACTAAAGGGTTGGCTTCTCCCAGAAGCATTTATAAAAGCTAAAAGCATTTTTTATGGATCCATTTAAACATGACAAAAAGTAGATTTAAAATTAAAAAAAAAACCAAAAATAGCTTTTTTTTAAGACATTCCAAATATGCTCTCAGACGCCTTTAAAAATGCAATTAAAGATCTGTTTGGGATAGATTGTGCTTTTACTTTTAAGCAGCGAAAGAAAAAAAAGCATAAAATAGGGCTTTTTAATTAATGTTTGGATAGTGCATGAAAAAGTACTTTTTGATTTCAGAAAAGTTTTTAAAATCTATTTGGTTAAATAAGTCAAAAGCCCTAGTTGATATAAAAAGTAGTGCATAATTTGTTATTCTTAAAAATAAGATCAAAAGTGAAAATAAAAAAGCTTTTCATAAATGCTTTTTTCATAAGTGCTAATAAAAACAATAAGCACTTTTCCATGAGTTATCGAAACAAGCTCATAAACAGTTGTTAGATAGAATAAGCTATAAGCAGCTTAAAATAGAGAAAATTACATGTTATACCATACTTTTTGTAACACCCACTTATTTTATGTAACGGATCACGTTAAGTTAGTAACGATGTTAAGGAAATTTTAATAATAATTCATGTTATATGTTATGATTTATGATTTTAATGTTACCAACTTTTTATGTCAAGTTTTATGACAAGTGACGACCGTATGGAATCGTTGTGCTTAAGTGTTCATATGAATTATAATGTATATTTAATTATGATGCAATGATGTTTTGAATGTTTATAAGTATGGTATTTTAAGGACAATTCGGCAGGTCGAAAAGACTGCAAAGGTAGGCAGGCCGATGGGAACCATCGGCAGGCCGAACTTGGTGGAATCGGCAGGCCGAAGACAGCTGACGAGCAGTCAGCAGAAATCTCTTCAAATTTATAGCTTAGATAATTACGTTAATTGGGTGATTAATTGGCATAATAATGGAATAATTTTATCAGCTAAGGAAATAAAAGGTTTAACTTCGTATTGATTGGTATTATTTTGAATGGTTTCTTATTTTTAGAGGGCAAAAATATGGTAAGTGAGACTAATAGTTTTGACTTTTCTTCTTTGCTCTCCTTCCTTCACGCCAATTAGCACCATTTGAGTCAAAAAATTCCTAACTTAATGAAGGGTTTTGAATCTCTATCTTTGTACGTTATGCCATGAACTTTACGTTAAGAATTTTTAACGTTCTTTTTCCCCATTTTTCTCTCATCCTCTCACATTTCCTCTCATTCATTTCTGAGACGTTTTTCATTCATTTTTCCTTCTTCTTCTTCTTCTCTTCTCCACGAATTCCATTCCTTTTCTCTCAAAAATTCTCTGCAAAAAAATTGAAAGAAAAGGTTATATTTTCGTTGGTTGAATTCAAGGATTTTGAGAAGAAAATCTTTTAAAGTAAGGACTCGTTTCTTTGTGTTTTTGAAAAGAATTTCTCCTCCTCAATTCGTCTGCAATATCTTTCTCTAGGTATTGTATTTTTGTCCTGAATTTTTAATATGTTATTCATGTATGTGTTATATGATGTTCCTCCAAGTCTCAAGTCATTTCGATGTTTCTATGATAAAATATGAATTTTCTATCATCTACCCTTCACAGTAAAATATTGTTGTTTGGCTTTGATGCATGAAAAATATAATGTTTATTCAAGGGGTAAATGAATGATATTTTTCACGAAATTTGGTAAGAATGTTTATGTATATGTTATGATATAGACTGCAAAGTTTGGTAATGTTTTGATGAATGTATTTTTATGTTATGAAATTTCTATGAGGTTAGGTCAAGAAAACTGTTTTAACAATGTTATTTTTGGATTTTCGTTTTATGAAATGTATTATATGTTTAAATGATTTTATTAATGAGGAAATCATTTTATGATATTGTAATGTATGATAATAAGGTGTTTGTATGAATTTTTAAAATGTATGGTTTGTTTTTACATGGTTAAGGTAATTTTTATGATTTAAGAAAAATCATGATAACATGTTTATGTGATGATAATTTTATGTTTGGACAATTATGGTTATGAATTATGTTTATATGAGATGAATGTATTATGTGATGTGATATGAATGGATGATTTACGCTATGATAATAAGTATTAATTTTATTTGTATTCTTTAAATGAATAAATGGCATGAACACGCAAAAGAACAAGTACTTCGAGACGGCGGCGTCATCACCAAAGCATATTAAGGATAAGTAAGTTAGCTTTAAGGTAAGTACATTCTCACCTGCAACATGACACGTTTTATAAGGTTTCATGATATGTTCACAATGATATTCATGACGATTTTATGGTTATTTTCCTTAAAGGATTTCTTATGAAAGATTTTCATGATTTAAAGTTATGCATGTATGATGATGACATGTTTCAAAGTATAAAAATTATGTATATATGTATCACCTAATAAGTGTTGCACGCCAATGTTATGAAATGATATGTTATGATGTCATGTTTGGTATGAGATTAGCTACCCTTCTCCTCTCATGACGGCGCGCCTACAATGATATTTATGGTGCAATACTTGGGCCCTTAAGATAAAATGAAATAAGTTTTAATATGGTCAATGTAATGAAAGATATGTTCTATGAAATTGTGCTTAAGGCACTTTTATGATATGATGATGATGATGATGATGTATATGAAATGTTTTAAATTGTGAGAATTATATGTACTTACTAAGCATTAGCCTATTCAAGTTTATGTCATGTTGCAGATAAGGGTAAGAAGATCATGGACTAGGCGGAGGACATGGGAAGGCGTGTGAGCATTAAGCACGATGAATTGTAACTGGAAGAATGCCAAGAAGAATGTTTCTATGTTTTAAATCAAGTTTTATATTTTGAACATATTTTTCTGTTAAGTTTTAAGAATACATGAACTAAGTTTTTATATCTTATTTCATCATTTTAAGAATTTTCATCTTCCGTATTTTTATAAAAAGTTGGATTTTGTTTTAAAAATTAAGTTTTTTTAAGGATTTCTGGCTCGGTCGGCCTGTCGAACATTATTGGTCGGCCTACCGATGTTTGAAGGTTTGGCCTGCCGATCACGTTTTCGGCCTGTCGAACGATGATAAGTTTTTAAGCCAAATTTGCAAAGCCTCTGCCGGCCTGGCGGTTGAGAAACTCCGGCCTACCGATCATGTCTGGCCTGCCGAAGTCCCAAGTTTGACCTGCCAAACTGTGGGAGCAAGTAATTTTTAAATGATGTGATGATTAATGAGATATGATGTGATGTTTTTATAAGTTATGATTTTACAACTTGGTATATCTATTTTATTAAAACAAGTTTATGATTAATTTAAAGTATAATTGAATAAATTATGATATGGAATAAGTTAAGCACTGTTATTTTAAAAAAAATGTATGAATGGATCCTAGTTATATATGTTTAACTACGTTTACAATTAAAAGTATTGTATAAGTTTTGTAATTATGTTTATGTTTAAAGTTTAAACAAGTATGAATGTATAAATGCAACGGCATCTGTGACATCCGTAAGGGGGGCGTTACACTTTTAAAAGTTGTGTTTATTTATGTTACATTTAGAAAAGTTTATGCCACAATATCATTCATATTACATGTTAAGTTATGTCACAAATGAACATATATGACATTTATAAAAAGTAAATCTCAAAAGATGGCATTTATGAAAATTTCCCTTGAAAATACGCCATTGCGAATGGGCCCTAAGTCATTGTATTTCTTACATCTTACGTTACAATGAAATTCATTTAGAATTATGAATCAACTTACGCCAATTAAATTTTAGCTTGCACATTTGAGGGTAATGAGTATGAACTATAAATAATTGGAACTTTAGTTATTGCTAGTAGCGAAAGACAACTCTGCTAAGTGCATTATGGTAAGAGACTTTTAGTTGTCTTTTCCTTGCCTTTTTTTCCCCAATACGATCAGAGAGTTTTTAGTCAAACGATAGTAAACACAGGTGACACTAAACAATACATGATAATTGAAGTAGGGTCTCATAGATAAAACCCACCTTCTATTAATGTTGTTTCTATGAGTGGCTCGAATCTTTATAAATGGGGCTTGGATCCCTAAACCGTGTTAGAATTATGTTGATTTGGATTATTTTGATTTGAGTTGTGTGTTTTAAATTGTGTTATTTGAATTGCTATACAGAATAACGTTTGAATGTATAGTTAAAATATTAATCTAAATAGGGAAAAATTATAATTTATATTTGGATAGATAGTGAAAAAGTTTTGGATTTATGAATAAATCTAACAAAACCTAATGTTTATGCATATTTTGATATGTAATATGGATTTTGATTTATTTTTCTCTTCATTATAAACACAATTAAAAATGAATTGTTTCAATCAGATATCAAACAAAAAAGTTATAATATTTTCTTTCTCAAGTATGAGAGAAAGAAAAAGTAAACATTACTTAAGCATATCGATTCGAATTTTGTGAATTTTGGGGAGGCAAAACTTAAATTTTTGGACTGGATTTTAAATTTTCATGTTGTCCGAATTTTCGCTTTAACCAAACAACTATTTGCGCTATTTGAATATTTTGAAGGGGAATTTTCATAAATGTCTTCTTTTAAGAGTTACTTTTAATAAATACCACACATGTTTATTTGTAGCATAACTTAATACGGAATATTAATCATAATGTTGCATAACTTTTTCTAAGTGTGGTATAAATAAACACAACTTTTAAAAGTATGACATAACATGTAAGTTTCTTTATTCTGAATCCAAAATTCTAAACCCAACCCTCCAAACATTCTAAACCCAACTTATTGGACATCAAACAACCCTTCAAAATTCATTGGACTCTACAACCTAACAAGGCAAACACAAATAGGGTATTTATCCTTTTATACTGCATGTTTTAGATTATTCAAGTACTATAGTTTTGGCTTTTGATTTTATCAAATGTATACTTTCAAATTAGATCTCATACATAAATTTAAATCTTTTCCTGGTCACCTTTTAATTTTAATCTGAATGATAATATGAATGATAATGTTGCATAACTTTTTTTAAGTGTAACATAAATAAACACTACTTTTAAAAGTATGACATAACATGTAAATTTCTCCAAAAGTATGACATAATATGTAAATTTCTCTATTTTGAATCCAACATTTTAAACCCAACTCATTGGACATCAAACAACCCTTCAAAATTCATTACGCTCTACAACTTAACAAGGCAAACATAAATCAGTTATTTATCCTTTTATACCACATGTTTTAGATTATTCAAGTACTATACTTTTGGTTTTTAATCTTATCAAATGTATATTTTCAAATGAGATCTCATACATAAATTTATACGTTTTCCTGGTCACCTTTCAACTTTAATTTATAAAATTGTTCAAACTACCTTCAAATAGAAAAATAAAAAACTTAAAAAAATATAAACTTTAAACAGGGGCTTTAACCTCAAAAATGTCTAGCAAACTCTCAACAAAAAAAGATACCTTGGTCATTTTAAAGGTTAGAAATAGTTATTGACCAAGGTAAGTGTCACGACCCTAAAACAAGGGTCACAATTAAATAAGAATTAAGGAAAAGTAAACCAAAATTAAATAAATAGAATTAGGAGAAATTTGTCTCAACACGTAAATAACAAGAAGAAAAAAATTTACCATCCCTAAAGTATAACTTAGTCCAAATACAAGTACCGAAAACATCAACATCAGGATAAACCGTATAGCACAATTACATACAACAGTTATAGAAATACTAAACCTTACCCAACTTACACTTTATAGCACCACGCATAATCTCTATCATGATAGGTCTAGGAAAACTTAGGAGGGGATTTTTGAAACAGTAAAATATAAGCAAAAGACTCGGTAGGATTATTAGTTAAATCACAACGTTCAAAACTTGCAGAGATAAATGAAAGAATTATTCCAAGTATGCTTACCAAAACTGCAGCATATAATTTTTTTAAAAATCATAATAATAAAAATACTTACTTTTGAAAAGCCTGATTAACACCACCAAAGTGGCCCATACAAGATTTTGGGACCTACCTCTTAGGATGCCTGCTACACAACTTGAACTCTAAAAGCTCCAAATATAAAAACTCAACCATTTGATAAATCTCATGTGAGATAGCATTTGAAAACGGTCTAAAAATAGAATAGAGCTTGGAGCAATCTCAACCTGAGATCAAAGTGCCTTTGAGTAATCTCAATCCGATATTTGATTTTATTTTCACAATTTCTTTAGAAATCATGTTTTCAAATACCTTGAAAATATTAAAATACAATTCTTTAAACACATAAAATTATTTAAAAAGGAATAACTCAAAATCACATATTTTCAAATAACTTGAAAATAAAATAGAAACAATTCATAGAAATCATTTAAGAATAAACTTTGGGCCAAACAATTTCTAAAGATGGCCACCAAAGAAAGTATAAAAAATATCCTATCTTAGTATTAGCATATTGACACCATTAGCTTCAAGCCAATGCTAACACCGACGTATGCTCCACTCCATTTAAAAACTTTAACTCCTGTTTACAAGTTAGAATCAATGACAAATAAGTCCCTTTCAAGTTTTATCATGCTAATTTAATTATTTGTATGCCTCTTTGTGCAAATCAATTACGAAATGCAAAGTTGAGATTCTCAAGGTTTTAAAACATGAAAATGGGATCTTTAAAAACATTTTTAGGTTACAAAATAAGAAGTAAATCGATCAAGTGCAAATTAGGAGGCCCGAGGGGCTTAGAGGATGGTAGCAACATAGCAGTTGCACTAGCCGGTCGACCGATCTCTAAAGGGGTAGTAGACTGCCATTGCCAAAATTGGGCAAAGCCTAGTTCATCCTCTCCGCAATTAAATTCGTTCCAAGTTGAGTTTTTCAATTCCAAATGAGTTTATAATGCAAGAAAATATCTTAAAACACTTTGTTTAACAACTAAGAAGATAGGTAAACATTTTTGCCCAAATTTTAACCTAAATTCACAACCACAAATCTTGAATCAAAGCTTAAAGAGAACAAGACCTAGTTCAAAACCAATCTAAATCTTTCAAGGATTAAATCTTCAAGAAAATCACAACATGCAGCCGCTAATTCATGAATCCAACATTCTCAGATCATTCAAATCAAACACAAGGAAAAAATCTTTTCAAAACCACACATTTCAATACATAACTCAAAAGTTATGTAATAAATGCCTTTAAAACAGACATGCATGGCAAGTTTCAAGTTCAAAACATTAAGAACACAAACTAGTTCACCATCTTTTCATAAACTTAGACTTTAATCCGAAAATAAGAAGAGGAGAACAAAAGAAATTAGGTTTTAAACAGAGAAAAACAAATACAATCAAATTTGGCTTAAAATCTCACCTCTATTCCTCCTTAGATAGTACTAGAAATCTGCTTTCCTCTTGCCTCTGAAGTGGCTTGCACATGAAAAGGAATAAAAGGGAACAAGTATGGCAACTTTGTAAACATTTGGGTAAGCAGTGGTATAAGGGTAAATTTGACAATACTGATTGAAACTAATAGTTTTAAACAGTTAAGACCATAAATTTTTAAATGGCTTGCAAATCAAAATAATATAATGTAATTTAAAATTGAAACTAATGACAATTATTTAAATTTAGCATATTAATTAAATTAATTTAAAATAATTAACCTCATTTAAAATTTACGGGCACTACAGTAAAATTTAAATTTGTGTATTAATCTAATTTGAAGATATATATTCAATAAGATCTAAAATTAAAAGTACAGTTTTTCAATAAATTTAAAACAGATGGCATGAAAAGATAAATATCCCAACATAAATTCAATCGAGGCCTTCCCAAAGAAAAAGATACCATCAATTTCTAAACTTCAGTAGAAGATAAACGGCCACAAAACTAGTCTTACACAAACACTCTTCACTCATAGTGAAACACATTCAACACCTAATTTAAAGATAACAACATAAACTAACTCAAAAGCAACCGAAGCAAAACACAAGCCCATAAAAACTCTTAAACAAACATCCATGGCCAACAAAAAGGGGAAAAAAAAAATTCAGAAAACGTCGGCTAGAGAACTTCTTCTGTAGGGCCACTTGAATGAGCGTAAAATCCATCTCTTATTTATGGCTCATCATCACGTCTCCTAGTCTCATTAGCAATACGGGCCTTATCAATCTGTGACAATATTGAAGTCCCCACAGAAAAAGGCAAAATTTTTAGCATATAAGAGAAAGGTATTGGAACGAAAAAAGAAAGAAAGAAAGAAAGAAAGAAAGAAAGAAAGAAAACAAAGATACGGCCAATGAAAATTGAAGAATCAAAATCCAGTGTTTCTATGTAAGAATAAACAACCTTTTATTTTATTTTGCCTATTTTTGATCATCCCTGGAAATGTGATGAATGATGGCAATTAATTGGTACAAAGAAATAGGATTTTTATCTATAATATTCTCATCGTTTTGTTTTTACATTGTTATTGATGTTATTGTTGTAATCTTGATCTTTCTTTATATTCTCTGGAAAATATTAGATTGCTAAGGAGAGGAACGACATTTACAACGATTTATGAAGATTCTATTCTGATAATAAAATGCGTACATTTAATGTCTCTAATGGTTACCGTTATATTAGTTGTTTATAACAAAGTGGATGGTTGATTAATACAAAAATATTTTAAAAATTAATGAGAATTTAATTTAAAAATCTTCTTAAATATAATTTGAGTGGGTAATTTATTTGTAAGTTGTAAGTTGAATTTTTATTTTTTTTAAAAATAATAAATTGTAAATTTATATGATTTTTTTAAAATAATTTGAAGAAGAGTAATTATATTTGCTACTCATTTACTCCTCTCTCCGCCCACAAGCATCTCACCAGAATGAAAAGGAGAGAATAAACGTTTTTTATTTTTATTTTTTTTCTATGTATTCAGGTCTATTGAATAACCTAAACTAAGAAATAGAAATTAAAAAACCTACTCATCCATCCATTAAACAATATTAAACTATTTGTATAAATATATAAAATATTCTGTTCATTGATTTTTTTTTTTTCTTTTCTCTCTTCGCATAGGCTTTTAACGTGGTACTTCTCGTTTCTAGTTAAAGCACCTAGAATTAATATAAAGATGGACAAAAAAGAAGCAAAGAGAAAAAATAAATAAATAAAGAGTTCATATCACGGTTAAAGAGAATGAGAGATGAGAGACAAACTACCTATTGAAATTAAAATGTTGATGAAGAAAAGTAGACGAATAAACTCTATCAAAGTTATTTGTTTTACTCTTTTTGGTTGATTTTTTTTTGGGTGCCTTAATGAAGAGGTGCTAATATAATTTCGTAATGTCCTTTTTTATTTTTTTTTTGTCCAAAAATGGGCTGCATTTATAATTTTTTATTGCGCGAATATAATTTCCCAAAGAAAAAAGAATAACAAACAAAAAAAAATTACGGCTGTAAATATTTTTGCAACAACACACATGATAAAAGAACTTTTCTTGCTAAATCTTGGTATCTGTTGTAATTCAAGCAATCTCGGACACATAAAAAGAAAGGGTGAAAAATTTGAAGAACAAAATAAATAAAATAAAGTATGAATGACTCCAAAGCTATAAAAATATAATTGATAAATGCAAAAAAATTGAATAAGACGTTGGTGTTTTTTTTAATGAATCTTGTGGCAATTTTATTAGAGGATAAAATTATATATAAAAAAGAGAATATTATTTTTAATTAAAGTTTAAGATTAACAAGTTATTTATAGTTAGTCATATAGACATCATATAGATAATCTGTTTATTACCCTAACTAGATTGGCAACCGCCGAGACGTAAGCGTTAAAACGCGCCCTATATATATAAAGCTTGACTATGAGGTTTACGATCATAATATGGAGTTCAAATAAGTCTTACCGCACAAATACGAGACAGATTTTCATGTAAGGTACAATAATAATCTTCCTTGAGCTTCTCAAAGTATTCCAAGCACCTATAACAGTGTAGCGATTTTTTACAACGGTTTGTAATTTATTATCACCATATTAACAGGCATAATAAGGAAGTCTAAGAAAAGGGAATATATATATATATATAAAATAAGAGTCTCTAGTCCGACTCCTGATCAGTTTGGCATTTGTAATCTTTTTCGTTCCAGAATGTAATTCTATTTATGCATTCCTGTAACTCTTAAGTTGTTCGTATGTAACACGTGTAACATTGTAAGTTACATTTTAACAAATTGAGTGTTATAAGACCTCATAAATAAAGTTACATTTTTAAATGAAGAAAGTTACAAATGCTAGACTGGTTAGATACCGGATTTAAACCAAAACTTATATATATATATATATTTTTTGATAAAGTAGTTATTATTTAATGCTACAAAAATTGAGCAAAGAAAAGTGAAAAGAAACAGCAGTTAGTATTCTTCATTCTTGATACTCATAATTAGTGCCTGGAAATAATGGCGCTAAAGTTGCACAAGTGTACTTAAAAGGTCTATGCATTTAAGAGAACAAGGTGTGAATTTAGTTGTTAGCATCACACAATTGAGAGATCCAGAAATTTGTTCCAGACAGCAACTTTTCATTTTCCCTCACTTTAATTTTGAGATATACAGGGAAGAAGAGCCCAGTGAATTTACCCTGGGAAAAGAAATTTTTTTTCCTTAACTACAAGCTTCGTATTATTATACAAATTTGTGACTAAATAACAAAGCCTCAGAATGATTTTAAATATCTATACATCTAAGTAACGTTAACATGAATATTTCGATTTAAACTTGACTATATATAGAAGAAGCCTAGCTAAGAAAAACACTCCAACTGAAATCCATCAGATTAGACATACCTACTCGCCCTCCTACATGGTTTTCTACATGATTTTTCTAGCTTGTTGAAGGGGGAAAACGCCATCTATATTCTCAGGGCATACTTAATAGCAATTGGCAAGAGATTACCTCAGAAAATGACAATGCACTGGATGCAGTAAATCAAGAAATGCACACCTGAACATGTGTGACTAGACTATTCTGTCGGAAAAGTGGTTAGAAGAGAGAAATCTAATTCTTACCTATCTTGGTTATCATCATCACAAGCTCGCTCAAGCCCCTCACAAGCACGAACCACCCTGCAACCGCGAATTCTGTGATTCCATAAAAAGGAAATTAAGTTTGGGAGGCACAATTAAATTCAATATAGTCTAAATCTTACAAAGGGTGGAGTACAAATCATAGTTCAAGATTAGTATTAGGTATCAAAAAGAGTAAGGCCCATTTCCTTGGATTGGAAGCTTTATTTGTTTATTAGAGGAATGCAACGTGTTAGGGGTGCCTGATTTGAGCCGTTGATATTTGTAGGTCCCGCAGTAGGGCCAAGGGAACAAATGGCCCACATTGTTCACTCGCAGCAAGTGCACATTGTTATGTGTTTATTGAGCCAGAAACAAGGAAAAGGTCAACTAAAAAGAAATTAACAATCCAAACTCATCCTTAGGTGGATATGTCATATTCTAACTCCATGTTTGGCAAAAATGGTTTCTATCACTTTTTCAGTTATAAACAGTCTAAAGCTCTCATATGCTACAGCACCAATAAAAAAATCGCTACACTGTAAAGCTCTCATTTGCTATAATAAAAGTGGTTCTCAACACTGGTTCCCACCATCCTTCCAAACACCCCTTTAATCTGTCTTAGGGTGAATCTTTTATAAAAATGACTAATGTCACGCATCTGTATGCGGGAAGATTTATTAACTTGAAATTTACTCAACGGTTTACTTTCGTCTTAAAGGTTTCAATGCTTATGGAGTTATATAAACCTATTTAGTATTAGTTAGTTCCAACCAACTTTTTAGTTAAGAACAATATAAAGCTATCACGTGCTATAATAAAAGCAAAAAAATTGGTTCAATGTAAAACTATCGTAAGGTACTGATTAATAAATTGAAATGCTACTAATTAAAGGAAACAAATGAAGACATAGATATTTGAATACATGTAGCACGCCAGCTCTTCAATATTTTCTTCTGTTTCCTCGAAGTATGTGTGGATAGTTTCTGAAATAAACATAGGATTATTGCCTTGATCACGGATGATTTCCAACATATGAAAGTTGCGGTCCAAAATACCCTGCTACAAACAGGAAATATAATTAATAAATACTCTCTTTTAATAACAAAGCACTATTTGTCAACTTAATAACAAAAAGATTTAAACTTTTATCAAGACAAAAAGGCTGTTTGACAATTGAACTAAAAATACTGCAATATGTAAGAAAAACACTAACAAAAATGTTGTTGAAATTACAAACCGTAATTTAAAACCGAGGTTCTAAGCACACAATAAATGCCGAATAACAGGAGAACTAGATGTTCAACTAGTTAAAAAGCTTCATAAGCATTGTGAACTAACGGAAAAGAAAAGAAGTTTTGTTCTAGTATGTTTGGAAACACAGTTGAAACTATATTTTGTAGTTTGAATGAACTTTTAATTCAAAATTTGTAAAAAGAAATACTACAGTAAAAAATGTTAGAATCACAAATACTGTGGTTCCAACCCGGTTTTCAAACAGGCATAGATTTATGGCTTCTTGTGCTTCAAACAAACAGATGATGAACAAAAGAAAAAAAAATTAGGAATATGGTTTTTAATAGTTAGTGCTGTTTAATTACCACTTCATGCAAAACATGAAGACATGTTCATTCATTTCTGTCAACCACAGAACCACAATAAACTGTTTATGGATTTCAAAAAAATTTCTTCAAATTAAACAAGTTCAAGTCCTGCTGTTAAAAGGCTTGTTATTACACAGGAAAAAAAAAAAAAGGAATACACAGAAAGAGTATAAAAAAGGTAAAAGATCATTAAAAAAAAAAAGGAGGAAAAACTAGATTCAAACACCTCCTCATTAAGGTTTCGAATGAAGAGGTTGAGATGTTGAGCTGGACTCATGCCAACCATTTTTTTTTTTTTCGTTGGAAAGGCAAGGGGGAAAAAAAGAAGTGAAATGGGAATTGAAAGAGAGAGAAAAACTGTTGAAGAAGTAATAGTGTGGTGAAGCCTATTTACAGCACTTTGTGAAGGACTGAAGGCCATTGGGTTTGCCTATACACGAGGACCACGCTCCATTAGACCTAAAACAAGAGTGACTGGAAATTGCCATCATAACAAAGATGCTCTAAAAACAGGCATTTTGATCTTGTTTTAGCAGCCAGTTTGGGCTTTACGTGGAGAAAACGTTACTAGCGGCGGTTCGAATCCTCTAAAATGCCAAGCGCTATTTCAAGCTCCTATAAACACTCTTCTTTCAAAGTCGAGTGGCCCCTCTCCTTCTCCTAGCATTTATTTCTTTCTTTTTTTCAACTTTCAGGACAAAAAGTGAAAAAAGTGATCCTCTTCCCGAGTTTTTTAACACCATTTCATTTTGTTTTGGGTATACATGATATCATGAATGAGTGTTCTAGAATTACAATTAGAACTGAAACTTTTGAATTAAAAGTTATAACGTATGAGAGTTTTATATTATAGTTTTTTTTTTGTTATTGTAGTATAAAAAACATTATATTATAGCAATTAAAAGTTTTAATTTGAACTGATTTTGCTAAATATCAAGTAAATACATTTAGAACTTGTCCATTTCAACATATAAGCATTTAGGTTACTTAAAATAAAATATTAAGGGCATGTTTGTTTCGATACTCAAATCATGGTTCGAATCATTTTGCTACAGTATTTTCACTCATAAAAATTTAAATCTTCATTCAAATACTCTATTCAAATACTTGAACCAAACGAACCCTAAATATACGCTATGAAAAGTTGCTTTTCGTAGAAAAAAATTAAGACACCTTTTTTAGTTTTAAGTAAAGAAAAGAATGCATTATTTGACTCTTAAATTTTGATATGTATCATTTAATTCCTCAAATTAAATGTTGTTTGGCAAATTGGCACTAGAACTAACTTCTACTCTATTGCTTTTTTTTTTTTTGAAGAAATTAAAGAAGGTGACTCGTTTTGGCCATCCCTTTCAATAAATGTTCTCACTAATATGAAATAAAGCAAAGTATAACAAAAGACTAAAGAGAACAATAGAGAAAGAGAAGAGAAAATTGGAGACAAAACAACTTTCTATACTTTTACTTGTGAGGGATGAAACTTACAAGCTTAATACAACTACTATTTATAGGCCAAGTCATCATACTAGAGGTAATGGTAATAGACATAACTTACATAGGTTTCATATACAATTAAAGGAGACATAATGCACAATATTAAGAGGGATTTAATGGGGTGATAATGTGGTCTAAATGTGAATTATAAATTTGTAATAAAATGTTTGCATGTAACTCATGGAATACCAAGAGGTGGCATCCACACATACTTGATTCACAACACTCCCCCTTAGATGTCCACCATACAAATAATATGCCTCATTAAAAACCTTACCAAGAAAAAACCCAATGGGAAAAAATCTTAGTGAAGGAAAAAAGAGTACATAATTATTGTATATTCTGCATTTAGGATTGCCTCATTAAAAACCTTGCCAGGAAAACCCAATGGGACAAAAACCTAGGCTAAGGGAAAAATAGTACAATATGCAGTGTCTCCCCCTCATATCAACATCTCTTTTTCAAAGATCTCTAAGTCGACGCATACCAATTTTGTGTACCAACTTCTCAAATGTTGTTGTAGGAAGTGCCTTTGTAAACAAATCTGTCAAGTTGTCACTGGAGCGAATTTGATGTACGTCGATCTCTCCTTTCTTTTGAAGCTCGTGTGTGAAAAAGAATTTTGGTGAAATGTGCTTTGTTCTGTCTCCTTTTATGTATCCTCCTTTGAGTTGAGCGATATAGGCTGCATTATCTTCATACAACACAGTTGGACTTTCTTTGTTGAATGAAAGATTTCATGTTTCTTATATGTTGCACCAGGGATCTTAACCATACACATTCTCGACTTGCCTCGTGAATTGCCAATATCTCAGCATGATTCAAAGATGTGGCAGTTAGGGTTTGTTTTGTTGAACACCACGAGATAGCTGTACCACCATATGTAAACAAATAACTTGTTTGTGATTGTGCTTTATGTGGATCAGACAAATATCCTGCATCTGCATGTCCAATCAATTCTGACTTGGAATCCTGTGCATAATACAGACCCATATCTGTTGTACCACGAAGATAACGAAGTATTTGTTTGACACCATTCCAATGTCTTCGATTTGGTGAAGAACTATATCTCGCTAGTAAGCTAACAGAAAATGATATGTCGGGTTTTGTGCAATTAGCAAGATACATTAGTGCACCAATAACACTAAGATATGGTACTTCTTGACCTAGAATTTCTTCATCATCATCTCGAGGACGAAAATGATCTTTTTTTACATCAAGGGATCATACAACCATGGGAGAACTCATTGGATGGGATTTATCCATATTAAAACGTTTTAATACCTTTTCAATATATGTTGACTGATGAACAAAAATCCCTTTTGATAAATGCTCGATCTGCAAGCCGAGACAGAATTTTGTTTTTCCTAAGTCCTTCATTTCAAATTCATTTTTCAAATATGTTATCGTATCTGTAAGCTCTTCATGAGTCCTAATGATATTCAAATCGTCAACATAAACTGCAATACTAGCAAATCCAGACTTATACCTTTTAATAAAAACACATGGAGAAATTGGATTGTTAATATATCCTTCTTTCAAAAGGTATTCACTGAAACGATTATACCACATACGTCTAGATTGCTTTAATCCATACAAAGATCTTTGTAATTTTATTGAATACATTTCCCGGGGTTTTGAATTGCATGTTTCAGGTATTTTTAGACCTTTAGGAACTTTCATGTAAATGTCACTATCAAGTGACCCATACAGATAGGCCATTACAACATCCATTAGACGCATGTGAAGTCCTTCTGAAACTACCAGGCTAATAAAAAATCTAAATGTAATTACATCCACCACTGGTGAATATGTCTCCTCATAATCAATACCAGGTCTTTGCGAAAAGCCTTGTGCTACAAGTCGTGCTTTATATCTGACAACTTCATTTTTTTCATTACGCTTTCGCACAAATACCCACTTGTAGCCTACAGGTTTTACACCTTCAGGTGTTTGGACAACAGGCCTGAAAACTTGACGTTTTTCAAGTGAACTTAATTCTACATGGATTGCGTCTTTCCATTTTGGCCAATCATTTCTACACTGACATTCTTCAACAGACTTTGGTTCAAGATCCTCGTTTTCTTCCGTAATATCAAGGGCTATTGCATATGCAAATATGTTGTCGACAACAATTTCCTTTCGATTCCATCTCTTTCCTGAAGTGACATAGCTTATTGAGATCTCTTCATTAACATCTTTTTCAAATACTTAAACCTCTTTTGGGGTTAATTCTTCAGCTATATCAACTGTTTTTATACTGGGCTCTTCAAGAACATTAATACCATTGGAAATGCCAACTTGATTATTATTTAGCTCCTTTTTCTTTCTTGGATTTTTATCCTTAGACCGATGGGTCTACCTCGCTTCTGGCGTGCCTTAGATTCATTTGCTACCATATTAATATCTTTTTCGGTAGGAAGATCAATTCGAATAGGAGCATTTTCAGCTGGTATATGTGATTTTGTTACTTTCTTGACATCGGTAAATGCATCTGGTAACTGATTTGCAACCTTTTGTAAATGGATAATCTTTTGAACTTCTAAGTCACATTGATTTGTACGAGGATCAAAGTGAGATAATGATAATGCATTCCATGAAATTTCTTGTTTTTTTAGCTGTTGTTTATCTCCCCCTAATGCTGGGAAAACTGTTTCATCAAATTGACAATCGACAAACCGTGTCGTAAAGAGGTCACCTGTCAAGGGTTCAAGATATTTAATTATTAATGGGGATTCAAATCCAACATAAATTCTCAGTCTCCTTTGAGGACCCATCTTAGTACGATGTGGTGAAGCAATTGGAACATATACTGCACAACCAAAAATTCTCAAATGGGAAATATCTGGCTTTTTACCATAAACAAGCTGTAATGGGGAGTATTTATGATATGTAGTAGGCCTTATGCGAATAATTGCTGCAGCATGTAATATGGCATGTTCCCAAGCAGAGCTAGGCAATTTTGTTCTCATAAGTAAAGGCCTAGCAATTAATTTCAACCTTTTAAGAAAGGATTCTGCTAATCCATTTTAAGTGTGCACATGAGCAATAAGATGCTCAACAGTAATCCCAATTGACATGCAGTAATCATTAAAGGCTTAGGATGTAAATTCTCCTGCATTATCCAGACGAATTTTCTTGATTGTATAATCTGGGAATTGTGCTCATAATCGGATTATTTGAGCAAGGAGTCTCGCAAATGCAACATTGCGAGTAGATAATAAGCAAACATGTGACCAACGTGTTGATGCATCTATTAAGACCATAAAATACTGAAATGGTCCACATGATGGAATAATAGGCCCACATATATCTCCTTAAATTCGTTCTAAAAATGTAGGAGATTCAATTGTAACTTTCATTGGGGATGGCCTTATAATTAGTATTCCTTGAAAACAAGCAGCACATGAAAAATCTTTGGACAAAAGAATCTTTTGGTTCTTTAAAGGATGTCCATTTGAATTTTCTATAATCCTTCGCATCATTATTGAACCTGGATGACCTAAACGGTTGTGCCAAACAATAAAATTCCTTGAATATTTGGATTCTTCGTTCATCACCACATAGGATTCAATTGGATTTATAAATGTATAATACAATCCAGAAGAGTATGTTGGTAGCTTCTCCAATATTTGTTTCCTTCCTGAGACATTAGACGTAATATAAAGATATTCAATGTCTCTTTCATTTGTTGTCTCAATATGATAACCATTACGACGTATATCTTTAAAACTTAGTAGATTTCTTTTTGATCTACTAGAATACATAGCGTCGTTAATCATAAATTTTGCGCCACCGGGTAATAATATATTGGCACTACCAAAGCCCTCAATGAGATTTGCAACACCAGATATTGTACTAACATTAGCTTCAGCTAATATAAGATTGGAAAAATATTTTTTATCTTTGAGAATAGTGTGTGTTGTTCCACTGTCCACTAGGCAAAAGGCTTCATCATTAACTTTAATACCGGTGGAATGATTTTTGAAATCCATGCCTCTTCATGAAAAATAAAACAAAGAGATAAGAAAATAATATACTAAACACAATCCTTTTTTTTATATATATATATATATAAGAAAATATATGGAGATTATAAAATCACACCCAAATTACAACCAAACTAAAATTAAAAAAAAATCAAAACATACTAAAAATTATGGTCACACCAGAAAAAAAAAAAACGGGATAGATAGGTGGGAGAACATCTTTTCAAGCCATATTGATGTTTCCCTCACTAATAAAATTCTCAAAATTTCCATTCTCAAAATTTCCATCATGATTCTCAAAGAAATCTGCAACGTCCAAGTGTGTAAAATCTGTAGGATCATGGCGTTCAGTAAAGTTTGTCTCAACAAAGTTTACCTCTGCACCTTTTTCTTTCTCCTTTAAGGAAGCTTGGTAAAGATCAACAAAATGTTTAGACGTGCGACATGTACGTCTCTAATGTCCTTTCATGCCACATCTATGGCAAGTATCTTCATTGTTCTTTGGGGCTTTATTCTGAAAACCCTTTTCTTCTTGTTTCTCCTCATTCTTCTCCCATTTTTGATGGTGAGATGCAACTTTCTTGAAATTTGAAGAGTTTTGGTTATACTAACCACGACCACGACCACGTTCATGACCACGACCTCGACCGCGACCATGTCCACGTCCACGTCCACGTCACGTCCACCATGCCGACCATGCCTAGGATCTTCAACATATGCCGCATTCGCTTCAGGGAATGGCATTGATCCAGTTGGGCGAGATTGATGATTTTTCATCAACAGTTCATTATTTTGTTCGGCAACAAGAAGACATGATATTAATTCAGAATATTTCTTAAAGCCTCGCTCTTGATATTGTTGTTGCAAAAGCACATTAGAGGCATGAAAAGTAGAGTATGTTTTTTTCTAACATGTCTTCATCAGTAACACTTTCTCCGCATAATTTTAATTGAGAAGTAATTTTAAACATTGCTGAATTATACTCGCTCACAGTTTTAAAATCTTGCAGTCGTAGGTGCATCCAATTATAGCGAGCTTTAGGAAGAATTACAGTCTTTTGGTGGTCATACCTTTCCTTTAAATTATTCCAAAGGACATATGGATCTTTTACCATCAAATATTCAGTTTTCAATCCTTCATGGAGATGATGACGAAGGAATATCATTGCCTTTGCGCGATCCTGTGAGGATGCGTCATTCCCTTCTTTTATTGTATTACCAAGATTCATAGCATCAAGGTAGATCTCAGCATCAAGAGTCCATGTCAAATAATTATTACCAGAAATATCAAGAGCAACGAACTCTAGCTTTGTAAGATTCGACATTGTGCGAACTAGTATACGATAAAATAAAGTCAATAAGAATTACAATAATTTATTCTTAATTAATTAACAAAAAGGACAAAAATTTACAATATAAGAATACCAAATATCATGCACGTGCATAGAAAATAAAAAAATATTGTAATAAAATTTTCATTGAAAATCATGTCATTAAAACTAATTGAAAAAAAATAGCATATTAATGATAAAAGAAAACTTATACAATAAATTCATTTTTTTTAATTATATAGTTATTGATGATAAAAGAAATAATTTGTTAATGTAATAAAACAGAATTAATAATATAACAATTAATTATAACAAAGATGGATTATACAATTACTAACCTAAAAGCAAATGTAATACATCAAATAGTTAACATTACACACATGTATAACATATCAACAACGTGATGGATGGTGAAATTACTAGAATTAATTTTACATGAGACAAAAAATTAATGAAATGATCAAAAGCCAACAGAAATACCAATCTCAAAGAAGGAGTGTGCAATTGATATAAAACTATATTCAATAATAGATAAAGTAGACATGCCCTTAGAATTATAAAGGAGAATGACTATACTACATAAACATTATGAAGATATAAGCACAATATACCTTTCAAAAGGAGAAGTGATTGAACCAAAGAGCAATCAACACTTGTAAAAGCTCACAGACAAGAGACTCGTGCTGATAATGTGTTATGAAATAAAGCAAAGTATAACAAAAGACTAAAGAGAACAATAGAGAAAGACAAGAGAAAATTGGAGACAAAATAACTTTCTATACTTTTACTTATGAGGGATGAAACTTACAAGCTTAGTACAACTACTATTTATAGGCCAAGTCATCATACTAGAGGTAATGGTAATAGACATAACTTACATAGGTTTCATATACAATTAAAGGAGACATAATGCACAATATTAAGAGTGATTTAATGGGGTGATAATGTAGTCTAAATGTGAATTATAAATTTGTAATAAAATGTTTGTATGTAACTCATGGAATACCAAGAGGTGGCATCCACACGTATTTGATTCACAACACTCACTTTAATTTTCAAGAAAATAGTTTCTTTTCACCTTTCATTGGCTGTAGCAAAAAAGATGAACAATTAGCCATCCACTCTCGACCCTCCGCAAGATCTCCCCATGCGGTAGAGGGGAGATCCCAACCAACGACAACGTGTCTCTCCTTCCTCTTGGATTCTTATACTAAAATGTCAAGCAACAACAATGGAGGACGTGGAAAGAAGAAGTATAGTTTTTATTTATCGTCATTTCTTTTATTTTGGATTTTTATTTAGTTGCTCAGCTCTTCAATTAAGGTTTGGATTTTAGTGATGGAACATCCCATTTTGGGACTTTTTTGTATTTTTTTAAGCCCAGACTATTAATGGGCTTCACAATCTTCAACTCTCGTTATACACAGTTCTTTTAAGGAAAATTGTCACAAATATGAAATTTAGAAAACCATCGCTGGCAAATGCCAGCTGTAGTCAAGATATTAATAAATGTCACTTTTGAATTCATCTGTTCAAATTAAATAATTGTGTAGACAAAGATAACCTTAATCTAATCTAAGGTTTTTCTAACTCTTTCTCTCTCTTTTCCTCTCTCTCTTCCTCTCTCCTCAGCTGCCACTCTTCCCCTCTTTCTCCTTCGCGCTCGAGTCTTCTCTCCTTATAGCACTAGTCTGTTGGAGTTTTGATCTTTCTTTCATTGACCACCTCACTCACGTTGAGGTCATCAGAGGCCACGCTTAGGCCGACAAAGATTTGTCCTCCTCTTTCTCTTTCGTCATGCGCAGACTCAAAGCATGTGCTTTTCCCCCGTCGACTGTTGTCATGGCTACTTTGCATGTTGCTCAAGGTCCATGGCTGAGATCACTAGAATCTGTCGTCTCCATATCGATCGACCTCTCCTCCGTCATTGAGTCACACTGCTAGTAGCATCCTCTCCCTCTATGACGTTCAAGATCCATGGTTGGTGATGATAATAGCTTTGATTGACAAGAGAAGAGAAGAAAGGGAGGGGAGAGAAAGGAGAGAGAAAGAAGGGCAGGGCATCCATCCGTATCCATGACCGGTGATGATAATAGCTTTGATTGACAGGAGAAGAAAAAGAAGGGGAAGGGAGAGAAAGGAGAGACAAAGAAAGAGAGTTTGATCTTCCCTAAGCAATATCTCCAGCAACGACAACAGGCAATGATGAGAGAAAGAATGAGACAAAAGAGAGAGAGAGGAAGAAAGAGGAGAGAAAAACATACAGACATGAGAGAGGCAAAGAGGGGTAGAATTGAACATACAAAAATTTTTCCACTGTTAGAACTCTATCCTTAATTTTAAATAAGATATTTGTCTTCATTGTTTTTAAAAAAATTGATATTTACTACAATTTTTCTTTTTTTAAAAAGAGAAAAAATGATATTGATAGTAAATCACTAATAGCTTTTGCCTGAATTAATGATTCACTTCAATAAATCACTAAAAAAAAATGAAGCGATTTCCACTGGTTTAATCAATAATTCCTATGTTTTAGAAAATAGATGCATTTTCTTTTTAGAAAATTGACATCATTTGCTAAAACATGCTTTAAAAAGGCTATTATGACTAGGCTTGCAACACAGACTATGATATGATGACATGACACATTTTTTACACATGTATAAAAAAACCACAAGTTATTTTCGTATCAACTTGATATTGACTTGCCTAAAAACAGGTCGTGTTTGTGTCAACACCTTCGACACTAAATTAACGCGTAGCTTGTCACTTTATTATCCTTTAAAAATATTTTACCCTGGTCTGCATTGTATCAATAAATTGATACTAAGTTGGATGTCTTTATAGTATAGTATGGAATTGATTTAGTTTTAAGAAAATACGTATTTTATTTTACTTTTATATAATTTTGATGTATACATTATAGATTTAAAGTTATAAAATGTCATGGGTTGATTTTGAGTTACAAGTTGTTGGGCCTTTATTGTTTATACAAGGAGGGTACAAACTTCATGGCCTCTTTTGGTTGACTCGGGTGCCTGCCTATCAGAAGCTTATATAGCATCACGTCGGGTGACAAAGACTAATTGGTTTGCAACGATGATCTTGGCATTAGGAGTGGCTAAAATATGTTTTTAAGCTCACTTGGCAATGGCCCCACTGGGTTACGGTTGGACTCAAGTAACCCTAAGGATAGTAGCATCTGATAGTGAAACTTGTTGCAATCCTGATTTTGTTGAGGATGACAACTCTAGCAAAGAAGATCTTCAAGTGTGTGAATGGTGTGAGAGAGGAACGTGGACAATTATGGAACATTTTCCTATGCCTTTGGTAGTGAGAGTATGCCCATTAGGTTGGGTTAAGTGTTTGAATAAGATAATAAGGTTTAGTGATCCCTCAAGTGGGGTAATTTTTAGAGAGAGAGTGTGGGTGTAGTCCCTATTTGGTGGGGTAGTTTAATGTTGGAAAAAGAGTGAGCAGTGGAATTTTAAAAATTTTATATCAGAGTAATTTTCAAAACACAAGTTTGACATGCTATATGTATAAATTAACTAGATCTTACTAACCTTTGTGTCCCGAAGAACCTCCGTAATCTGTGAAGAGAAATAACGTTCTAGAAGAGCCTCAACCAACTGGTCTTCTTTGCTATTTTCTATCCATGACCGGAGTGAGTGTGGGCTCACACATACAACTCTTCCACCGGTGACTCTCCTTCCAACCAATCGAGAGAACTCAAAGCAAGTGTTCGTGATTTGTAAACAAAAGCTCTCAGGGAGTTTTTCAGATGCTCACTTAGCAGAGTATTACTCTTAATCTCTCAATTGATCTAAGTAACCTGTGAGAATCACTCCCCATTTATAGAGATTGGTCATAGGGTCACTCCTTATCAGATTAAGTCTCAAAACTCGGATCAGAATCAAATTTAGATTAATATCTGATAAGATCTGCGTGAAAACGCGTGATCTTATCATTCGCTGATCGGCAGGCCGAACCACCTGATTGGTAGGCCGAACAGGTCCCATCAGCAGGCCGAACACGTCCATCAGCAAGCCGAACTGCCGAATAAAAAATTTCACGAATCTTTTATTTTTCACCCGAGATTCTCTAGGATAAAGTTTTAGTTTTAATTCAAATAACCCAATAGAGAAGTTATCTAATCAAAACAACTTTATCTAGATAATCTCTAAGAAAATAAATCAATTCCCGATAATTCTACAAGTTTATCCTGATCTAATTTATCCAAAATTAAATCAATCGATAAACAAACAAGTATTATCCGATCCCAATAATTCAGCAAGTTTATCTTGAATTAATTTTATTACAAAATTAATTCAACCAATAAACACACATGAATTATTTAATTCTTCCAAATTTTAACCAATCTGATAAATCTGACATAAGTCACCAATTATTGGAAAAACACGCCGTGTCGTTATAGGATGTTGTGAGCTAGCAAAGGGAACCAAATAGACCTACATAGTTTAAGCTCCCGATAATTACGAAACCTAATATCCCAGATATACATTTCATAATTATCAACTCCAACGCTACTCCACTAAAAGCTTGGAGCTGCACTCTCGAACTACATAGAATTACGAAGCTCATATAGCTAAGTCTCCTTGGCATATCATAGTGTATCGTATCCCTATATGATAGTCCATATCGTATCCCCATATGATAGTCCCCATGACATATCATAGTGTATCGTATCCCCATATGATAGTCCACTATTAAGATGTAGGTGTCACCTTTTGGTACATCAAAAGACACAAGTCAAAACAACGGGCCTACTATTCATCTCAGGATTAAGATACAACGCAAATGATTGTTTAAAGTGAATCGATTTGCTGAGATAGAATTATTAATCCAAATCAATTCACTTTATGTCCCGATCCAACACAACGTCACCTATGACAACGTGCCAATGTTTCTATTCACGGAGTCTACCTCCGATGGTCAAGACAAACCATCTCCCTAAAGGGATATAGACAACATAACAATCTTTGCATGAATAAAGCGCCCAACTTTATTCCTTCGATTGCGGAATGTATGATTTAGACCATCACCTTAAGAATCGTGTCTTCCGCATAATCCATCCATCATATGCCTAATTCTTAAAGTTTATACCGATAGTCTCAGACTATTGTTTGCTTAACATACATTCAACAAATATGAACGTAAAAAGGACAAGATTTGGTATTTATATAATGAATAAATTCTTTATTGATAAAAATGTCTCCAAAAACTTATTACATTTTTACTCCTTAGGGCATACATGTCTAACAATCTCCCACTTGCACTAAGTGAGTAAATATGACAAATCTCGTATCCCCATAGCTTCCACATGCCTCTCGAAGACTCTCCCAGTAAATGTCTTCATAAATGGATCAGCTAAATTGTCCTTTGGCACGATCTTGCACACCGTGACATGCTCGTCCTCAACGAAGTCCTTTATCACATGATACTTACGATCAATATGCTTACTCTTCTTGTGAAATCTTGGTTCCTTACCATTAGCTACCGCTGCACTATTGTCATAGTATAGTGATACCGCCTTATCCATACCAGGAACAACCTCAAAATCCCTAAGGAACTTGCGGAGCCACACTGCTTCTTTCGAAGCATTACTAGCTGCCACATACTCGGCCTCCATTGTTGAATCCGAAGTGCAATCTTGCTTAGCACTTCTCTAACTAATGGCACCGCAGCCCAGAGTAAACACAAAACCCGAAGTCGATTCCTAGAATCCAAACAAGATTGAAAATCTGAGTCAGTATATCCTAGAAGAGTCAGGTCCTTACCCGAATATACAAGCATATACCTTCAAGTCCTTCTTAGGTACTTGAAAATATGCTTTACCGCAACCCAATGGTTCGGTCCTGGATCCACCTGAAATCGACTTACAATCCCGACCGCATAGCTAATATCCGGTCGTGTGCAAAGCATGGCATACATGAGGCTACGCACTGCCGAAGCATAAGGCACCTTCTTCATGTATTCTTTTTCTTCATAAGACTTTGGAGAGTCTTTCTTAGAAAGAGTAATTCCAGGCCTAGATGGTTACCCACCTTTCTTGGAATCCTGCATTGTAAACCTCCTGAGAATTTTATCTATGTAGCCGGCCTGTGACAAAGCTATCATTTTGTTCTTCCTATCCCAAAAGATCTAGATACCGAGAACAAAATTAGCCTCACCTAAGTCCTTCATGTCAAACTGCTTGGTCAACCATAATTTGACCGATGATAATGCCCCAATGTCATTGCCAATTAGCAGAATTTTATCTACATAGAGCAGTAAAAAAACCACCTTCTCATCCTTAATGTGTTTGTAAACACATGGTTCATCCACATTTTGTGAGAACCCATAAGTCTTGATCACCTGATCAAATCTTATGTTCCAAGAACGAGAAGCCTGTTTAAGTCCATAAATTGACTTCAGCAGCTTACAAACCTTACCCTCTTGACCTGTGACCTTGAACCCGTCTGGTTGTTCCATATAAATGGACTAATCAAGATAGCCATTTAAAAAAGTCATCTTAAGATCCATCTGTCAAATCTTGTAGTCGAGAGCGGCAGCTATGGACAAGAGAATCCGGATGGACTTAAGCATGGCTATAGGCGAAAAGGCTTCCTCATAATCTATTCCTTCCTTTTCTGTATAACCCTTAGCTACTAGTCTAGCCTTAAAGGTTTCGACCTTTCCATCCACTCATCTTTTCCTCTTGTAGATCCACTTACACCCTATGGGTTTTACCCATTCGGAAAGATCCACAAGCTCCTACACCTGATTAGTCTCCATAGACTTCATCTCTGTGTTCATGGCCTTTGTCTAGAGTTTTGAATCAACATCCTCTATAGCTTCTGCGTAAGTATAAGAATCTCTGTCATGTTCTTCCGGTTCAGCCAAAAAGACCTCCCCATTGAACATATACCTCTCAAGTTGATGCCCGATCCTCTCACTACGCCGAAGCTCCTGAGGTTGTTGTTTAGGTTTGTTTGGTTTTTCTACACCGATTGGAACAGTTTCATTCGAAACCTCAAGAGTGATCGGATCACTCCTTAACTCCTCAAGCACCACTTTGCTTCGAGGTTTAAAGTCGTTCATGTAACTCTCCTCAAGGAAAGTTGCATTAGTTGAAACCACAACGTTATTTTCTTTTGGGTTATAAAAATAACCCCCTTTAGTCCCTTTTGGATATTATACAAACACACAAACTTTCAAACGTGCTTTCAACTTATTTGAATCCTTAAACAGGACATGAGCCGGACATCCCTATATGCAAATATGGTTTAAAGATGTCTTCCTACCTGTCCACAACTCGTGAGGAGTTTTAGGGACCATTTTTTAAGGCACATTGTTCAAAAGATAACATGCGGTTTGTAGTGCATATCCCCAAAAGGATAAAGGCAATGATGAATAACTCATAATGGATCTAATCATGTCCAACAAAGTCTTATTTCTTCTCTCAGCTACGCCATTCTGCTGCAGAGTCCCCGGCGTAGTCAAATGGGACAAAATCTCATTCTCTAATAAGTGTTCCAAGAACTCATCAGAAAGGTATTCCCCACCTCGATCCGATCGAAGTGCCTTTATGGGTCTACCCAATTGCTTTTTTACTTCAGCCTGAAACTCCATAAACTTGTCAAAAGTTTCGCTTTTGTGGTGTATTAGGTACACATACCCATATTTTGAGTAATCGTCAATAAATGTGACAAAGTACTCATACCCTCCTCGTGCCCGGATGTTCATGGGTCCGCAAGCATCACTATGCACAAGTTCTAGAACCCCTTCGGCCCTAGTACCCTTAGACCTGAATGGTCTTTTGGTCATTTTACCTTCCAAACAAGATTCACATTGAGGTATAGATTCCACCTTTAAGTGACTTAAAGGTCCATCCCTTACCAACCTTTAAATCCTATTTAGGTTAATATGACCAAGGCGTAAATGCCAAAGATAAGTCTTATTAGAGTGAGAAGTTTTTAAGTCTTTTAGAGTTATTATCATTCATCTTAACATTAAGCAATAACTCCATCTTAGGTTTGATAAAATATAGATTATTTTGCATCCATCTAGAACAGATAAAAGATTTATTTTTAAGAATCACCACTTTATTATTAAAAGAAACCAAGTAAGAGTCTTTAAATAAACAAGCTACATAAATTAAATTCCTTTTAAATTTAGGAACATAAAAACAATCTTGTAAAAATGAATTCCTATAATTATCAAAATAAAGATGGACGTCTCCCACTGCTTCCGCTGAGACCAAGGATCCATCGCCCATTCAAAGCATGAAGTCTTCATGCAGCAGACTTCTCGTTTCTTTGAACCCCTGCAGAGAAACACAAACATGATTAGCTGCACCAGAATCTATGACCCAGATGTCATCGGATTCCTCAACCAAACAAGTTTCTAAATACAGAAGATCACAGCTACCTCCTTTGGAAAGGAAGTCCTTGCAATGCTTCTTGATATGTCCGATGCTCCCACAGAAGAAGCACTTAAGCTTCTTTGGGTTCTTTTTCTTCTTTTTCTTGCTCTTGGTGCTAGCAAGAATAGAAGACTTCCCGTTCTTGGCCTGTTGCTTCTTTCCATTCCCAAAGTTAGGATTGGAACCAGAAGCAGCTACCATGTTGGCCTCACCACCCGTAGGAGACTCCCTGATCAGCAGTTCGAACTCCTGTAACTGTTTCATCAATTTCGTCAAGGTCATATCTCATCTATTGCTTAAATTAAAAGTAGCTCTAAATGGAATAAATTCCTTAGATAGAGTCTCAAAGACCATAGTCATCTAAGTTTCAGCATCGATGTTGGCTCCATTAGTTTGAGCCTCAATGAGGTAACCCATGACCAACATCATGTGCTCCTTTACAAATGTCCCCGATCTTTGTCTACAGTTTAAGAGTTTCTGAAGCTCCCCTTGCCGCTTTGTTATGGCTTGGCCTCCAAACATATCCTCAAGATTATCCAAGATCTGTTTCGCAGTCTCATAATCCTGATGTTGAGCCTGCAGCACGTTCTTTATGCTAGCCATAACATAGCAGCGGGTCTGATCATTAGCATCTTTCTAGCGATCATACGCTTGCAATTGCTCATTACTTGAGTCTCCTGTAGGCTCAGGAGGACAAGGGGTTGTCAGTACATATTTCAGTTTCTCAAAAGGACATGACGATATCCAGGTTTCGTTTTCAATCATTATAGTTCTTACCAGTTAATAGGTTTTTGTCAAGTATCGATGATAAAGCGTTTTTAGACATTTTTAATCTACAATAAAGAATCACATACCAAATATAAGGAAATATATAATAATTTAGTAAGATAACACAATTATGAAAAAAAAATAAAAATGTGTTTATGTGTCAAAACCTTGAAAATATCACAACCTTACAACGATAATTCCAAACTCAGAATTCAACAAGCTCCTAGGGGAGTCATGCCAAATTCAATCAGGAACACGGATCCCCTCCTGATTAATATATGCCATCCAGGACTCGTATGATCTAGCATATATTAATAATCGTTTCTTTGGCCATTAATTTTATTAACAAAGCTCCTAAGGGAGGTTAATAATAAAATTATCGTGAGTGTATAACCATCGTTTCAATTTTTATCCATGATTTATAATCACCACCTAAGGGTATGCAATGATAAATCATGCTAAAATATCTTATCCTTTTAGAGATCTAATCTGGTACATAATAGAAATCCCTTCCTAGGGGTCGGGACCACCATGTCTGCCTATGGACCAACGATGGAGGCCTTAGGTTCTCTCTTCAAAAACCTTCTCCCACTCAATCTTTTTGAAATCAAGGTTTTATTTTAAGAATATACATGTATAATTTTTTAATATGAATGGCATTTCCTATTCTATATGACATGTTATCAATATACATGGCAAATCATATTATAATGCAGATAAGCATAGCAATCAAGCAAAGCTACAAGCAAAATAATATATAACCGTAATATTATGGCTCCACCCTAGAGAACAGAAAACTAAGATTACAAGAGAATAATCGAGATATATTATCGATTCTTCATCCTTGAATCCTCAAGCTGTATCCTTCTTGATGTAATTCCATCTTTAAGGCTTCAATCCCGTATGAATCGAATACTTTATATTTTTGGTCATATCCAAATTTAATGTTTCTCAAAATTGTTCCAAAAATAAAATTAAAACTGCACTGGAAAAACTACACATTTTTTAAAAATTTTCCAGCTCTCGGTCGACAGGCCGATCTGGGTGATCGCCCTGCCGGTCATGCTTCATCAGCCTACCGATTAGGAAGATTGGCTTACTGACTCATCAAAGTTCAGCTTGTCGAATTGGAAGTTCGGCCTGCCGCCAGAGCCACATGATTTCTGCCCCACTAACGGTCTGTCGAACCATAAGTCTAGCATGCCGATCTACGACCCTCGGCCTGCCGAACTGTAAGGTTCGGTATGCCGACAAAGTAGAAATCTCCATTCCAGAAAATAAAATTTTTTTTAATGCAATTTATCAATTTTATTTTCAAAAATTCAAAAACATAAAATTAGAGACTCATGAAATACCTGGGAGCATCATCATCAATCTTCTAGATCCGTCTTCTTTGAATAATTATTTAATTACAAAATTCTTACAAATTTAAAACTAAACAATAATTCCTAGATGGAGATGATAGTACACTATCTAATTACATGAAAAAACTTATATACACATTCTAACCTCTAAGGAACCATAACCGATATAAATTAATTAATTAATAAATAATTATATAACGATTTAATCAATCATAATTAATTAATAAACATTCACCACATAATCCATGACAACATATATAATATATAGAAACTTAGAGTGTCAACTCTCTATAAAATTAAATTCAAGCATAGGAAAGATTAAGATCACAAAATTTATACATATAACATGATCATAAACTCGTAAATTTATGTAAAAATCATGGCTCTGATACCAATTGTTGGAAAAAGAGTGCGCAGCGGAATTTTAAAAATTTTATATTAGAGTAATTTCTAAAACACAAGTTTGACATGCTATAGCTATAAATTAACTAGATCTTACTAACCTTTGTGTGTCAAATAACCTCCGCAATCTGTGAAGAGAAATAATGCTCCAGAAGAGCCTCAACCGACTGATCTTCTTTGCTATTCTCTATCCACGACCGGAGTGAGTGTGGGCTCACACGTACAGCTCTTCCACTAGTGACTTTCCTTCCAACCAATCGAGAGAACCCAAAGCAAGTGTTCGTGATTTGTGAACAAAAACTCTCAGGGAGTTTTTCAGATGCTCACTTAGCAAAGTATCACTCTTAATCTCTCAATTGATCTAAGTAACTTGTGAGAATCACTCCCTATTTATAGAGGTTGGTCCTAGGGTCAGTCCTTATCAGATTAAGTCTCAAAACTTGGATTAAAATCAAATTCAAATCAATACCTGATAAGATCAGCGTGGAAACGCGTGATCTTATCCTTCGCTGATCGGCAGGCCAAATAGGTCCCATCGACAGGCCGAACACGTCCATCGGCAGGCTGAACTGCCGAATAAAAAATTTCACGAATCTTTTATTTTCCACCCAAGATTCTATAGGATAAAGTCTTAGTTTTAATTCAAATAACCCAATAGAGAAGTTATCTGATCAAAACAACTTTATCTAGATAATCTCTAAGAAAATAAATCAATTTCTAATAATTCTACAAGTTTATCCTGATCTAATTTATCCAAAATTAAATCAACCGATAAACAAACAAGTATTATCCGATCCCAATAATTCAACAAGTTTATCTTGAATTAATTTTATTACAAAATTAATTCAACTGATAAACAGACATGAATTATTTAATTCTTCTAAATTTTAACCAATCTGATAAATCTGACATAAGTCACCAATTATTGGAAAAGCACGCTGTGTCGTTACAGGATGTTGTAAGCTAGCAAAGGGGACCAAATGGACCTACATAGTTTAAGCTCCCGATAATTACGAAATCCAATATCTCAGATATACATTTCATAATTATCAACTCCAACGTTACTCCACTAAAAGCTCGGAGCTGTACTCTCGAACTACATAGAATTACGAAGCTCATATAGCTAAGTCTCCATGACATATCATAGTGTATCGTATCCCCATATGATGTCCATAATTGGCTTAATGACAAGTTCTGTCTTACCTTCCCGATTATTTTTATCTTACGTTCCATTATCTCACCATCAGAAAACTTACCATCCAAAGACAGTATACCAATCAGTTACACCTATGTATCCAAATGGGTGAGCGCTCTAGTTTTTTAATTATAGGATAACGTATATAAGAGGATATCATTACTCCTAAAGAGGAGCTATGGATTCCATATCTATGAATAACAAGTCTACGCCATCAAGAGTCATGCCTCCAACGTACCGGCATGCATACCACTATTAAGATGTGGGTGTCACCCTCTGGTACATCAAAAGACACAAGTCAAAACAGCGGGCCCACTATTCATCTCAGGATTAAGATACAACACAAATGATTATCTAAAGTGAATCGATTTGCTGAGATAAAATTATTAATCCAAATCAATTCACTTTATGTCCCGATCTAACACATCGTCACCTATGACAACGTGCCAATGTTTCTATTCATGGAGTCCACCTCCGATGGTCAAGACAAACCATCTCCCTAAAGGGATATAGACAACATAACAATCTTTGCATGAATAAAACGCCCAACTTTATTCCCTTAATTGCGGATCGTATGATTTAAACCATCATTTTAAGAATCGTGTCTTCTGCATAATCCGTCCATCATATGCCCAATTCTTAAGATTTAGACCGACAGTCTTAAGCTATTGTTTGCTTAACATACATTCAACAAATATGAACGTAAAGAGGACAAAATTTGGTATATAAATAATGAATAAATTCTTTATTGATAAAAATTTCTCCAAAAACTTATTACATTTTTACTCATTGGGGCATACATGTCTAACATTTAACACTTAGAGAGAAAAAGTTTAGAGTGAGGAAAAATGGTGGATCTTTAATAAAGGTATTGGTCTTGCTTGATCGTGGGTATCCTTTGGATTGTAAAAGGACATGGATTTAGTGAAGAAAGGCGGTATATATATGGATCTTGGGCTTTTGGAACTCATCAGATATTATGAAGTTTAAGTTTTCTGATGAATTATGGTTGATGATTTGGGTCATGGCATTCCCTCCCCTTGGTTGCTTGGGTCGTGGCCCGAAAAGTCGGGTCGTTACACTAACAATCATTTTTATGAACCTAAAAAGCTAATATATATGTCACATACTAAGAATCACCATCATATAGTACATATTGAACATGCCAACAATTACCATCATGAATTTAAAGAGCACACATGTAGATCGTTTGTTGAATATGCTTATAATAGTTTTGATAAAGGAGCATCTAATGATAATAGTTTTGATAAAGGAGCATCTTCACTTGCATGGTATTCTTCTTTCTTTTTATGAAAATGGATAAGTGCATGCAAATTAGAGGGTTCGGATACATGTAAATATGCCCATATTAAATATTTTATATACTCAATGGTTCATGCATGTTGCAGTTAAAATCATTTATGTCACAAGATCATCCTCATAGCTCTAAAGATCTATCCTCAAAGCATGATAATAGTGCACATACATGGCCAAAAGATGACAACAATTAGAATATGCAAACACATATACAAATATAAAGAGAAGAAATTAAAACTACTCCCTTAGATATCATCTAAGCATATGTTTTCGTATTCCTAACATCGATCCATTCTATAGCAACCCTTCTTCAGAGAAATCCCAAAAGAAATAAGTAGGTAAGATAGCTATACGTGACATGGTATCTCCCATGAGTAACTTTGATCAAAGCCCCTATATGCATCTGTGGCTTCAGTGCAGCTCCTTTGGTGACATCACGATAGTATGGCTCATTATGGACACATGTTCTTAAGGAAAAATTCACCGATTTTGACTAGGCTAAGAAGCATCATGTCGAGCAGCAGTGTGATAGAAATTATTGTTAGCTTAGGGCCCTGAGGATTAAACAATGTTACTATTTTCAAGACATTTGACTAATAAAGAATTTATTATTTATGTCATATATCAAATTAGTTCTCGTTATATTCATTTATGTTAAATGTATGCTAAGTAAATAAAAGTCTAAGACCGTCATTCTAAACCTTTTAAGATCGTGCATATGATGTACAGATTATGCGAAAGACATGAATCTTAAGATGATAATCTAAACATAAAAGGTCCGCAATCGATAGAAAAAAGTTAGGTGCTTTGGTCATGTTAAGATTGTCATGTTGTTTACATCCTTAATAGGAGATGATTTGTTTTGGTCATCGGAGTGGGACTTTGCGAATAGAGACATTGGTATATTGTCATTGATGATGATATATTAGATAGAGACTAAAGATAAATTGATTTAATTAATAATTCTGTTTAAATAAATCAATTCACTTTAGACAATCATATGTATTAAATCTTAATCTTGAAATGGATTAATGAGTCCATATTTTTGACTTGTGTCTTTTGATATACCAAAAGGTGACATCTTGAACTAAATGAAGGAAAGCATACCGGTACATTGGAGACATGACTCTTAATTGACATAGACTTGTTCTTCATAAATATGAATCTATAGCTCTTTTTTAGACTTAATGATCTTCTCTTACAAGCATTATCCTATAATTGTAAAACTAAGCGCTTAGTTATTTGATACATTTATGTAACCAAATGGTATACTATTTGTATTGGTTATGAATAGTAAGTATCCTAATTGTGAGATAGAACATAAGATAAATGCAATCGAGAAGATAAAACAGAATTTATCCTTAAGCCAATCAGGGATATCCTATGTGGATGTTGCACATCATGATATGTCATGGACAAATGACTTATTAGAGTTTGGTAATTTATATATAGTTCGAGAGTGCAGCTCTAAGCTTTTAATAGAATTGTTTTAGAATTGATAATTGTAAAATATACATATCGAAGAAATGTCATTTTACAAGTATGAGAGCTTAATTTATATATGTTTATCAGGTCATTTTTTTCTAGCTCACATATTTTCTTGTAACAATGGAACACGTTTTCCATACAAATTAACAACTTATGTTAATTCTAATGTAGGCTAAAATTTGGTTGGTTCGATTTTAATAATTCATGCTAGTTTATTGATTGAATTAATTCAAGATAAATATATTGAATTATTTAAACATATTTTATTTAATATGAAATTATTTGCATATGACTATTTTAATAAGATAATTTCTATATTGGGTTATTTGAATTAAAACTGATACTTTATGAAAGATTCCTAGGTCAAATAAAATGGGTAGCTATCTAATCGGGTCAAAAACCATTGAACAGATGGATCAGGTAGCTCTTTTGGAGCTTGGAAAGGCCAACGCCTTGTTAACCACAACTAGTCGATCAAGCGCTCTACACTGGGGCCAATCGACCACCCTTACTAGGTTAATAATCCGTGTCAAACATGTTTTTGCTACAAAATTTGATCCTATGTTGAATTTTGAAGCTCAATATGATAAGTATAAGTGCCCTAACAGCCACTATATACAAGAAACGTGTTCTTATAGTCATTTAGATCACTAGAGAAATTTAGAGAGAGAAACTCTAAAAATCCTATAAGGTTATTATTTAACATTAAGTACAATAGCTCTTTGTTTTTTTTCTAGTGGTTAGGAAGAGAAGTTACCTAAATGAAGGATGAATGATATGTCCCCACTCGCATTCCAATAGTGGAAAAGAGAATAACAAAGATGACTAGCTGGTTGAGGCTCTTCTGGTCACGATTCTCTCATAGTAGTTCTAAAATAATTGTTTTGTTAGAAGTATGGTTTTTGATCTTCAAGAGGTACGAAGATCTTTGAGTAATTTATGATACATAGCATGTCTAACTTGTTTTATAGACAAAAAAGGTTTTATTAAAAAAATTTAAAATTTTTTTGACAATAGTTGCTTTGTAAGGATTGCTTGCGTCACGTGCAGAACGGTTTGGATCAAGAGTCTTTTTGCAGGAGTGTTCCACGTTAAGAGTGCTTCTTCTAAGATAGTTTATTGTGGCAACCACTCCCCTTCTATATGTTTCCTTTAGAGGTGGGGGAGCCTCTATCAGGTTCCACAGTTGTCACCTAGGATAAGGGAATTGAGAGCCTTATTATGTACATGGCTGGTCGTGCAAATGGACCAAGTTTCCTCCTTGTGGATGCATCATTTACATGCTTGATGATTTGATCTTAACACTCTTGATCCACAAGAATAACCCCTTCGAACCTTCTTTCCTCCCCTTCCTACTCACACTCCAAGAGCTCTAGCACCTCCTCGAGATGTCCCTAAAACTTGGGTGGGGATGACCCTTCCTCGGATGTCTTCCTCTTTTTAAGGTAGATTAGTTTCAAAGGTGTCACCTTAAAAAATTTCTCTTCTTTATGCTCGTATCCCCATCCCATGGGTTACAGAAGTGAATCCCAACCACTCAAATGAAGGATAATAAGCAGAATGGAATATTAATAATTATTTATCAAATCCATTCTATAGCAATCTCTCAAAAGAGAAACCCTAAAAGAAAATAGTTGGTAAAATAATCATACATGACGTGGTGTCTCCCATGAGTCACATCACAATCCTTTATTTAATACCTTTATTTGAATTTCATTATTTAAATTTGTATTGCATAATTAATTGTGTCAAATAAAGGATAATTATTTATAATTGTTTAAATTAGATAATAATTTTAAATAGGGATTTCTATGTCGTCGGTGCCTAAATTTTAAAAAATTTGGTACTTAGGTCTCTATTTTAAGAATTTAAATCCTTAGATCCCTGAACTCTTAATTTGCTAACATCTTAGCCCCCACTTCAAGAATTTGGACATCTAGGTCCCTAAACTTTCAATTTATTAGTATTTGTAAGTCTTCATTTTAAGAATTTGGACATTCAAGTCCTCAAACCGTTAATTTTTTTACGCCGTTAGTGTTCATATTCCTTTTGTTGTTGAATGACATAAACGATGTCAATATTTTGAGGCTTTTTTGTTTTCTATCCTAAAAATGCATATTTTTTAACAAAAAGGTCCCCAAAAGGTTTCTTTTGTTTTTTTTTAGTATAACTTATTTTTCTTTTGTCTTTAATAATGTTTATATGCCCTCAAAAAAAGTTAATTATGATGATTATTGACAAGTAATTGATTATAAACTAAAAAAATTCACAAATGTTATTGAGAGAATTAGCCATCCATTCCATTATATTTTAGTTCCATTGATTCAAATTACAAAGATATAACCAAAGACAAACACAATAATTAGTTGTAAATTTATATACTATTTGATTACATGCTTTTTATTGTCCTAAATAATATTAAAGATCTTTAGGAAAAAAGTATGTAATTGAACAACAAAATATTGTTACTGTTAGATATGTATGCCCTAAGGAGTAAAAATATAATACGTTTTTGAGACATTTTTATCAATAAAGAATTTATTCATTTATATTTACCAAATCTTGTCCTCTTTATGTTCATATTTGTTAAAATTATGTTAACCAAATAGTAGTCTGAGATTGTCGGTCTAAACCTTTAAGAATTGGGCATTTGATGGACTGATTATGTGGAAGACACAATTCTTTAGGTGACAGTCTAAAACATATGATCCGTAATCGAGGGAATAAAGGTTGGGCGCTTTATTCATGCAAAGATTGTTATGTTGTCTATATCCCTATAGGGAGATGGTTTGTCTTGACCATCAGAGTTGGACTCCGTGAATAGAAACATTGGCACATTGTCATAGGTGACGATGTGTTGGATCGGGATACAAAGTGAATTGATTTGGATTAATAATTCTGTCTTGGCAAATCGATTCACTTTAGACAATCATTTGTATTGTATCTTAATCCTGAGATGGATAGTGGGCCCGTTGTTTTGACTTGTATCTTTTGATGTACCCAAGTCTCAATAGTGGTATGCATGTTAGACATGTATGCTCTAAGGAGTAAAAATGTAATACGTTTTTGGAGACATTTTTATCAATAAAGAATTTATTCATTTAAATATACCAAATATTGTCCTCTTTACGTTCATATTCGTTGAATGTATGATAAGCAAACAGTAGTCTGAGACTGTCAGTCTAAACCTTAAGAGTTGGGCATATGATGGGATGATTATGCGGTAGACACGACTCTTAAGGTGATGGTCTAAAATATATGATCCGCAATCGAGGGAATAAAGTTGGGCGCTTTATTCATGTAAAGATTGTTATGTTGTCTATATCCCTTTTGGGAGATGGTTTGTCTTGGCCATCGGAGTTGGACTCCGTGAATAGAAACATTGGCGCGTTGTCATAGGTGACGATGTGTTGGATCGGGACATAAAGTGAATTGATTTGGATTAATAATTCTGTCTTGGCAAATCGATTCACTTTAGACAGTCGTTTGTATTGTATCTTAATCCTGAGATGAATAATGGGCCCGTTGTCTCGACTTGTGTCTTTTGATGTACCAATGGGTGACTCCCACATCTCTATAGTGGCATGCATGCCGGTACGTTGGAGGCATGACTCTTGATAGCGTAGACTTGTTATTCATAGATATGGAATCCATAGCTCCTCTTTAGGAGTAATGATATCCTCTTATATGCGTTGTCCTGTAATTGGAAAACTGGAGCGCTCAACCATTTGGATACATAGGTGTAACCGAATGGTATACTATCTTTGGATGGTAAGTTTTCTAATGGTGAGACAATGGAACGTAAGATAAAAATAATCGGGAAGGTAAGACAGAACTTGTCCTTAAGCCGATTATGGATGATCATATGGGGATGCGATACACTATGATATGTCATGGAGACTTAGCTACACGAGCTTCGTAATTCTGTAAAGTTCGAGAGTGCAGCTCCAAGCTTTTAGTGGAGTAGCGTTGGAGTTGATAATTGTGAAATGTATATCTGGGATATTGGGTTTCATAATTATCATGAGCTTGAACTTTATAGGTCCATTTTGGTCCCCTTTGCTAGCTCACAAAGTCCTGTAACGACACGGCGTGCTTTTCCAATAATTGGTGACTTATGTCGGATTTATCAGATTGGTTTAAAATTTATAAGAATCAAATAATTCATGTCTGTTTATCGGTTGAATTAATTTTGTAAGAAATTAGTTCAAGATGAACTTGTTGAATTATGGCGTTCGGATAATTCTTGTCTGTTTATCGGTTGTTTTAATTTTGGACAATTAGAACAAGATAAACTTGTAGAATTATTTGAATTGATTTATTTTCTTAGAGATTATCTTGATAGAGTTTGTTTTGATCAGATATCTTTTCTATTGGGCTATTTGAATCAAAACTGAGACTTTATCCTTTAGAATCTCGGGTGGAAAAGAAAAGATTCGCGGAGATTTTTTCTCGGCAGTTCGGCCTGCCGATCATAAAGTTCGGCCTGCCGAACTGGTCAGTTCGGCCTGCCTATCACACAGTTCGGCATGCCGACCGCGACAGTTAAGATTACGCGTTTTTACGCGTATCTGATCAGATATTGATCCGAACTTGATTCTGTTTCGATTTTTGAGACCTAATCTGATATGGACTGACCCCAAGGACCAATAGGTATAAAAAGGGAGTGAGTCTAATGATTTACTCAGATCAATTTGAGAGATTAAGAGTGATACTCTTCTAGTGAGCATCTGAAAAACTCCCTGAGAGCTTTTGTTCACAAATCACGAACACTAGCTTTGGGTTCTCTCTATTGGTTGGAAGGAGAGTCACCGGTGGAAGAGCTGTACGTGTGAGCCCACACTCACTCCGGTTGTGGATAGAGAATAGCAAAGAAGACCAGTTGGTTGAGGCTCTTCTGGAACGTTACTTCTCTACACAGGTCGCGGAGGTTCTTCGGCACACTGAGGTTAGTAAGATCTGTTTAATTTATACATATAACATGTCATACTTGTATTTTGGAAAATACTCTGATGAAAATTTTTAAAAAATTCCGCTGCGCACTTTGTTTCCAACAATTGGTATCAGAGCCGAGGTTTTTACATAAATTTGCAAGTTTGTGATCATGTTATATGCATAAATTTTGTGATCTTAATCTCTCCTATGCTTGAATTAAATTTTATAGAGAGATGGCACTCTAGGTTTCTATATAATATATATGTTGTCATGGATTATGTGGTGAATGTTTATTAATTAATTATGGTTGATTAAATTGTTGTTTAATTATTTATTAATTAATTAATACCGGTTATGGTTCCTTAGAGGTTAGAATGTGTATCTAGGTTTTTCATGTAATTATATGGCGGACTATCATCTCCGTCTAGGAATTATTATTTAATTTTTAATTTGTAAGAATTTTGTAATTAAATAATTATTCGGAGAAGACGGAACGAGAAGTCGGATCTCAAAGATTGATGATGGCGTCTCCAGGTATTTCCTGAGTCTCTAATTTTATGTTTTTGAATTGTTGAAAATAAAATTGATGAATTGCATTAAAATTATATTTTCTGGATTGAGGGTTTTCTGCTCGGTCGGCATGCCGGACCTCACAGTTCGGCAGGCCGAAGGTCATAGATCGGCAGGCCGGACGTACGGTCCGGCAGGCCGACAGTGAGACAGAAATTTTGGTGCTCTGCCGGCAGGCCGAACCTTCATGTTCGGCAGGCCGAACCACCATGATCGGCAGACCGATCACCTAGATCGGCCTACCGACAGAGAGCATCCAGGTGTCCAGAAAAGGTGCAATTTTTGGTGCAGTTTTAATTTTATTTTTGGGACGATTCTGAGAAACATTAAATTTGGATATGACCGGAAATATGAAGTGTTCGATTCATACGGGATTGAGGACTTGAAGATGGATATTACATGAAGAATGATACAGCTTGAGGATTCAAGGATGAAGAATCGATAAATGTCTCGATTATTCTCTTGTAATCTTAGTTTTTTCTATTCTCTAGGGTGGAACCATAATATTACGGTTATTATTATTATGCTTGTAGCTTTGCTTGATTGCTTTGCTTGTCTGCATTATAATATGATTTACCATGTATATTGATAACATGTCATATAGAATAGGGAGTGCCGCTCATATTAAAATTATTCATGCATAATTTTAAAATAAAACCTTGACTTCAAAAGATTGAGTGGGAGAAGGTTTTCGAAGAGAGAACCTAAGGCCTCCATCGTTGGTCCATAGGAAGAACATGGTGGTCCCAACCCCTAGGAAGGGATTTCTATCATGTACCATATTGGATCTCTAAAAGGATAAGGTATTTTAGTATGATTTATGGTTGCACACCCCTAGGTGGTGATTATAAATCATGGATAAAATATTGAAACGGTGGTTATACACTCACGTTAATTTTATTATTAACCTCCCCTAGGAGCTCTGTTAATAAAATTAATGGCCAAAGAAACGATTATTAGTATATGCTGGATCATACGGGTCCTGGATGGCATATATTAATCAGGAGGGGATCCGTGTTCCAGATTGAATTTGGCATGACTCCCCTGGGAGCTTGTTGAATTCTGAGTTGGAAATTATCGTTGTAAGGTTGTGATATTTTCAAGGTTTTGACACATAAACACATTTGTATGATTTTACATGATTGTGTTATCTTACTAAATTATTAAATATGTTTGCTTATGTTTGGTATATGATTCTTTATTGTAGATTGAAAATGTCTAAAAACGCTTTATCATCGATACTTGACAAAAACCAATTAACCGGTGAGAATTATAACGATTGGAAACGGAACCTGGACATCGTCCTATCCTTTGAGAAACTGAAATATGTACTGACAACTCCTTGTCCTCCCGAGCCTACGGGAGACTCAAGTAATGAGCAATTCCAAGCGTACGAACGCTGGAAAGATGCTAATGATCAGGCCCGCTGCTATGTTATGGCTAGCATGAATAATGTGCTGCAGGCTCAACATCAGGATTATGAGACTGCGAAGCAGATCTTGGATAATCTTGAGGATATGTTTGGAGGCCAGGCCATAACAAATCGGCAAGGGGCGCTTCGGAAACTCTTAAACTGTAGACAGAGACCGGGGACATCTGTAAAGGAGCACATGATGTTGGTCATGGGTTACCTCGCTGAGGCTCAAACCAATGGAGCCGACATCGATGCTGAAACTCAGATGACTATGGTCTTTGAGACTCTGTCTAAGGATTTTATTCCGTTTAGAGCTACTTTTAATCTGAGCAATAGACGGGATATGACCTTGACAGAACTGATGAAACAGTTACAGGAGTTTGAACTGCTGATCAGGGAGTCTCCTGCTGGTGGAGAGGCCAATATGGTAGCTGCTTCTGGTTCCAATCCTAACTCTGGGAATGGAAAGAATCAACTGGCCAAAAGTGGGAAGTCTTCTATTCCTATTGCTACCAAGAGCAAGAAGAAGAAGAAGAAGAACCCAAAGAAGCTTAAGTGCTTCTTTTGTGGTAAGGTCGGGCATATAAAGAAGCATTGCAAGGACTTCCTTTCCAAGGGAGGTAGGTGTGATCTTCTATATTTAGAAACTTGTTTGGTTGAGGAATCCAGTGACATTTGGGTCATAGATTCCGGTGCAACTAATCATGTTTGTGTTTCTCTGCAGGGATTCAAAGAAACGAAAAGTCTACTTCGTGAAGACTTAACGCTTCGGATGGGCGATGGATCCTTGGTCTCAGCGGAAGCAGTGGGAGATGTCCATCTTTATTTTGATAATTATAGGAGTTTAATTTTGCGAGATTGTTTTTATGTTCCTAAATTTAAAAGGAATTTAATTTCTGTATCTTCTTTATTTAAAGACTCCTACGTGGTATCTTTTAATGAAAAAGTGGTGATTCGTAAAAACAAATCTTTTATCTGTTCTGGATGGATGCAAAATAATCTATATTTTATCAAACCTAAGATGGACTTATTGCTTAATGCTGAGATAAATGATAATGACTCAAAAAGACTTAAAACTTCTCACTCTAATAAGACTTATCTTTGGCATTTGCGCCTTGGCCATATTAACCTGAATAGGATTCAAAGGTTGGTAAGGGATGGACCTTTAAGTCACTTAAAGGTGGAATCTATACCTCAATGTGAGTCTTGTTTGGAGGGTAAAATGACCAAAAGACCATACGGGTCTAAGGGCAATAGGGCCGAAGGGGTTCTAGAACTTGTGCATAGTGATGTTTGCGGACCGATGAACATCCGGGCACGAGGAGGGTATGAGTACTTCGTCACTTTTATTGACGATTACTCAAGATATGGGTATGTGTACCTAATGCACCACAAAAGCGAAACTTATGATAAGTTCAGGGAGTTTCGGGCTGAAGTGGAAAAGCAATTGGGTAGACCCATAAAGGCACTTCGATCTGATCGAGGTGGGGAATACCTTTCTGATGAGTTCTTGGGACACTTGTTAGAGAATGGGATTTTATCCCATTTGACTGCGCCGGGCACTCCGCAGCAGAATGGCGTAGCGAAGAGAAGGAATAGGACTTTGTTGGACATGATTCGGTCCATGATGAGTTATTCATCATTGCCTTTATCCTTTTGGGGATATGCACTACAAACCGCATGTTATCTTTTGAACAATGTGCCTTCAAAATCGGTCCCTAAAACTCCTCACGAGTTGTGGACAAGACGGAAGACATCCTTAAACCATATTCGCATATGGGGATGTCCATCTCATGTCCTGTTTAAGGATCCGAATAAGTTGGAAGCACGTTCAGAAGTTTACGTGTTTGTAGGATATCCAAAAGGGACTAAAGGGGGTTATTTTTATAACCCAAAGGAAAATAAAGTCGTGGTTTCAACTAATGCAACTTTCCTTGAGGAGAGTTACATGAACGACTTTAAACCTCAAAGCAAAGTGGTGCTTGAGGAGTTGAGGGGTGATCCGTTTACTCCAGAGGTTCCGAACGAAACCATTCCGATCGGTGTAGAAAAACCAAACAAACATGAACAACAACCTCAGGGGCTTCGGCGTAGTGGGAGGATCGGGCGTCAACCTGAAAGGTATATGTTCAATGGGGAGGTCTTTTTGGCTGAACCGGATGAACATGACAGGGATCCTTATACTAACGCAGAAGCTATGGAGGATGTTGATTCAAGACTCTGGACAGAGGCCATGAACATAGAGATGAAGTCTATGGAGACTAATCGGGTCTGGGAGCTTGTGGATCTTCCCGAAGGGGTAAAACCCATAGGGTGTAAGTGGATCTACAAGAGGAAAAGAGGAGTGGATGGAAAGGTCGAAACCTTTAAGGCTAGACTGGTAGCTAAGGGTTATACGCAAAAGGAAGGAATCGATTATGAGGAAACCTTTTCGCCTGTAGCCATGCTTAAGTCCATCCGGATTCTCTTGTCCATAGCTGCCGCTCTCGACTACGAGATTTGGCAGATGGATGTCAAGACGGCTTTTCTAAATGGCTATCTTGATGAGTCCATTTATATGGAACAACCAGACGGGTTCAAGGTCGCGGGTCAAGAGGGTAAGGTTTGTAAGTTGCTAAAGTCTATTTATGGACTTAAGCAGGCTTCTCGTTCTTGGAACATAAGATTTGATCAAGTGATCAAGACTTATGGGTTCTCACAAAATGTGGATGAACCATGTGTTTACAAACACATTAAGAATGGGAAGGTGGTTTTTCTACTACTCTATGTAGATGACATTCTGCTAATTGGCAATGACGTTGGGGCGTTGTCATCGGTCAAATTATGGTTGACCAAGCAGTTTGACATGAAGGACTTGGGTGAGGCTAATTTTGTTCTCGGTATCCAGATCTTGCGGGATAGGAAGAACAAAATGATAGCTTTGTCACAGGCCAGCTACATAGATAAAATTCTCAGGAGGTTTGCAATGCAGGATTCCAAGAAAGGTGGGCAACCATCTAGGTCTGGAATTACTCTTTCTAAGAAAGACTCTCCAAAGTCTTATGAAGAAAGAGAATACATGAAGAAGGTGCCTTATGCTTCGGCAGTGGGTAGTCTCATGTATGCCATACTTTGCACTCGACCGGATATTAGCTATGCGGTCGGGATTGTGAGTCGATTTCAGGCGGATCCAGGACCGAACCATTGGGTTGCGGTAAAGCATATTTTCAAGTACCTGAGAAGGACTCGAGGGTATATGCTTGTGTATTCGGGTGAAGATTTAACTCCTCTAGGATACACTGATTCGGATTTTCAATCCTGCCTGGATTCTAGGAAATCGACTTCAGGGTTTGTGTTTACTCTGGGTGGCGGTGCCATCAGTTGGAGAAGTGCGAAGCAAGATTGCACTTTGGATTCAACGATGGAGGCCGAGTATGTGGCGGCTAGTGATGCTTCGAAAGAAGCAGTGTGGCTCCGCAAGTTCCTTGGGGATCTTGAGGTAGTTCCTGGTATGGATAAAGCGGTATCACTGTACTGTGATAACAGTGCGGCGGTAGCTAATGCTAAGGAACCAAGATTTCACAAGAAGAGTAAGCATATTGATCGGAAGTATCATGTGATAAAGGACTTCGTTGAGAGCGGGCATGTCACGGTATGCAAGATTGCGTCAGAGGACAATTTAGCTGATCCATTTACGAAGACACTTACTGGGAGAGTCTTCGAGAGGCATGTGGAAGCTATGAGGATGCGAAATTTGCAGTATTTACTCACTTAGTGCAAGTGGGAGATTGTTAGACATGTATGCTCTAAGGAGTAAAAATGTAATACGTTTTTGGAGACATTTTTATCAATAAAGAATTTATTCATTTAAATATACCAAATATTGTCCTCTTTACGTTCATATTCGTTGAATGTATGATAAGCAAACAGTAGTCTGAGACTGTCAGTCTAAACCTTAAGAGTTGGGCATATGATGGGATGATTATGCGGTAGACACGACTCTTAAGGTGATGGTCTAAAATATATGATCCGCAATCGAGGGAATAAAGTTGGGCGCTTTATTCATGTAAAGATTGTTATGTTGTCTATATCCCTTTTGGGAGATGGTTTGTCTTGGCCATCGGAGTTGGACTCCGTGAATAGAAACATTGGCGCGTTGTCATAGGTGACGATGTGTTGGATCGGGACATAAAGTGAATTGATTTGGATTAATAATTCTGTCTTGGCAAATCGATTCACTTTAGACAGTCGTTTGTATTGTATCTTAATCCTGAGATGAATAATGGGCCCGTTGTCTCGACTTGTGTCTTTTGATGTACCAATGGGTGACTCCCACATCTCTATAGTGGCATGCATGCCGGTACGTTGGAGGCATGACTCTTGATAGCGTAGACTTGTTATTCATAGATATGGAATCCATAGCTCCTCTTTAGGAGTAATGATATCCTCTTATATGCGTTGTCCTGTAATTGGAAAACTGGAGCGCTCAACCATTTGGATACATAGGTGTAACCGAATGGTATACTATCTTTGGATGGTAAGTTTTCTAATGGTGAGACAATGGAACGTAAGATAAAAATAATCAGGAAGGTAAGACAGAACTTGTCCTTAAGCCGATTATGGATGATCATATGGGGATGCGATACACTATGATATGTCATGGAGACTTAGCTACACGAGCTTCGTAATTCTGTAAAGTTCGAGAGTGCAGCTCCAAGCTTTTAGTGGAGTAGCGTTGGAGTTGATAATTGCGAAATGTATATCTGGGATATTGGGTTTCATAATTATCATGAGCTTGAACTTTATAGGTCCATTTTGGTCCCCTTTGCTAGCTCACAAAGTCCTGTAACGACACGGCGTGCTTTTCCAATAATTGGTGACTTATGTCGGATTTATCAGATTGGTTTAAAATTTATAAGAATCAAATAATTCATGTCTGTTTATCGGTTGAATTAATTTTGTAAGAAATTAGTTCAAGATGAACTTGTTGAATTATGGCGTTCGGATAATTCTTGTCTGTTTATCGGTTGTTTTAATTTTGGACAATTAGAACAAGATAAACTTGTAGAATTATTTGAATTGATTTATTTTCTTAGAGATTATCTTGATAGAGTTTGTTTTGATCAGATATCTTTTCTATTGGGCTATTTGAATCAAAACTGAGACTTTATCCTTTAGAATCTCGGGTGGAAAAGAAAAGATTCGCGGAGATTTTTTCTCGGCAGTTCGGCCTGCCGATCATAAAGTTTGGCCTGCCGAACTGGTCAGTTCGGCCTGCCTATCACACAGTTCGGCATGCCGACCGCGACAGTTAAGATTACGCGTTTTTACGCGTATCTGATCAGATATTGATCCGAACTTGATTCTGTTTCGATTTTTGAGACATAATCTGATATGGACTGACCCCAAGGACCAATAGGTATAAAAAGGGAGTGAGTCTAATGATTTACTCAGATCAATTTGAGAGATTAAGAGTGATACTCTTCTAGTGAGCATCTGAAAAACTCCCTGAGAGCTTTTGTTCACAAATCACGAACACTAGCTTTGGGTTCTCTCTATTGGTTGGAAGGAGAGTCACCGGTGGAAGGGCTGTACGTGTGAGCCCACACTCACTCCGGTTGTGGATAGAGAATAGCAAAGAAGACCAGTTGGTTGAGGCTCTTCTGGAACGTTACTTCTCTACACAGGTCGCGGAGGTTCTTCGGCACACTGAGGTTAGTAAGATCTGTTTAATTTATACATATAACATGTCATACTTGTATTTTGGAAAATACTCTGATGAAAATTTTTAAAAAATTCCGCTGCGCACTTTGTTTCCAACAATGCATGCCGGTACGATGGAGGTATGACTCTTGATAGCGTAGACTTGTTATTCATAGATATAGAATCCATAGCTCCTCTTTAGGAGTAATGATATCCTCTTATATGCGTTATCCTGTAATTGAAAAATTGGAGCGCTCAACCATTTGGATACATAGATGTAACCGAATGGTATACTATCTTTGGATGGTAAGTTTTCTAATGGTGAGATAATAGAACGTAAGATAAAAATAATCGAAAAGGTAAGACAGAACTTTTTCTTAAGCTGATTATGGATTATCATATGGGGATATGATACACTTTGATATGTCATGGAGACTTAGCTATACGGGCTTCGTAATTCTATAAAGTTCGAGAGTGCAGCTCCAAGCTTTTAGTGGAGTAGCGTTGGAGTTGATAATTGTGAAATGTATATCTGGGATATTGGGTTTCATAATTATCGTGAGCTTGAACTTTATAGGTCCATTTTGGTCCCTTTTGCTAGCTCACAAAATCCTGTAACGATACGGTGTGCTTTTTCAATAATTGGTGAGTTATGTCGGATTTATTAGATTAGTTTAAAATTTGAAAGAATAAATAATTCATATCTGTTTATTGGTTGAATTGATTTTGTAATAAAATTAATTTAAGATAAACTTGTTGAATTATTAGGATTGAATAATTCTTGCCTGTTTATCGGTTGATTTAATTGGATAAATTAAATCAAGATAAACTTGTAGAATTATTGTAAATTCATTTATTTTCTTAGAAATTATCTTGATAAAGTTTGTTTTAATTAGATAACTTCTCTATTGGGTTATTTGAATTAAAACTGAGACTTTATCTTATAGAATCTCGGGTGAAAAATAAAAGATTCACAGAGATATTTATGTGGCAGTTCGTCTGCCGATCTACATGTTCGGCCTGTCGATTAGCGGAAATAAGATTACGCATTTTCACATAGATCGTATCAGATATTGATCTGAACTTGATTCTATTTCAAGTTTTTGAGACCTAATCTGATAAGGACTAACCACAGGACCAATCGCTATATAAAGGGAGTAAGTCTCATGACTTACTCAGATCAATTGAGAGATTAAGAGTGATACTCTTCTGGTGAGCATATGAAAACTCCCTGAGCGCTTTTGTTCACAAATCACGAACACTAGATTTGGGTTCTCTCGATTAGTTGGAAGGAGAGTTACCGGTGGAAGAGCTGCATGTGTGATCCCACACTCACTCCGATCGTGGATAGAGAATAGCAAAAGTTGGTTGAGGCTCTTCTAGAACGTTACTTCTCTTCACAGGTTGGGGAGGTTCTTCGATATACAAAGGTTAGTAAGATTTGTTTAATTTATACATATAGCATGTTAAATTTGTGTTTTGAAAAAATACTATGATGTTAAAATTTTTAAAATTCCCGCTACGCACCTCACATTATTTTTTCCAACAATTGGTATCAGAGCCAAGGTTTTTACATAAATTTACAAGTTTGTGATCATACTATATGTATAAATTTGTGATCTTAATCTCTCCTATGCTTGAATTTAATTTTATAGAGAGTTGACACTTTAGGTTTCTATATAATTATATGTTGTCATGGTTTATATGGTGAATGTTCATTAATTAATTATGGTTGATTAAATTGTTATTTAATTATTTATTGATTAATTAATTTATACCGATTATGGTTCCTTAGAGGTTAGAATATGTATCTAGGTTTTTCATGTAATTAGATAGCGGACTATCATCTCTGTCTAAAAATTGTTATTTAATTTTAAATTTGTGAGAATTTTGTAATTAATTAATTATTCGCAAAAAATGATCTAGAAGACGAATCTAAAAGATGGATTATGGCGCACCCAAGTATTTCATGTGTCGCTAATTTTATATTTTTGAATTGTTGAAAATAAAATTGATAAAGTGCATTAAAATTGTATTTTATGGAATGGAGATTTCTGCTCGGTCGGCATGTCAAACCTTCAGTTCGGTAGGCCGATGGTCACAGATCGGTAGGCCGGACGTGTGGTTCGGCAGGCCGTCAATGGGGCAGAAATTGGCTGACTCTGCCGGCAGGCCAAACTTCCAGTTCGACATGCCAAACTTTAATGGGTCGGCAGGCCGATCTTTTCGATCGGTAGGTCGATAAAGCATGACCGGCAGGCCGATCACCCAGATTGGCCTGCCAACCGAGAGCTAGAAAATTTTCAAAAAATGTGCAATTTTTGCGATGCAGTTTTAATTTTATTTTTAAGACGATTCTGAGAAACATTAAATTTTAATATGACCGGAAATATGAAGTATTTGATTCATACGGGATTAAAGACTTCAAGATGGGAATTATGTGAAGAATGATACAACTTGAGGATTCAAGGATGAAGAATCGATATATGTCTCGATTATTCTCTTGTAATCTTAGTTTTATATTCTCTAGGGTGGAGCCACAATATTACGGTTATTATTATTTTGCTTATAGCTTTGCTTGATTGCTTTGCTTGTCTGCATTATAATATGATTTGCCATGTATATTGATAAAATGTCACATAGAATAAATAGTGCCGCTCATATTAAAATTGTTCATGCATAATTTTAAAATAAAACCTTGATTTCAAAAGATTGAGTAGGAGAAGGTTTTCGAAGAGAAAACCTAAGGCCTCCATCATTGGTCCATAGGAAGAACATGGTAGTCCCGACCCCTATGAAGGGATTTCTATCATGTACTGGATTGGATCTCTGAGAGGATAAGGTATTTTAGTATGATTTATGGTTGCACACCCCTAGGTAGTGATTATAAACCATGGATAAAATATTGAAACGATGGTTATACATTCACGTTAATTTGATTATTAACCTCCCCTAGGAGCTCTGTTAATAAAATTAATGACCAAAGAAACGATTATTAATATATGCTGGATCATAAAAGTCCTAGATGGCATATATTAATCAGGAGGGGATCTGTGTTCTTGATTGAATTTGGCATGACTCCCCTAGGAGCTTGTTGAATTCTGAGTTGGGAATTATTGTTGTAAGGTTGTGATATTTTCAAGGTTTTGACACATAAACACATTTGTATGATTTTACATGATTGTTATCTTACTAAATTATTATGATATGTTGCTTATGTTTGGTATACGATTCTTTATTGTAGATTAAAAATGTCTAAAAACGCTTTATCATCGATACTTGACAAAAACCTGTTAACTGGTGAGAATTACAATGATTGGAAACGGAACCTAGATATCGTCCTGTCCTTTGAGAAACTGAAATATGTTTTGACAACTCCTTGTCCTCCTGAGCCTACGAAAGACTCATCTAATGAGCAATTCCAAGCGTATGACCGCTGAAAATATGCCAATGATCAAGCCTGCTGCTATGTTATGGCCAGCATGAATAATGTGCTACAGGCTCAACATCAAGATTATGAGACTGCGAAGCAAATCTTAGATAATCTTGAGGACATGTTTGGAGGCCAGGCCATAACAAAGCGGCAAGGGACGCTTCAGAAACTCTTAAACTGTAGACAAAGACCAGGGACATCTGTAAAGGAGCATATGATGTTGGTCATGGGTTACCTAGCTGAGGCTGAAACCAATGGAGCCGACATCGATGCTGAAACTTAGATGACTATGGCCTTTAAGACTCTGTCTAAAGAATTTATTCTGTTTAGAGCTACATTTAATTTGAGCAATAGATGGGATATGACCTTGACAGAACTGATGAAATAGTTGCAGGAGTTCGAACTGCTGATCAGGGAGTTTCCTGCGGGTGGTGAGGCCAACATGGTAGCTGCTTCTGGTTCCAATTCTAACTCTGGGAATGGAAAGAAGCAACGGGCCAAGAACGGAAAATCTTCTGTTCCTGCTAATACCAAAAGCAAGAAGAAGAAGAAGAAGAAGAAGAACCCAAAGAAGCTTAAGTGCTTCTTCTGTGGAAAGGTCGGGCATATTAAGAAGCATTGCAAGGACTTCCTTTCCAAAGGAGGTAGGTGTGATCTTTTGTATTTAGAAACTTGTTTAGTTAAGGAATCTAGTGACATTTAGGTCATAGATTCAGGTGCAACTAATCATGTTTGTGTTTCTCTACAAGGGTTCAAAGAAACGAGAAGTCTGCTACATGAAGACTTCACGCTTCGGATGGGCGATGGATCCTTGGTCTCAGCAGATGCAGTGGGAGATGTCCATCTTTACTTTGATAAATATAGGAATTTATTTTTGCAAAATTGTTTTATGTTCCTAAATTTAAAAGGAATTTAATTTTTATATCTTGTTTATTTAAAGACTCCTACGTGGTATCTTTTAATGAAAAAGTGGTGATTCGTAAAAATAAATCTTTTATCTGTTCTAGATGGATGCAAAATAATCTATATTTTATCAAACCTAAGATGGACTTATTGCTTAATGCTGAGATGAATGATAATAACTCTAAAAGACTTAAAACTTCTCACTCTAATAAGACTTATCTTTGGCATTTGTGCCTTGGTCACATTAACCTGAATAGGATTCAAAGGTTGGTAAGGGATGGACCTTTAAGTCACTTAAAGGTAGAATTTATACCTCAATGTGAATCTTGTTTGGAGGGTAAAATGACCAAAAGACCATACAGGTCTAAAGGCAATAGGGCCGAAGGGGTTTTAGAACTTGTGCATAGCGATGTTTGCAGACCGATGAACATCCGGGCACGAGGAGGGTATGAGTACTTTGTCACTTTTATTGACAATTACTCAAGATATGGGTATGTGTGCCTGATGCACCACAAAAGCGAAACTTTTGACAAGTTTAGGGACTTTCGGGCTGAAGTGGAAAAGCAATTGGGTAGACCCATAAAGGCACTTTGATTCGATCGAGGTGGAGAATACCTTTCTGATGAGTTCTTGGGATACTTGTTAGAGAATGGGATTTTATCCCATTTGACTACGCTGGACACTCCGCAGCAGAATGGCATAGCAGAGAGAAGAAATAGGACTTTGTTGGACATAGTCAGGTCCATGATGAGTTATTCATCATTACCTTTATCCTTTTGGGGATATGCACTATAAACTATATGTTATCTTTTGAACAATGTGCCTTCAAAATCGGTCCCTAAAACTCCTCACGAGTTGTGGACAAGAAGAAATACATCCTTAAACTATATTCGCATATGGGTTATTCAAAATCGGTCCCTAAAATCGGTCCATGATGAGTTATTCATCATTACCTTTATCCTTTTGGGGATATGCACTACAAACTATATGTTATCTTTTGAACAATGTGCCTTCAAAATCGGTCCCTAAAACTCCTCATGAGTTGTGGACATGAAGAAATACATCCTTAAACTATATTCGCATATGGGAATGTCCGGCTCATGTCCTGTTTAAGGATCCAAATAAGTTGGAAGCACGTTCGGAAGTTTGCATGTTTGTAGGATATCCAAAAGGGACTAAAGGGGGTTAATTTTATAACCCGAAGGAAAATAAACTCGTGGTTTCTGCTAATGCAACTTTTCTAGAGGAGAGTTACATGGACGACTTTAAACCTCGAAGCAAAGTGGTGCTTGAGGAGTTAAGGAGTCATCAAATCACTCCAAAGGTTCCGAATGAAACCGTTCCGATCAGTGTAGAAAAACCAAACGAACCTGAAAAACATCCTAAGGGGCTTCGGCGTAGTGGGAGGATCGGGCGTCAACTTGAGAGGTATATGTTCAATGGGGAGGTCTTCTTAGCTGAACCGGATGAACATGACAGGGATCCTTATACTTACACAGAAGCTATGAGGAATGTTGATTCAAAACTCTGGACAGAGGACATGAACACAGAGATGAAGTCTATGGAGACTAATCAGGTTTGGGAGCTTCTGAATCTTCCCGAAGGGGTAAAACCCATAAGGTGTAAGTGGATCTACAAGAGAAAAAGAGGAGTGGATGGAAAGGTCGAAACCTTTAAGGCTAGACTGGTAGCTAAGGGTTATACGCAAAAGGAAGGAATCGATTATGAGAAAACCTTTTCGCCTGTAGCCATGGTTAAGTCCATTCGAATTCTCTTATCCATAGCTGCCGCTCTCGACTACGAGATTTGGCAGATGGATGTCAAGACGACTTTTCTAAATGGCTATCTTGATTAGTCCATTTATATGAAACAGCCAGACGAGTTCAAGGTCACGGGTCAAGAGGGTAAGGTTTGTAAGCTGCTAAGGTCAATTTATGGACTTAAGCAGGCTTCTCGTTCTTGGAACATAAGATTTGATCAGGTGATTAAGACATATGGGTTCTCACAAAATGTGGATGAATCATGTGTTTACAAACACATTAAGGATGGGAAGGTGGTTTTTCTACTGCTCTATGTAGATGACATTATGCTAATTGGCAATGACGTTAGGGCATTGTCATCTGTCAAATTATGGTTGACCAAGCAGTTTCACATGAAGGACTTGGGTGAGGCTAATTTTGTTCTCGGTATTCAGATCTTTCGGGATAGGAAGAACAAAATGATAGCTTTGTCTTAGGCCGGCTACATAGATAAAATTCTCAAGAGGTTTGCAATGCAGGATTCCAAGAAAGGTGGGCAACCATCTAGGTCGGAATTATTCTTTCTAAGAAAGACTCTCTAAAGTTTTATGAAGAAAAAGAATACATGAAGAAAGTGCCTTATGCTTCAGCAGTGGGTAGTCTCATGTATGCCATGCTTTGCACACGACTGGATATTAGCTATGCGGCAGGGATTGTAAGTCGATTTCAGGCGGATCCAGGACCGAACCACTGGGTTGCGGTAAAGCATATTTTCAAGTACCTGCGAAGGACTCGAGGGTATATGCTTGTATATTTGGGTGAGAAGCTGACTCCCCTAGGATATACTGATTCAGATTTTCAATCCTATCTGGATTCTAGGAAATCGACTTCGGGGTTTGTGTTTACTCTGGGCGGCGGTGCCATCAATTAGAGAAGTGCGAAGCAAGATTGCACTTCAGATTCAACGATAGAGGCCTAGTATGTGGCAGCTAATGATGCTTTGAAAGAAGCAGTGTGGCTCCACAAGTTCCTTGGGGATCTTGAGGTTGTTCCTGATATGGATAAGGCGATATCACTATATTGTGATAACAGTGCGGCGGTAGCTAATGCTAAGGAACCAAGATTTCACAAGAAGAGTAAACATATTGATCGAAAGTATCATGTGATAAAGGACTTCGTTAAGGGTGGGCATGTCACGGTGTGCAAGATCGTGTTAAAGGACAATTTAGCTGATCCATTTATGAAGACACTTACAGGGAGAGTCTTTGAGAAACATTTGGAAGCTATGGGGATGCGAGATTTGCTGTATTTACTCACTTAGTGCAAGTGAGAGATTGTTAGATATGTATGCCCTAAGGAGTAAAAATGTAATACGTTTTTTAGACATTTTTATCAATAAAGAATTTATTAATTTATATATACCAAATCTTGTCCTCTTTATGTTCATATTTGTTGAGTGTATGCTAAGCAAATAGTAGTATAAGACTGTCGGTCTAAACCTTTAAGAATTGGGCATTTGATGGACTGATTATGCGGAAGACACGATTCTTAAGGTGACGGTCTAAAACATATGATCCGCAATCGAGGGAATAAAGTTGGGTGCTTTATTCATGCAAAAATTGTTATGTTGTCTATATCCCTATAGGGAGATGGTTTGTCTTGACCATCGGAGTTGGACTCCGTGAATAGAAACATTGGCACGTTGTTATAGGTGACGATTTGTTGGATCGGGACACAAAGTGGATTGATTTGGATTAATAATTTTGTCTTGGCAAATCGATTCACTTTAGACAATCATTTGTATTGTATCTTAATCTTGAGATGGATAGTGGGCATGTTGTCTCGACTTGTGTCTTTTGATGTACCAGAGGGTGACTCCCACATCTCAATAGTGGTATGCATGCCGGTACGTTGGAGGCATGACTCTTGATAGCGTAGACTTGTTATTCATAGATATGGAATCCATAGCTCCTCTTTAGGAGTAATGATATCCTCTTATATGCGTTATCCTATAATTGGAAAACTGAAATGCTCAACCATTTGGATACATAGGTGTAACCAAATGGTATACTATCTTTGGATGATAAGTTTTCTAATGGTGAGATAATAGAACGTAAGATAAAAATAATCGGGAAGGTAAGACAGAACTTGTCCTTAAGCTGATTATGGATTATCATATGGGGATACAATACACTTTGATATGTCATAGAGACTTAGCTATACGGGTTTCGTAATTCTATAAAGTTCAAGAGTGCAGCTCCAAGCTTTTAGTGGAGTAGCGTTGGAGTTGATAATTGTGAAATGTATATCTAGGATATTGGGTTTCATAATTATCGCGAGCTTGAACTTTATAGGTCCATTTTGGTCCCCTTTGCTAGCTCAAAAAATCCTGTAACGATACGACGTGTTTTTTCAATAATTGGTGACTTATGTCGGATTTATCGGATTGGTTTAAAATTTGAAAGAATAAATAATTCATGTCTGTTTATTGGTTGAATTGATTTTGTAATAAAATTAATTTAAGATAAACTTGTTGAATTATTGGGATTGGATAATTCTTGCCTGTTTATCGGTTGATTTAATTAGATAAATTAAATTAAGATAAACTTGTAGAATTATTGTGAATTCATTTATTTTCTTAGAAATTATCTTGATAAAGTTTGTTTTAATCAGATAACTTCTCTATTTGGTTATTTGAATCAAAACTGAGACTTTATCCTATAAAATCTCGGGTAGAAAATAAAAGATTCACGGAGATATTTAAGCGGCAGTTCGGTCTGCCGATCAACGAGAGATAAGATTACACATTTTCACATAGATCTTATCAGATATTGATCCGAACTTGATTCTGTTTCGAGTTTTTGAGACCTAATTTGATAAGGACTGACCCTAGGACCATTCGCTATATAAAAGGAGTAAGTCTCATGAGTTACTCAGATCAATTGAGAGATTAAGAGTTATATTCTTCTGGTGAGCATCTGAAAACTCCTGAGAGCTTTTGTTCACAAATCACGAACACTAGCTTTGGGTTCTCTCAATTAGTTGGAATGAGAGTCACCGGTGGAAGAGCTGTACGTGTGAGCCCACACTCACTTCGATCGTGGATAGAGTATAGCAAAGAAGACCAGTTGGTTGAGGCTCTTCTGGAACGTTACTTCTCTTCACAGGTTGCGGAGGTTCTTCGATATACAAAGGTTAGTTCTGTTTAATTGATACATATAGCATGTCAAATTTGTGTTTTGAAAAAATACTCTGATGTTAAAATTTTTAAAATTCCCGCTGCGCACCTCACATTATTTTTTCCAACAGTTACGCTATAATTATTTAGTTACATCATTGTAATTTGGTACAAACTTATTAAAAATAAAATAGAAAGGATACTTATGAATTTCTTCTTTTTTTTCTGATTTATAATCAATATCTTAATTTATTGTCAATAATTATCATAATTAACTTTTTGTAAGGGCATTTTAAATATTATTTTTGGACAAAGACAATGAGTTTTATATGAAAGGGATAGTTTTTGTGGACCTTTTTGCTAAAAAAATTACATTTTTGAGACATAAGGAGCAAAAAAGTCTCAAAATATTGATATCTATTATGTTATTTAATAGTAATAATAAAATAAGGACTAACGGTGCCAACAAATTAAGAGTTTAGGGACTTGAGCACCTAAATTTTTTAAATGCGGACTAAAGTGCCAAAAGATTAAGATTTTAAGAACCTAAGTGTCCAAATTCTTATAATACGGACCCAAGTACTAAAGGTTACAAAGTTTAAGGACATGTGGCACAAAAATCCTTTTTAATTAATAGAATTCTAATTTAAATTGGAGTTATCTTGGAAGAGTAGGAGATCATAGAGTCCTACACTGCGACAGGCTAAAATTTGAGCCCTAGCTCCTCAACACTATTGTGGTTGGAAAGAGAGAAGCTGTGGTGAAGATATTCTAAGTTGTGCCCATACACAATAACTTGAAGTAAGAGACGTAGCACTGGGGGTTTGAGGGGTTGAGATCTTTCTGAAGTTCAGATCAATCAAAAGTGTTGCTTCTGGTTATCAACAAATACAATTAATTAGAATTCTTTTATAGTTTGCAACAACTTGAATCAGATTTTGTGTAATTAAATAAAATCTTCAAAATTTTGCTACATCATCGAATCAATTTTTTGACCTTTGATGACATAGAATTAATGCATTGAGGCATATATAAATTTATTAACATCTTAAACTTTATATAAAATTATTAGAAATATGCACAATTTTGAAAATAAAAATTGTGTGACAATTAATATGAAGTGAAAATAACCAATAAAAATTTCATGATTTATTTTTGAAAATTTTTCTTTTATTAATTGATCTCATAATTCTACTAAACGTAGACAATAATAAAATGAGAACAAAAAAGTATACTTAAAAAAAATCTATATTAAAAAAATTTAATAAGCATGTGTGAACCTCCAACGAGTTTTCTAAAAATAATTTTAGGTTGTGGTCACTATTAAAACTGAGGTCGTCAATAAATTAGAATAGCGTTAGGGTATCAAGATTGACGTTCAGGTCAAGGCACCTTACTGCCGCAAGTGTGACCCCACCCGTCCCGTCGCCTTTCCTTGAACCTAGTCGTCACAAGCCTCTTCGTCACGTCTGAAATCCGTCGCTAGCTCCTTTGTTAGGACCCATACTGTTGCTTAAGTCCAACCTTGCTTCGTCGCATAGATCTACCGTCACACGTCTTTCTTGTAGAGAAACTCCTCTAGTACAACCGTGATGTTATTGTTGTACATGGCTAGACGATTTAGGCTAGCGAGAAATGGGGTTGCTTGGTGGTGGTTGGTTTTTCAAATTTAAAGGATGGTGTTTGGGTTTTTTTTTTTTTTTGTGTCTACAGTGAAAAAGTTTCGTTTTAAAATTTTTATTTTTAAATTCAATTTCTATACAAAAATAAAAAATATTATTTTATTAAAATGCCCTTGATATTCAACCATATACCATTCATGTGGTCAATTCAATCCAATTTTTAACGGTATTTAGTTGATTTTGGTCCTTTTACACCCATCTTATGAGTGAATGATCATTTACAAAAATTCGGGACAAAAACATTACTTACTAGAAAATTCGAGGACTAAATGGGCAATTCACTTTAAATAAGTTGAATTCTAAAATATGTTTGAGGCATGTAACAAACTTCTCCTGCCTTTCTAGAGGAAAAGGAAGAAAAAAATAAAAAATCCATCTCAGCCTTGGTTTTAAATGCATTTGGACAGGGGATAAAAAAAGAAAAAGAAAAAGAAGAACCCTAGAGCTCATCAGTTATCCCCGGCCCCAATCTCCAGCCGTCGACCAACCCTCCCCTGTGCGATTCCTCCAGCAGAGAATTTGTGCCTGAAAGCCCCCAGTACCACAGCTCGCCCCCCCGAGTCTCTCCGCCCTCATCCCCACCCAATTTCAAAGCCACCTGTGAGCCAAGCTCCTCATTCATGGTTGGTTTTCCGTTTGTATTTTTTTCTTAATTCTAATTCCGATGTTCTTTTTATAATTTTTGTTTGAAGTTGGGATTTTGTGGTGGAAAAACAAGTCTTTGAGCAGATGTGAGTGTTGTTTCTGTTATAATCGTTTATTTCCCCTTTGCTTCTATTCTATGATGGGATTGGGATTTCGTGGATTTTACAATTCTCGAAATTGGTTGCTTTGGATTGTAAATCTTAGCTCATTGGTTAGTAATGGTTATGGTAGAGATTTCCCGATTGGGTTGTTATGAAATTTGCAAAATAGATGTTGCGATTGTGAAGATGAGATTGAGACATTGAGGAGTAAAAACGCCTATTTTGGGAAAAGAGAAAATAGTAGGGTGACAAGGAGAAGGAACTTTTATTAATGATACGCCCGAGCTCGCTGTGTTGACCATAAATATGAAAAAAGCTTTAATTCTGTTTGTAATTTTTTGTTTGAAGTTGAAGTTGGGTTGTTGATTATTGAAGTTGTGTTTGAAATTTTTAATATTTTATTTGAAGTTTAATTTATGAAATAGGAAAAAGTTTATAAAATTCTTTTTATTGTGGAATTTTTTGATAGTTTTTGGAATTTGTTTGATTGTTGAAAATTGCTATTGTGATTTTTGATTGGTATTGTTGAAAATCGCTTTTTCTAATTGCTTGTATGTTTAGCTATTTGTGATTTTTTTTTTTTACTATTCTTTGTCTTTTATATAGCAAAGGGCTACTGCATTTCAGCTTTAAAGTTTAAGGCCTCGTTGTTTTTCTTAAGAAAGTACTATCTGCAGGATTTGATGTGATATGCATGCAAAAACAGTACATTAGGGAAGATGGCTGTTCAGGCTCCTGCTAAACAAAACCCATTGGATGACTTTGACGAAGAGGACAGGCCTTTAATTTTTAAGCGGAAAAATACAGCGTCCAAGCAAAATCAATTGAGTTCACAGTTAAAGAAACCTTTATCAGAGAGGCCCGCTGGACAGTTGGGGAGGCAAAGTTCTGATGGGCTTTCTCTCAATGGTATAAACTCCTTTTCTCAAAAGGGCAAGGTGGTTCAATCTGGTAAAGCATCACCAGTAAAATCTTCTTTAGCTAGTCCTAAAGATTCAACATCATCTGGAAAGGCTTCAACGCTGAAATCTCCAGTAGAAAATCCAAGAACATCAATGCCATTAGATGGTCATTCAAAGTTTTCATCCGTAAAAAATAAATGCAGCACCGTTAAGGAAGAAAAAAGTTCTATCAGACAACCTACTAAATCTGATGTTCATTCTGAAGATTCTGAATCTGACGATGATAAACCTTTAAGTGCTAGACTCAAGCCAAACATAAATCAGGCTGATAAAGGTCCTAGCAAGTCTATTGCAGGAGATAAGGGTCCTGGAAAGCCAACAACTGGCTCAACGTTACTGCCAGTGAAAAAGAAAGAATCTCAAGATTCGGATGATGAACCTTTATCATCAAGATTTCAGGTGAAGTATAATGTGGGAACGTCAGGGAGTAACCATAGTGATAAGAAACCTTTATCATCTATCAATAAGCAGAATGGTTCCACTGTAAAAGACGGGAAAAAACCTTTGGACACAAGTACTAAGAGACGTCTAGATAAGCAGAAGTTAGATATGTCTTCAGGTAAAAAGCAAAAGCTTTCAGATTCATCTACGCTAATGAAAAGTAAGCAAGAACCAGTCAAGTCTGAAACGAAGGTAGATGATGATGACCATCTTCCGATTTCACAGAGAATTAAGAAGTCACCTGCATCAAATAGTAAATCATCTACCTCAAAGCAGAACTTAAAGAAAGCTGTTTCTCCCTCATCGAAGAAAATAACCAAGAAGTTTAAAAAAACAGGAAAAAATTTAAAATATTCCAAATCAACAAAAGTTTCTCCTAGCTCTGGTGATGGGCAGAAAAAATGGACTACCTTGAGTCACAATGGTGTTATTTTTCCACCTCCCTACAATCCACATGGGATAAAAGTTCTCTATAATGGAAAGCCTGTTGACTTGACTCCTGAACAAGAGGAGGTGGGTGCTTTCTCTCTCTATCATGTCTTCCTATTCTCATTCCTGTATTTCAGTACTTACTATAATGATTATTAGTTTTCCGTTACTTGTTACGTAACTTACCCATTCACTTTCTTGTTCACAGGTTGCAACAATGTTTGCAGTTATGCAGGACACAGAGTATGTGCAGAAAAAAACATTTAGAGAAAATTTCTGGAATGATTGGCGCAAGTTACTTGGTAAAAACCATGTAATCCAGAAATTGGACGCTTGTGATTTCACCCCAATATATAATTGGTATCAGGATGAAAAGGAAAAGAAGAAACAGATGAGTACAGAGGTAAGTTGTTCGATCTTGTGTTTTCATGAGTTGATAATGTAATAACTTAATTCGGCTAATTTTCAGCTTACACTGCTTTCCAAGTTTTGTTGTGTACCATGTTTTATATTCACATGTCAACATAAAAGCTAATTGGTGTGTTCATCTGGGTCATTTTCTATTTACCTTTGAGCTATTCATAAAAAACACTCTCAGTTCACTCCATTAAGTAGAAAACTTTATTCAATTTCTGCTTCTACAAGGGAAAAAATTTAGGTTCGTTTCATTATTATTTTTTGTTTTCTCTTCTCTGTTATTTAGAATACAACATGTTAATTCTGTTGATGCAGGAGAAGAAGGCATTGAAGGAAGAGAAACTGAAACAAGAGGAGAAGTATATGTGGGCTATGGTTGATGGAGTTAAAGAGAAGGTTACCCTCTTCTTTGATTCTTTTCATAGGGGATGGAAAGGTCATGATTGATGATTTGGAGCTATCATGCTTTGCTAATAGTTTAACTTTCTAGTCTTTTATTTCTTGGGAGTGATCATAGATGTTGGTCAGAGAGCTTGTTCATCCGTTTCTTAGTATATGGCATGTTTATTTAATATCTATTATGCTCGTGTTTGCCATTTCAGGTTGGTAATTTCAGAGTTGAACCACCTGGATTATTCCGTGGACGTGGCGAGCATCCAAAGGTTTTTCTACTTTGTTTTCCCTTTCACATTCCATCAAGAAGTTGGAGTTTTGGTCTTGTTCAAATTTTGCTCAAGTCCTTAAGTTTATTTACTTTCTTTTGTTATTGACTCTGGTTTCAGTCGGGAAAGCTGAAAAGAAGAATTCATCCTAGGGATGTTACTATTAACATAGGAAAAGAAGCTCCAATTCCAGAATGCCCTATCCCTGGAGAAAGGTTTTGCTTATCATAATTTCATTAAGATGAAAAAATATGTATGCATTTTTGTTTCTGTTTTCTCTCGCTGTCTCTTTTTAAGGAAATAATTTATTTATTTTTTTGCAGATGGAAAGAAGTAAGGCATGACAATACTGTAACATGGTTGGCTTTCTGGAATGATCCAATCAATCCAAAAGAATTCAAGTACGTGTTTCTGGCAGCTAGTAGTTCTCTGAAGGGACAGAGTGACAGGGAGAAATATGAGAAAGCAAGGAAGCTGAAGGTTCTTACATGGAAACTTTCTTTAAGATTTTGATAGGGGCATTGTAATTCTTTTGGATGAGACAGGGCTAATCCCTTTTCTGTTTGTGTTCTCTCTCTCTTGCATAGGACCATATACACAAAATCCGTGCAGCATACACAAAGAACTTTACAAGCAAAGATGTTACAACGCGACAAATAGCAGTTGCTACCTATCTTATTGATAAACTTGCTCTGAGGGCTGGCAATGAGAAGGTATGGCAAGTCGTCTGAAAACACAGGAGCGATCAGAATACAAAGCAAGATGTGTAATACTTTCTGGTTAAGTGAGGATTTAATCTGTTGCATAGTGCAAAATAAAATTCCTTTACCTTAGACTGAGCAGACAGAGTTCTACCGTCGGCATTTATGTGAATATTTTTTTCTCTATGATTAAACAGCTTACCTTTTTTTTATATATTGTTACTAATGGAACTAAAAGCTGTTATTCTTGGGTGGTAACTGCTATGCGTATTCCTCTTATTTGCTTCATCATTTGTTTTGAGCTGCCTAGTTTTTGCTGGGAAGATGTTTAAGTTCTCTTCTTAATGGTTAGTTCAAGGCAACATTAACATTCGCTTTTCACCGTCTGTAGGATGATGATGAAGCAGATACTGTTGGTTGCTGCACTCTGAAAGTAGAGAATGTGAAAGCACTCCCTGATAATAAATTGGAGGTGCGATGGCTTTAGCTTGTTAAGTTTATAACTATCTCACACAATTCCTTCACTTAGAAAGTAATGACTCTTCCTCTTTTTAAATGCAGTTTAACTTCCTTGGTAAGGATTCAATCAGATACGAAAACACCGTTGCTGTAGAGCCTCTTGTTTACAACGCAATTATTGGGTTTCAGTCCAGTGGGTATTTCTTTTTGATTGAACAGGGCTGTGTTTTAATTATGTAATATATGCAAATGAGGATCTGTTTTCTGTTACTTCAGGGAAAAAGGCCGGGGATGATCTTTTTGACTTGCTGGATACGGGTAAACTAAATAATCATCTAAAGGAGCTCATGCCTGGACTTACAGCAAAAGTTTTCCGTACATATAATGCATCTATCACGTTGGATGAGATGGTAAGATAATTCATAGCTTGTAGGTTCCATCCACACTGTATTCTTCTTTGTATCATCGTCGTCTGCCATGCACGTTCCATCTCTTGTTTCAGAGTATGATTTTTGCCATTCTCTGGTGTTCTCATTTCTATGTTTTCCTTCTGAATATGTTTTCTTTTGAAAGTTTTGCCTTATTTGTGTGTGTGTGTGTGTGTTTTTTTTTTCTTCTTTTCTGATGCCAGTTGAATCGGGAAACCAGAGAGGGAGATGTGGAAGAAAAAAAGGCTGTTTACAATTCAGCAAACAAGGAGGTTAAACTTAATTTGTACTTGGAGAAGTTTTCCTTGTGTTTTCTTCCCCTTCCATTTTGTAATTTCATCGTAGGAGTTTTGGATTTCCATTTCAGGTTGCAATCATTTGTAATCATCAGCGTACCGTTTCCAAATCTCATGAGGCTCAGATGTCAAGATTGATGGAGAAACTCCAGGAACTGGAGGTAATGATAGTATCTGAAGCATTAGGGAAAAACAAATAAAGAAAAAGGTCTTAGAGATGAAAGATATAGTGATGGATTTGCAGTTAGACTCTACTCGTTCTCGCTGCAAAATTTTTACAGAAAGATTTTTTTTTTTTTTGGGATGAATTTCCATGGAGGCATGGTGTTATATGTATTCGTGTTGTCTCTGTCTTGAAATATTTGAGTCGACTTCATCTTTTTGGCTGCAGGATGTCCTGAAAGAGCTGAAAACAGATTTGGACAGGGTAAAGAGAGGAAAGCCCCCGTTGAAAGATGCTGATGGGAAGAGAAAGAGGAACTTAAACCCTGAAGCGTAATATTATTTGTTCTCTCTTTGTTAAATCATTTGTTGTTTTCCTTGTCTTGTTGATTTGCTTCTCAATCTTTATTGTGAATTCTTTTGTATCAGGTTAGAGAAAAAGATAGCTCAAACAAACACGAGGATCGAGAAAATAAAACGGGATATGCACAACAAAGAGGACACAAAAACTGTGGCTTTAGGCACGTCTAAGATTAATTACCTTGACCCTAGAATCACAGTTGCGTGGTGCAAGAGACATGAGGTTCCCATTGAGAAGGTGAGGTCAAACGTTCCCGGGTTTTTTTGTCGTGTGATTGTTCTACTTGTTTTTGTTTCTCGCTTATTGAAAGCAAATTAACGGCATTTTGTCGATCATGATGAGAAAATGGTTTATTAATCGTTTTTAGCCGTGGACTTCTTACTCTGCAACCTTTTATGACTAGTTGGTTCCTGCTACTGAAAACTTGATTTGCCATTCTTAACAGATTTTCAACAAGTCTCTCCTGTCAAAGTTTGCTTGGGCTATGGATGTAGACCCAGACTTTAGATTCTGATATTTAGAAATGGTGGTCTTCCGCATGACCTGCTTCCTCCCGTCCGGCCTTCCACCGAGAAAAGCAAAGGCAAAGAGAAGAGAAAGAACTTTATTTCATATTGTTCAGTTATAGATATTCACAATTTTTTTTCCTTTAACTGCTCCAGCGGAAAATTAATGTTTTATTGTATGTCTAATTATGGAAGAGGACATCCCTCGAAAAAAAAAGAAAAGAAAAAAAGAAAATTATGGCAGAGTTGACTCTTCTCTTTACATTATCACCTGTTTTTTTTTTTTTTTCTTCTTTTTCCTTCTCACCAAATAGAAATTCTTTGCAATTGTTCATTTGAATTTTCAGACACCATGCCAATTATTGTAGTGTTTGCAACACTGACGAATGTTCAGTGCTGCATTTATTTCTATTACAAGTCATTTCATTTATGTTTGGGTGGTTTGATTGCATTATTGTCGTGTAATATGAATTCCATGATGAGTTGATAATCTACTTTTTAACACCACCAATTCCAAACCCTACTTTAGATTATTCTGGACATCAAGATTGCACTAGCTTTGCAGAAGGCAGGTTCATGTCCCCAAACGCCCTGCATTTGAGGCCGGGAGACGGAAACGCCAACTTGGAACCATTTTAAGTGCCATTGACAGGAATATGTAAGGTACTTTGAAGTTAAACGAGCCGGGTCAGGTGCTGAGAGCGTGACATCTTTAGAGGTGGAATGACAATTTAGTTCAAACATATTTTGTAACGTATGGTTTTTCTTATATTGTCTCAGCTGTCTCATGAGCGGCTTAATGCGCGTGTATATATATATTATATTATATTATATTATGTATGTGTGCATGTACCCGTGTATATATATATATATGTATGTATAATATCATCTCTAACCTAAATTTTAATGTCAATGTTATATTTTTTTACCCTCTATAAAAGTGTTTTAGTACAAATCACTTGTGCTTTGACATGTGGTGCCAGGAAATAAAATGATCTTCCGTTGTTTTTTTTATTATTTTTATTTTTGGGGGAATGCCCCTTTTATTTTTTTTTCTTACGATGTTCCCCCACTTTTTTTGTTTCTTTGTTTTGCTTTTTTTTTTTTTTTTCTCCTTCCATTTGATTCTTTTTGGTCCTCTTTTTTTCCATTTGTATTTCTTGTGCTTCATCTTTCAAAATTTTCAATGGTTTTTTTTTTTTTGTTTTTCCTTAGTATCTTAAATATTCACATATTTACTTTAATAAAGAATTTCTAACATGTACCATCAAAATATTTTTCCTTAGTTTATCCTTATTGCATATTCTTTTACATACTTTCCAATATTATTTTAACAAACGTGATCTACAAATTTTGTTATTTAAGTCCTAAAATTTTTCCCCACTTACATAATTTTTTTTTTCCATATAAGAACTTTCAATTGCTATTTGCCTTATAAATGTCATTCCCTCTAGTTTGTTCATGCAAAAATATTCTCTGTCACAATTGTCCTTACTCAAATATCTTTTAAGTGGCCTTCCCGACTACCATTATCTTATAGTACCCCCAAATCAATTTGCTATATAATTTTGCTGTTTAAAAAAACAAATTGTCTTGTTGTCTACACATACTCACTTTCTCTCTCAAACACACATTCAACAAAAAAAAAAAATGTATGTACTGATCTAAACATACGTTTCGATCCATTTGCTTTTTGTTTGTTTTTTAATGTTAAATTTTTTTCTTTCACTAATCTATGAGGAGAATAATAACAAATGAGTAAAACTAAATTTAAGAGAAATTTTTAGATACTCATATCAGAATAGTATAAAAAATTCACGCGCATCGTGCGTTCTAATAACTAGTAACACTTAAAAATGGGAAAAGTATCATATTTTATATGTCTAGTGTTTTTGAGAAATTGGTTGAAATAAGGTTGGAATCGATTTACTGTGGCATGTGAGACTTATACTGTAGCTTTTTGTTGCTTTACATTGTAACTTATGAGGCTTTACACTATAGCAATCGAAATTATATAGTTAAAACGACGTTGTCAAATGAAACAAACTGCTTTAATACATAACACTATTCCACATGTTATGTTTACTTTTTGTCATAATGATTCAACTTTGGAAGTTGTAAAAGAATTTTGTCGGGAATAAAAAGCCTTTGTTTTAGGTTTATTAAAAAACTATTCCTTTAGTTTTTTATTAGATCGGATTTATACCTTCCTATTAGATTTAATACATAAATCTATATCTTGCCTTGTTCAATAATTGATTTAACATTTAAAATGACTAAATTATTCTTAAATAAAGAATAGAAAAAACTAAGCTTTTAAAAATAAGAAGAAAACAAAAAAAAAAAAAAACACACAAAATCCTATTTAAGGGCATTCTAGACATTTTATACGTAAAAACCCTTAGTTTAAAGTTTTCTTTTACCCTTAGTTTAAATTCTTCTTTTTAATTTTTCTTATTCTTTTTTTCTATTTGAGGGTATTTTAGGCCATTTTTTGGTCAAAATTAGGTTGGCCAAAAAATTTGTAAATTTACATATGGATTAATTACATAACTGTACATCCTAATTTTAATTATTTCTCAATTTGTCATTCTATTCAAAGAAACTAAAAATGTATCATTTGAATTTAAAAATTTTGTTTCAATTTTATCCCTCACATACTTTTTGGACAAAAAAAATATTGAGATAAGACAAAGATACTTTTAATTAGACCAAATTTGTTTGTAAAAAATATTTTTCTCATTAAGAAATTTTTTTAAAAATATATTAACATTCAAAAAGCCATAAAACTTAAGATTATGTTTTAAAATTTGATGTTTTGTTTTAGGAATTTTTAGTTTTTAAATTTATAAGATATTTTTCATAATTATCTAAAGGTAATTATGTCATTTTGTCTTTTTTTTTTTATTTATAGGGATGAACTTCAAACAACTTTTAAAATTCAAAGAATTCTTTGTACTTTCTAAAAACGGGGGGACATATTAAGAAATAGTTAAAATTATGTGGTATAATTAATCCAGTTGTGTATTAAATCTAATCTAAGGGCATAAATTTAATGAGATTAAAAATCAAAGGTAAAATGTTTGAATTAACTTAAAACACAAGGTCTAGAAACGTAAATAACCATAAATTTTTATTTTTAAAATAATTTAGAAATTTCAATGTTAAATATCAACCAATAGCAATTATATGCTAAATTTGGCACCAACCATTAGCATTACATTAGAGAGTGATTTTTCTACTCAAAGGTTAAAATTTGAAACCGACACACTAGCTAATTTACAATTGCATTGGAGATGCCCAAAGGTACACCTAATATATTAGGAGAACATGGAGGCACTATTTTGATGAAATGTAATACTATAGGGTACAAGAAGAGTAAATTACATTTTGTATCTTGAACTATTTACTATTTTGCATAATATATGATCAACTTTTAATTTTAGCATAATTGTAATACCAGATTTTTTAAGCTTCTTGCTAGAAACATAAGTTGAAGATTGGAAGATGTTTAGAAGCTTCAACGAGATTGTCGTAAATTAAGCATGAGGTGGCAATCATAGGAATCTAAGTGTCAAAATATAGAGAGGTAATGACTCATCACTTGAGGAAGTATGAGGTATCATCACAAGATTGACGACTAACCTTAACATGACACATAGGCGCTAAGTGGCTTACATATACGATAGCTATATAGCACACATGGATAGTGACACATGGCGCCACATGGTGGGGATTGAAGGAAGCTTAGTGTCTTATGTAACACATGGTTAGCATGCACATTGACATTTGGCACACATGCACAACGACACATAGTGACATGTGTTGAGCTAGGATTTAAGGTGTGCATCATTGTACTTATTCAATGCCTATATATAGGGAGCTTGGTACCCATTTGAAGAAAACAAAAAAGTGAGAAAGAAAGAAATAGAAAGGAGGAAAAGAACAACGAGAGAGAGAAAGAGATGGTACTTTCCCTCTTAAGCAACTTATTATAAGTATACCTTCTATTACATCACTTGAACAATGTTTGTGAAAATATGTTTTCAATTTATGTTATTATGATTATGATATCTACATGTTTTAACATGTTTTATGAAAGGTGTTTCGTGTATGATGTGAACTTTTATGCTTGTTATGAACCAAAGAAAATTAATGTTATAAGGGCCACATCCCTTGTGGAAAGAAGTTCCAACATGGAGGGTCAATACGTATGAAGTTAGGGTTCTAATAACGCAAGACCAGCGTCATGCAAGGGTCCTAAAGCAAAATTCAAGTAAAGTGTTTTGAATGTGGAGACTATATGGTATACTTACTGAGCATTTGCTCATGTTGTTCTCATGATGCAGGTAGCTTTCAAGTAAAGGTTCCAATTGACTGAGCAAGAATGGTTCAAAGTCCCATGATAAGTCTAGAAATATTTAAATGTGAATTTAGTGATTTCTAGTGTCTTGTATATTGACAGTCAATTTACAATAAAGGTTATTGTTCTTCATTGTGCAGTGTTATTTTAATGAAGTTTCAAGTTATTGATGTTTATGAGATAACGTTTTTCCCAAGCTAGCGAGGTTTGGAGCTACTAGCTTGGGAATGGCATTACATTTTGGTATCAGACCAATACGGTTTTGGAGATTTTTTTAGAGAATCATGGGACCAAGAACTTATTCAACATAGTATTCGCAATTGTTGAATTGGAGAAATTAGAATTACCAAATTTCGAGAACAAAATTTGGACAAGAAAGGGAGTTGTAATATTTGACTTTTTAAGCTTCTTGCTAGAAACTCATGAATTGAAGATTGGAAGATGTTTAGAAGCTTTAACAAGATTGCCACAAATTAAGCTTGAGTTGGCAATCACAAGAAGCTAGGCGCCGAAATACAGAGATAGGTAATGGCTCATCACTCTAGGAAGCACGAGGTGTCGTTACGAGACTAACAACTAACCTTAGCATGACACAAAGACGCTACGTGGTTTACATATATGATAGCTAAGTGGCACACATGGATAGTGACACATGGTGCCACATGGTGGAGATTGAAACAAGCTTAGTATCTTAGGTAAAAAATGGCTAACATGCATGTCGACACTTGACACACATGCATAATGACACGTGTGGAGCTCGGATTAAAGCGGTGCATCGTCATGCTTATTCAATGCCTATATATAGGGAGCTAGGCACCCATTTGATAAGAAACGAAAATATGAGAAAGAAAGAAATAGAAAGAAAGAAAAGAAAAAGTGGGGAGAGAAAGACATACTAGCTTTCTCTCTTAAGCAACTTGTTGTAAGTAAACCTTCCATTGCATTACTTGAATAGTAATATGTTTGTGAAAATATGTTTTCAATTTACGTTTATGAAACGTGTTTTGTATATGGTGTATATTCTTGTGTTTGTTGTGAACCAAAGAAAGTTAATATTATAAGGGCCAAATCCCTTTTTAAAAAGAGTTCCAACAAAGAGGGCTAATGAGTATGAAGTAAGGGTTCTAATAACACAAGACTAGCATCATGCATAGGGCCCTAAAGTGAAGTCTAAGTAAAGTGTTTTGAATGTAGAAACTATATGATATACTTATTGAGCATTAACTCTTATAGTTCTCGTGATGCAAGTAGCTTTCAAACAAAGATTTTAGTTGACTAAGCAAGAATAGTTCAAGGTCTTATGATGAGTATAGAGAAATTTAAACGTGAAATTAGTAATTTCTGGTCCTTGTAAATTGACAGTAGATTTACAATAAAGGTATATTCTCCATTATGCAATGTTATTTTTATAGATGTTTATGGGATAACGTTTTTCCCGAGCTAGCAAGATTTAGAGTTGCTAACTTGGGAGGGGCATTACAATAATGCACTTTGAACTTTAAAATTATTGACAATTAAGGCCTAATAGCTATTTTTTATTATCATTAAGTAATCTTTTTCATATGTTAAGCTTCAATTTTTTCTTAAAATGACGAGCTTTACCCTTAAAAAAACTCTCGTGTGTATTTCTTGACTAAAATTGTTTATTCTTTTTAGCGCTTATTAGCTATTGGATCTCAATTGCCAATGATTTCAAAATTTAAAGTGTATTTTATCAAGATTAAAAGTTCGAGATGTATTTGCAAAAAATAAATAATTTAGAATGCAACAGTATAATTTACTCATACAAGAATAATAATTTTCCTCTTCTCTACGGTACGGTTTTTACTTTCTTTTTTTTTTTTATTTAATGGCATCAAGATCGACATATTTTTGTCTTGAGTGCAACATATGGCATTCAAACTTAACCAAAAAACAAAAAAAGATGGGATTGATGCTGGATTATGATCCAACCTGAATTTATCAAACTTTTGAACTACTTGATTAGAATCTTAATAATTTACAAGCATACAGCATCTTATACCAAAAACAAAAATATAGAGAAGTTTTTAGTCTTCCTCTGTGCGCGCGTGTGTGTGTGTGTTTTTTAAATTTTATTTTGATATTGTGAGATATTATTTTTTTTTTTTCCTTTGAGAGTAATTATTTTTTATTTTTTAATGGAATCTGCAGCGAGATTATGCAGCAAGAAACAAGGATTAATCTCGTGTATTGCACTGCTATGACAACAATTGTGATGGCTCTCAATGACATTTTGTCTAGAATTTGACTCATTCGTTGTCTGTGTATCCAAAATCGATGGTAAATTAATTACCAAGTCTAGCTAACGTAAAAGTGGGCAATCACACTTTAATGAGCATCTTTAGGAAAAGGGCATTAATTACTATGTATTCAAGAATTATAAAGAATTGAGCAATGGATTGAATGAACAAATGCTTTTGTTGGAGACATAGCAATAAAAAATAATAATAAAAAAAAATTGGTAACACTTGTTGGCGGCACTGCACTTGCCAGTAAGATAAGCCCAAACACGTTATTTTTCACAAAAGTTAAAATATCAGGCAGGACACATGTCCTTTATAAGTTATCCCAAGTAAGAAATTATGTAAAGTATCTTTTGAGGTTGTTTAGTTTTGTTTTTTAAATTTTTAAAAATATTTTTATATATTTTTAAGGTAAAAATTTTAAAAACACTATTAATATAAGTTTTAAAAAAATTATTTTTTAAAATTAAATTATTATTTTTTATTTTAAAAACAATACTAAACGAACTATAAAAACAAACAAATTTTAGATCCTAAGAGTCCTAAAGTGCAAGTTAAGTACCGCAAATCATTAAAATTGGCAAAGGTAATTTTCTTCTCTTTATCACTTGAAATAAATTTTTTCAGGTCTAGTCCAAAGGCGATACTTTTCTTGTGACATGTGACCATCCTTATCCATAATTTGTTTCAATATTGACTTCTCTTTATCACTTGGGTGTTTCAACCATACAAAAATCTTTTTTCAGGTCCAGTCTAAAGCGATGCTTCTCTTGTGTGTTGTGACCAACCTTATCCATAATTTGTTTCAAGACGTGATAGTTGTAGAAAGATTAGGGATATTTTTGTGTTTAAATAAATCCAAGAATGATCACCGAGATCATGTCTGAATATTTAGGAGTGGATTGTTTTTGTAAATTCCTAATTTTATAAGTTATTAGTTAGGGGTTACGATTTGATTCTTAGCCTATTTATTTCCTCTCTATGCTTTCATTTATCCTAATTAAAAAAAAAACTAAAATTGTAGTAAATAACTTTTTTCAAAACTAATTATAACAAATACCATCCTTTAAAAATATTTGTAGTAAATAAAAGATTTTGTATGTATAATTTATTTACCTCTTGTTTACGGTGAATAATTTTTATTTATATTAAACTTAGCGCCTACAATTTTTGAGACATTTTAATGTAAAATTTTGCAAATGTACAAATTGACTCAAGTAATACAATGGTGAGAAAGTATCATTCTCTTGAAGATTAATTTAACAATTGCCGAAATTATAATGTTCTTAACTTTCTTTAGACAAATTATATTAAGTTAAAATAATGAAAATAATTTAAACTAATAAAAGCAAAAATAAGCAAACACAAAAACTCAATTAATGGAAATTCAATGATATAGAAACACTAGAGCATACAAGTTCATTAAGACAAATCCAGTTTGATTCGAGTTATTAACTAACATTGTCTATCATTTATGTGTTTTATTTATTTATTTTTTTCTGAAATTGATGATAAAAATATTTTTAGCATGTAAACATACAATCCCTCAATATGAGTGTGTTTTATTTATAAAAAATGTAATTTTTGTAAAAATTACGATAAAGTATGAATAAACGGTATTGATTGTAAATTTTATGACAAATGTGATGCAATGTTGGATATTGCCGAATATAGATTTTATGAGTTTAATTACTCAGAAATTTATAAATAATATCCATAAGATGAATTTTATATCACAATTAATTGTAAAATTGTGATACAAACACATAGGTACATAGAATACATATATGATATAGAGTCCTCCGAGACCTAACCTAATGTAAGAAAGAGGCCAATGCAGTTTAAGAATACTGCTAAGTGAAAACACAGATACAAAAAATGTCATATTTGGCCTTTAAAAGTAAACGAAAAGTAAGTTAAATATTTTTATACGGTTTAAGGATAGAAAGTACACTGATATGGCCACAGCAGTATAAGAAAAATACTACGTGACGAAAAATTACACAGTATAAATTTTTAACTCCATAAAGTGGACACTTCTTGGTTTCCTATTGGGCCACATGTCTAGAAAAGTGGCCCAATCACCTTGTGCCACCTAGGGGTATACTCATGGATTACCATGAGTCATCAAATGAGATAAGGATGCATTTATGGCAAGTTATCACAAAAAAATTTCTTTCTTCATCCTCCTCTAGTTTCGGCAGCCATTAGAGAAGGCTTTCAAAAATTTTCTCAAGCCCAAAACTTTGCAAAAACAACCCCACTTAAGTTCAAGAGGCAAGATTCAAGGGAATTTTACAAGTTTTAAGGTAAAAACCTAAACTTTTTAAGGGTTATTAAGGTTTTTCTTGGGGGAAATTAACCCATGGTGTTTTTGCATGAGAATGAAGCCTAGGAGGGAATTCAAAGGAAAGTTGAAGGCTAGAAATCAAAAGAGTGCTATTTGGGTAAGTTTTAGATTTCAAAGTTTTGAAATTTTATGAATTTTGTTTTGATTTTTATTCTTTCAAACCCATGTGGGTTCTTGAGCATGTATTTGATGAAATTTCATGTACAAGTGATGTATGACATGTTTAAGTTGTGAAGTTTTGGTTTATGGTGCAAAATGTCAATTTTTACAAAAAGTGTGTTTTTGTAAATTTGATGTTAATCTTAGCAAAAAATGATGTTTGAGCACGAGAATGATTTGAATAAGGCATGGAACGGTTTTCGTAGGGGTAGATTTGTAATTTTGAAATGGATTTTTATAAAAATACCCTAAGGACTAAATTGAAAGAAAATATTCTTTCTCGACAGATTTAAAAAACGCCAAAAAAACCCCTGTACAGCGAGATTTTAGGAAAAGTTCAAACATGAAAGTTGTAGATCTGGATGAAAACATTAGACTCTGCAAGGGTTTGTCAAAAAACTCAATCGTTTGCGAGATTTTGATTTTTCAAAGAATTTATGAAAATTGTAAAAAATTTTAAAAGGGACAAAAATGTCATTTCCCAAAAGATTTTGAATATGGTACTTTAAGCAAAAATGATCCTTGGGAAAGATAGGAAATTTTGGGATAAAAAGGACAATTTTAGCCCCGAGGGTAAAATTGTCAAAATTTTCAATCAAGGGACCGAACTGTAAATTTTTACAAAAAAAGGGGTATAGAGACGTAATAAAGAGACCCAACCCATTAGGGTATTATTTTGAAATAAATACCTGATCATTTTTAGTAGAAAAGTGAAACCAAGCTCGAGAAGTTAGTTGGCCCGCTAGGGGCAAAATTGTCATTTTTCTCCCGAGTAGACCGAATTGTTTTAACATGACCCCAATAGAGAAAAAGAGTGATTAGAAAGAATTTCGCTCTTCATAAAGGGCAATGGTATAAGATAAGACAAGAATAAGAGAACCGGTAATTCCTAGTTGTATACGGTTATGTAACTCGACTAGTTAAGTAACGAACGTTTTGTAACGAAACGTAGTGGAAATTGGCTAATAGTTTTGAAATTGGCCAACAGGATCCTAGGAGTATAGGAGAAAGGAGAATCGAAGTCGATTTGATGGTACACAAAAACAAGTAAGTACCCTTCCCACCTACAGTGTGAACTTTAGGTATAAAAAGAAATGTATGTATACGTGTACCTGTACGTATAATAAAGTATAAACTTGTATGTTTGCCATGATATGAATACCTACGGGTATAGTCATGTATGGATACCTGTGAGTATACGATTAAAATACCTGAGTGTATAACATGTTATGTATCGGTGTGTACAGTATATTACGTACCTGTGTGTACAATAATGAATACCTGTGTGTATAAAATGTTACATACCTGTGTTTACAATGATGAATATCTGTGTATATATAAAGTAAGTACTTGTGTGTACTATGCTATGCAAGCGAATTTATGTGTCATGGATAACATGTGAATATTACATCATGCATGGTTTGTCAACCACAATAAATGAACTGGTAAATATGTCACCAGAGTGTCATACCGACTCCTGACTCAAAGGGAGTTTAAAGGATTAGTATGGTCACGGTGTTACATAGACCTAAATGAAATTGTGCAATGGTACGAACACTTGGGCCCTAGTAAAGATAAGAAATGATGAAGATAAGGAAAGTTTATAAGAAAGCATAATTGACTCATGCATTTATTTGAATGTCCATGTGAGATTTATGGGACTTACTGGGCATTAGCTCATTGAGTATTTTATGCTGTAGGTATTTCGATGAAAAGGTCAGAATAAATCGTAATGTTGAGCTAGCAGACGAATGATGTGTGCAGACTGGGTATGGTTTCCGCCGTAGTATGTTTCCGCTGTATTGTATTTTAAGATATTTTGAAAAGTAATATTTGATAAACTACATTGCAAAGGAAAGGTGGTTATGTAAATACAAGTATATGTTTGTATTTCAGAAGTTGTTAGACCAATATATATAAAGTATTTATATAAAAAAAAGTTTCCTAAATTTTTACCTTAAAGTAAGTAAGAAAAAGTTTTATCACAGCCCGAAAAGGCGGGTTGTGACAGTTGGTATCAGAGCGAAAATCTTGCCACCCTACTGCACACTGTCGTCTACTCCATTACCATAGCTCAAGTACGATAGTTTGATTTTAAGTATAAGAATGTTTAGTTTTTATTTCATATGGCACTGTTATATTAATTACCATAATAAATATAGTATATGGCGAAGCCACATCATAACCGTGACATAGAGGCTGATCGAAGAGCAAGTATTGCTTTTCAAGACGCGATGCCACCGCGATACTATGGGAGTCGGCATCCTATGGTGCTAACCAAATGGTTACACATAGTTGAGGTGATCTTCGATGCTTGTCATACGCCATCGCTCCTCCAGGTTTTATTGGCTTCTGGATTGTTGTTGAGAGAAACATTAGTATGGTGGCTAAGGATTGAACCTGATGAGCAACCAAGGGATTGGCAAGGCTTCAGAGAACAGATCCAAGCCGAATTCGCACCTTTACCCCCAGCAGATGCTATGCATATACAGGTGATTTCGATGTTGTGGGCAGAGTGGAGACATCGATTGTACCTACAGATAGAACCAATCTGGGGAAGATATGTAGGGGAGCCGGTAGATCACTATGTCTTGAGGTTTCGCCGAACCATGATGCCATTGATTTCCCCCGAAATACGTTTACAGCGAATTTGTGATATGGTTTGGAGAGATCTTCCTAATGCAGTCCAGCAATAGATGCAGAATCCAGGGAATTACCTTAGTGTCCATGATTTCTTTATGGCGGTATTGCATGAGGAACAGAATGTGGTCACGCCATTGGAAGATCCCCTAGTAGATATGGACGAGGATGATGAAGACGATGATGATGATGATGGTGACGATAACATTGATGAAGAGCCTGAGCCTATAATCGCAAGTGATGACAAGTCGACTGATTCTGATATAAAGGAAGAGGAGGATCCCGAGGAGGATTTCGAACATAGTGATATGTTGGGAGTCGAGTCAGACTAAAAAGAATTTATGAAGACTTTTGTGTAGTCTAATGTACATAGATATGGGATTAGTACAGTTTTGGGCCTTGTGGCTTTTGTATATATATATGTATGTCCGACAAGTGGTATCCTTCCCGACAATAGGGTATATGTAGCCGGAAGTGATAACTGCTCCCAAAAATGATATGAATAGTTTATGTACGAAAGGAAAGTAAGTATGTATGTTAGTTATGCATGTAATGTTACAAAGAATGTAAAAAGGAAATGAAAGAGATTCATGAAATGAAATGTATGAAGGTTAATGAAATGAAATGTATGAAGGTTAATGAAATGAAATGTATGAATGCTAATGAAATGAAATGTATGAAGTAAGATATTGAGTTCATGTAATTGTGTATGTTTGCATGTATTTATGTTGTTTAAATATATGTAATTATTAATTGGATACTATTAACTTAATAGTATATGCTAACCTAGTAACAAAAATATACGATAGGTATATAACGATTAATATCGATGGCGGATACACTCGGGGGACCAATGAATCTGGATTTAATGGCCATGATCATGGAATTGCAACAGAAGCTCCAAGCTCAGGAGCAGGAAATGCAAGGTTTACGGGAACAGTTAGCTAACCAGAATCTCGTACCACTAGTACGAATGGACACGCCACCACCAGTACCACCGCCACAGCAAGCAGAACTAGTAGTCCTAGCTGCTTTGGTAGCATCTACTACCGAATTTTATGAAAGATTCTAGAGGATGAAGGCCCCAGAATTTGATGGATTTACAGACCCATTAGAGGCCGACGATTGGCTTACAGGCATTGAAAGGGTTCTGAAATTTATGGGACTTAGTGACCATGAAAAAGTCCTGTGCGCTTCATTTTCTCTCACTAAAGATGCCAGGAGATGGTGGGAGTCAGTAGAGCGTAGAAGAAACGTCGACTAAATGACATGGCCGGACTTCATGGAAGAATTTGGCAGGGCTTACTTTAATGTGGAAACCAATGCAGCCCAACAAGAAGAATTCAATAATTTCAAGCAAGGTAACATGTTCGTAGCTGATGCTGTAAAGGGGTTTAACCAGCTAGCACGGCTTTGTCACAAGTTAGTATCCACTGATCGCGAACGAATAAGATGATTGATGAGAATGTTTAGAACCGACATTGCCCTTATGGTTGATAGTGGAGGGCAAGCTCCCAAGGATGTGGAGGATTGCATTGAACGGGCGACCAGAGCTGAGTTCAGAATTGCCCGTGATAAGGAGGAAAGAGCAAGGATTTTCAAAGCTCAGAAAGAGGAGAAAGCTTTAGCCAAGCAAAGTCCAGCTGTACAAGTGAAAGGACAAGGAGGCGTTTCAAGCCAAGGGCCATCCCAGAACTTTCAAGCGGGACATGGCCGCACTGCTAACAATCAGAGGAAATGGAACGTGAATAGTTCAAAGAATCCAAAGGGTCAACCTCAGAAGAGGATTAATGATGGAGGGATCAACAAACCCCTTTGCAGTCAGTGTGGGAAGGACAAGGAGGGGAATGCAAGGCTGGCACAAACAAGTGCTATATCTGTAGAAGAGAAGGGCACTACGCCAGAAATTGTTTTTCTAATCTTCAAAGTCAGAATAGTCAGGCTCAGCAAAGGCCTTAAAGGAACCAACTGCATGTGGTCCAGGTTCAGGAGTAGATTGAAGGCCCTAGTGTCAGTCAAGGGTGACTAGAAGCTCCAGAACTAAGTGGACGAATTTATGCCTACATAAAGAAGGAAGAAGACGCGGGAACCTCATCGGTGATGACAGGTCAGTTTTCTGTTGCCAACACTGATGCATATGATTTGTTTGATTCTGGAGCAACACATTCGTTTGCATCATTTAAGTTTGCGAAATGAATAGGAAGTAAAGGAGATAGGATAGAGCAAACCTTTAGAGTTGCACTACCCTCTGGGGAGGCATTGAATGCTGATTATTGGTTACGTTATGTACCGATAATCATTTGTGGAAGGGAATTGTATATTGATTTGATAATAGTCGATATACAAGATTACGACGTCATTCTAGGAATGGATTTCCTAGGGAAATACACGGCTAAGATAAATTGTCGACACCACAAGGTTACGTTCTGACCTCACGGGAGTGAAAAGTTTGTGTATTGAGGGAAAGTTCCCAAAGCTCCCAAGGTAATGATTTCAGCAGTAAAGGCAAGGAAGATGTTGGGAAGCGGATGTACCGGGTATCTAGTGAATTTGATAACGAAAGATCAAGAAGCTTAGTTAGGACCAGAGAATGTTCCCATAGTAAGGGAATTCATTGATGTGTTTCCCGACGAGTTGCCAGGCTTGCCACCAGAATGAGAGATTTCATTTGAGATCGAATTGACGCCCGGCACAGCCCCGATTTCGAAGGCGCCATATCGAATGGCTCCAGGGGAACTCAAGGAACTTCAGGCTTAACTAAAGGAATTATTGGACAAGGGGTTCACCCGACCAAGTCATTCCCCATGTGGAGCACCTATTTTATTTGTTAAGAATAAGGATGGAATATTACGAATGTGTATTGACTACCGAGAACTGAACAAGGTCACGATTAAGAACAAGTATCCACTTCCAAGGATCTATGATTTGTTCGATCAGCTTAAAGGAGTGTCAGTATTCTCAAAGATTGATCTGCGCTCAGGATATCATCAACTTTGAGTTAAAGAAGAAGATATACCAAAGACGGTATTCCGAACACATTATGGGCATTACGAGTTCTGCGTCATGTCATTTGGACTAACCAATGCCCCTGCAGCCTTCTGGATCTCATGAATCAGATTTTCAAGGAATTCCTCAATAAGTTCGTCATCGTTTTTATCAACGATATTCTCATATATTCAAGAACGCTAGAGGAACATGAAGAGCACCTAAGGATCGCACCACAATTATTGATAAGGCATCAATTGTACGCCAAGTTCTCAAAACGTGAGTTTTGGCTAGAGAAGGTCTATTTCCTAGGACACGTGGTGACACAGGATGGAGTATCCATTGATCCCACCAAAGTGGAAGCGGTGAATAAGTGGCCTGCACCAAAAACCGTAACCAAAATTAGAAGTTTCCTCGGTTTAGCGGCCTACTATCGACGTTTTGTAGAAGGATTTTCCCGACTTACAGCACCACTTACTGCACTTACACGAAAAGCAGCAAAGTATGAATGGACTAAGAAGTGTGAGGAAAGTTTCAAAGAGTTAAGGAGACGACTCACGAGTGCCCTGGTACTGGCGATACCAGATCCGAAGATAGGAAACTATATGATTTATAGTGATGCATCAAAGACAGGCTTAGGAGCCCTTCTTATGCAAAATGGAAAAGTGATTGCGTACGCATCCCGACAGCTGAAGGATCATGAAAGGAATTATCCAACGCACGACTTGGAGTTAGCAGCGGTCGTGTTTGCATTAAAGATTTGGCGTCATTATTTGTATGGAGCTAAATGCGAGATATATATAGATCATCAGAGTCTGAAGTATATCTTCAGACAGAAAGAGCTTAACATGAGACAATGAAGGTGGCTAGAATTGATTAAAGACTACGACTGTGAAATTCTGTATCACCCTGGAAAGGCTAACCGAGTAGCTGATGCCCTTAGTCGTAGAACAATGTCTTCACTTGCAATGACGCAGTTTATGCCAAGACCTCTTCAGAAGGACTTGATGGAAGCAGGAATAGAGCTAATCATTGGAAGATTGGCCCATTTGTCCTTTCGACCAGCTATCTTGGAGAACTTAAAAGAATGACAAGAAGCAGATCCGTCGCTACTTAAAGCTAGGAATGAGGTTCTTGAGAACAAGGAAACATAATTTAGCATCTTGAAAGATGGCATTCTCTATTATAAGGGCATAATCTGCATCCCCAATGATGAAGGACTAAAGAAGTAAGTATTAGAAGAAGCTCATGAAGCACCATACGTGGCTCATTCAGGAGCTACTAAGATGTATCAGATTTAAAAGAACTCTATTGGTGGCACAAAATGAAGAACGATGTCGCATAGTTTGTCGCCAAATGCCTTACATGCCAAAAGGTGAAAGCTGAGCATCAACAGCCAACAGGCGAATTACAGAAAATTGAAATTCCCGAATGGAAATGGGATCAGATAACTATGGATTTGGTGACCGGACTACCTAGAACTACGGGTGGACACGACGCTATATGGGTAATTGTTGATAGATTAATGAAATCAGCTCACATCTTACCCATTAAACTCAGCAGTTCTATGGAAAGAGTAGCTAAACTATATGTAGTCCAAATAGTTAGATACCACGGAGTTCTGAATTCTTTCATTTCTGATCGAGATGGTCAGTTTACTTCTAAGTTCTAGAGAAGTGTTCACCAAGCAATGGGAACGAAGCTGACTTTTAGTACAGCTTTTCATCCTCAAACGGATGGTCAATCTGAAAGGACCATTCAAACCCTGGAAGATATGCTGAGAGCCTGTGTGCTAGATTTTAAAGGAGGATGGGATAAAAAGCTACCGTTGATCGAATTCGCTTATAATAATAGTTATCAAGCCTCCATAGGAATGGCTTCTTATGAAGCTCTTTACGGAAAAAGATGCAGATCGCTATTGCATTGGTATGAAACGGGAGAAAAGACGTTGTCGACAATGGATTTTGTACAAAGGACGACGAAGGATGTGAAATTAATCCATCAATGAATGGAAACTACCTTCAGTCGACAAAAGAGTTACGCAGATCAGCGACGAAGACCCTTGGAATTCTAAGTAGGGGATCTTGTCTTCTTGAAGGTCACACCGATGAAAGGAGTAATCAGGTTTGGAAAGAAAGGAAAACTTGGCCCAAGATACATTGGACTATTTGAAATCTTAGAACGGGTAGGCAATGTAACATATAAGTTGGCCTTACGCTCTGATCTAGCATGGATACACAACGTATTCCATGTATCCATGCTAAAGAAGTACATACCGGATCCTTCGCATGTTCTACAGCCAGAGGAAATTGACGTATAGGAGAACTTGTCTTATGAAGAGAAACCAGTCCAAATACTGGCACGAGAAGAAAAAGAACTCAGAAACAAGAAGATACCTCTTGTCAAAGTTTTATGCTGCAACCTGCAAGTAGAAGAAGCAACGTGGGAATGAGAGGATGAAATGAGGAAAATCTACCCTGAATTGTTTTGATTTTCGAGGACGAAAATTCTTAAGGGGGTAGATTATAATGACCGAGAAAATTTCATTAATAAAACCTAATATTTATTTAGGTTTAATTAATGAATTTACTCTTAAAAATTGTAATTTTTGTAAAAAATACGATAAAGTATGAATAAACGGTATTGATTGCAAATTTTGTGGTAAATGTGATGCAATGTTGGATATTGCTGAATACAGATTTTATGAGTTTAATTACTCAGAAATTTGTAAATAATATCTATAAGATGAATTTTATATCACAATTAATTGTAAAATTATGATACAAAAACATGGGTACATATAATACAAATATGATATAGAATCCTCCAAGACCTAACTTAGTGTAAGAAAGAGGCCAATGCAGTATAAGAATACTGCTAAGTGAAAACACAGATACGAAAAATGTCATACTTGGCCTTTAAAAGTGAACGAAAAGTAAGTTAAATATTTTTATACGGTTTAAGAATAGAAAGTACACTGATGTGGCCACAACAGTATAGAAAAATACTGCGTGACAAAAAATTACACAATATAAATTTTTAACTCCACAAAGTGGACACTCCTTGGTTTTCTATTGGGCCACATGTCTAGAAAAGTGGCCCAATCACCTTGTGCCACCTAGGGGTATACTCATGGATTACCATTAATCACCAAATGAGATAAGGATGCGTTTATGGCAAGTTATCATAAAAAAATTTCTTTCTTCATCCTCCTCTAGTTCCGACAGCCATTAGAGAAGGCTTTCAAAAATTTTCTCAAGCCCAAAACTTTGTAAAAACAACCCCACTTAAGTTCAAGAGGCAAGATTCAAGGGAATTTTACAAGTTTTAAGGTAAAAACCTAAACTTTTTAAGGGTTTTTAAGGTTTTTCTTGGGGGAAATTAACCTATGGCGTTTTTGCATGAAAATGAAGCCTAGGAGGGAGTTCAAAGGAACTTTGAAGGCTAGAAATCAAAAGAGTGCTATTTGGGTAAGTTTTAGATGTCAAAGTTTTGAAATTTTATGAATTTTGTTTTGATTTTTATTCTTTCAAAGCCATGTGGGATCTTGAGCATGTATTTGATAAAATTTCATGTATAAGTGATGTATGGCATGTTTAAGTTGTGATGTTTTGGTTTATTGTGCAAAATGTTAATTTTTACAAAAAATGTTGTTTTTGTAAATTTGATGTTAATCTTAGAAAAAAATGATGTTTGAGCATGAGAATGATTTGAACAAGGCGTGGAACGGTTTCTATAGGGGTAGATTTGTAATTTTGAAATAGATTTTTATAAAAATAACCAAAGGACTAAATTGAAAGAAAATATTCTTTCTCGACAGATTTGAAAAACGCCCAAAAACACTCTTGTACAGTGAGATTTTAGGAAAAGTTAAAACATGAAAGTTGTAGATCTCGACGAAAATATTAGGCCAATGTGAGCAGTTCGTCGAAAAACTCAATCGTTTGTGAGATTTTGATTTTTTAAAGAATTTACGAAAATTGTGAAAATTTTTAAATGGGGCAAAAACGTCATTTCTCAAAAGATTTTGAATATTGTACTTTGAACAAAAATGATCCTTGATAAAAATAGAAAATTTTGGGATAAAAAGGACAATTTTTGGCCCGGGGTAAAATTGTCAAAAATTTCAATCAAGGGACCGAACTGTAAATTTTTACGAAAAAAGGGGTATAGAGAGGTAATAAAGAGACCCAACCCATTAGGGTGTTATTTTGAAATAAATACGTGATTGTTTTCAGTAGAAGAGCGAAACCAAGCTCGAGAAGTTAGTTGGCCCGCTAGGGGCAAAATCGTCATTTTTCTCCTGAGTAGACCACATTGTTTTAACACGACCCCAAGAGGGAAAAAGAATGATTAGAAAGAATTTTGCTCTTCGTAAAGGGCAATGGTATAAGATAAGATAAGAATAAGAGAACCAGTAATTTCAAGTTGTATATGGTTATGCAACTCGACTAGTTAAGTAACAAACGTTTTGTAACGAATCGTAGTAGAAATTGGCTAATAGTTTTGATATTGGCCAACAGGACCCTAGGAGTCTAGGAGAAAGGAGAATCGAAGTCGATTTGGCGGTACACAAAAATAAATAAGTACCCTTCTCACCTACAGTGTGAAATGTAGGTATAGAAAGAAATATATGTATACGTGTACCTGTGCGTATAATAAAGTATAAACTTGTATGTTTGCCATGATATGAATCCCTAAGGGTATAGTCATGTATGGATACCTGTGAGTACATGATTACAATACCTGAGTGTATAACATGTTATGCATCGGTGTGTATAGTATATTACGTACCTGTGTCTACAATGATGAATACCTATGTGTATAAAATGTTACGTACCTGTGTGTATAATGATGAATACCTGTGTGTATATAAAGTAAGTACTTGTGTATACTATGCTATGCAAGCGAATTTATGTGTCATGGATAACATGTGAATATCACATCATGCATGGTATGTCAACTGTTGGAAACAAAGTGCGCAGCGGAATTTTAAAAATTTTTCATCAGAGTAATTTCTAAAACACAAGTTTGACAGGTTATATGTATAAATTAGACAGATCTTACTAACCTCAGTGTGCCGAAGAACCTCTGCAACCTGTGTAGAGAAGTAACGTTCCAGAAGAGCCTCAACCAACTGGTATTGTTTGCTATTCTCTATCCACAACCGGAGTGAGTGTAGGCTCACACGTACAGCTCTTCCACCGGTGACTCTCCTTCCAACCAATAGAGAGAACCCAAAGCTAGTGCTCGTGATTTGTGAACAAAAGCTCTCAAGGAGTTTTCAGATGCTCACTATAAGAGTATCACTCTTAATCTCTCGACTGATCTAAGTAAATCATAAGACTCACTCCCTTTCTATAGCTATTGGTCCTGGGGTCAGTCCGTATCAGATTAGGTCTCAAAAACTCGAAACAGAATCAAGTTTGGATCAATATCTAATAAGATCAGCGTGAAAACGCGTAATCTTATCTCTCGCTGATCGGCAGGCCGAACACGTCATTCGACAGGCCGAACTTCTGAGAAAAAATCTCCGCGAATCTTTTATTTTCCACCCGAGATTCTAAAGGATAAAGTCTCAGTTGTTATTCAAATAACCCAATAGAGAAGTTATCTGATCAAAACAAACTTTATCAAGATAATCTCTAAGAAAATAAATCAATTCACAATAATTCTACAAGTTTATCTTGTTCTAATTTGTCCAAAATTAAAACAACCGATAAACAGACAAGAAATATCTGATCGCAATAATTCAACAAGTTTATCTTGAACTAATTTCTTTCAAAATTAATTCAACCGATAAACAGACATGAATTATTTGATTCTTACAAATTTTAAACCAATCTGATAAATCCGACATAAGTCACAAATTATTAGAAAAGCACGCCGTGTCGTTACAGGACTTTGTGAGCTAGCAAAGGGGACCAAAATGAACCTATAAAGTTCAAGCCCATGATAATTACGAAACCAAATATCCTAGATATACATTTCACAATTATCAACTCCAACGCTACTCCACTAAAAGCTTGGAGCTGCACTCTCGAACTTTATAGAATTACGAAGCTCGTGTTGCTAAGTCTCCATGACATATCATAGTGTATCACATCCCCATATGATCATCTATAATTGGCTTAAGGACAAGTTCTGTCTTACCTTCCTGATTATTTGTATCTTACGTTCCATTGTCTCACCATTAGAAAACTTACCATCCAAAGATAGTATACCATTCGGTTACACCTATGTATCCAAATGGTTGAGCGCTCTAGTTTTTCAATTACAGGACAACGCATATAAGAGGATATCATTACTCCTAAAGAGGAGTTATGGATTCCATATCTATGAATAACAAGTCTACGCTATCAAGAGTCATGCCTCCAATGTACCGGTATGCATACCACTATTGAGATATGGGTGTCACCCTTTGGCACATCAAAAGACACAAGTCTAGACAACGGGCCCACTATTCATCTCAGGATTAAGATACAATACAAATGACTGTCTAAAGTGAATCGATTTGCCAAGACAGAATTTTTAATCCAAATCGATTCACTTTATGTCCCGATCCAACACATCGTCACCTATGACAACGTGCCAATGTTTCTATTCATGGAGTCCAACTCCGATGGTCAAGACAAACCATCTCCCAAAAGGAATATAGAGAACATAACAATCTTTACATGAATAAAGCACCCAACTTTATTCCCTTGATTGCGGATCATATGTTTTAGACCGTCACCTTAAGAATCGTGTCTTCCGCATAATCAGTCCATCATATGCCCAATTCTTAAGGTTTAGACTAACAGTCTCAGACTACTGTTTGCTTATCATACATTCAACAAATATGAACGTAAAGAGGACAAGTTTTGGTATATATAAATGAATAAATTCTTTATTGATAAAATGTCTCCAAAAACGTATTACATTTTTACTCCTTAGGGCATACATGTCTAACAATCTCCCACTTGCACTAAGTGAGTAAATACAGCAAATTTTGCATCCCCATAGCTTCCACATGCCTCTCGAAGACTCTCCTAGTAAGTGTCTTCATAAATGGATTAGCTAAATTGTCCTCTGACGCGATCTTGCACACCGTGACATGTCCGCCCTCAACGAAGTCCTTTATCACATGATACTTCCGATCAATATGCTTACTCTTCTTGTGAAATCTTGGTTCCTTAGCATTAGCTACCGCCGCACTGTTGTCACAGTATAGTGATACCGCTTTATCCATACCAGGAACTACCTCAAGATCCTCAAGGAACTTACGGAGCCACACTGCTTCTTTCGAAGCATCACTAGCCGCCACATACTCGGCCTCCATCGTTGAATCTGAAGTACAATCTTGCGTCGCACTTCTCCAACTGATGGCACCGCCAGCCAGAGTAAACATAAACCCCGAAGTCAATTTCCTAGAATCCAGACCTAGATGGTTGCCCACCTTTCTTGGAATCCTGCATTGCAAACCTCCTGAGAATTTTTTCTATGTAGCCGGCCTGAGACAAAGCTATCATTTTGTTCTTCCTATCCCGAAAGATCTGGATACCGAGAACAAAATTAGCCTCACCTAAGTCCTTCATGTCAAACTGCTTGGTCAACCATAATTTGACCGATGACAACGCCCTAACGTCATTGCCAATTAGCATAATGTCATCTACATAGAGCAGTAGAAAAACCACCTTCCCATCCTTAATGTGTTTGTAAACACATGGTTGATCCACGTTTTGTGAGAACCCATAAGTCTTGATCACTTGATCAAATCTTATGTTCCAAGAATGAGAAGCCTGCTTAAGTCCATAAATAGACTTTAGCAGCTTACAAACCTTACCCTCTTGACCCGCGACCTTGAACCCATCTGGTTGTTCCATATAAATGGACTCATCAAGATAGCCATTCAGAAAAGCCGTCTTGACATCCATCTGCCAAATCTCGTAGTCGAGAGCGGCAGCTATGGACAAGAGAATCCGGATGGACTTAAGCATGGCTACCAGCGAAAAGGTTTCCTCATAATCGATTCATTCCTTTTGCGTATAACCCTTAGCTACCAGTCTAGCCTTAAAGGTTTCGACCTTTCCATCCACTCCTCTTTTCCTCTTGTAGATCCACTTACACCCTATGGGTCTTAACCCTTCGGGAAGATCCACAAGCTCCCAGACCCGATTAGTCTCCATAGACTTCATCTCTATGTTCATGGCCTCTGTCCAAAGTCTTGAATCAACATCCTCCATAGATTCTGCATAAGTATAAGGATCCCTATCATGTTCATCCGGTTCAGCCAAAAAGACCTCCCTATTGAACATATACCTCTCAGGTTGACGCCCGATCCTCCCACTACGTCGAAGCCCCTAAGGTCGTTGTTCAGGTTTGTTTGGTTTTTCTACACCGATTGGAATGGTTTCGTTCGGAACCTCCAGAGTGAACGGATCACCCCTTAACTCCTCAAGCACCACTTTGCTTCGAGGTTTAAAGTTGTCCATGTAACTCTCCTCAAGGAAAGTTGCATTGGTTGAAACCACGACTTTATTTTCCTTTGGGTTATAAAAATAACCCCCTTTAGTCCCTTTTGGATATCCTACAAACACGCAAACTTCCGAACGTGCTTTCAACTTATTCGGATCCTTAAACAGGACATAGGCTAGACATCCCCATATGCGAATATGGTTTAAGGATGTCTTCCGTCTTGTCCACAACTCGTGAGGAGTTTTAGGGACCGATTTTGAAGGCACATTGTTCAAAAGATAACATGCGGTTTGTAATGCATATCCCCAAAAGGATAAAGGCAATGATGAATAACTCATCATGGACCTAATCATGTCCAACAAAGTCTTATTCCTTCTTTCCGCTAAGCCATTCTGCTACGGAGTGCCCGGCGCAGTCAAATGGGATAAAATCCCATTCTCTAACAAGTGTCCTAAAAACTCATCAGAAAGGTATTCCCCACCTCGATCAGATCGAAGTGCCTTTATGGGTCTACCCAATTGCTTTTCCACTTCAGCCCGAAACTCCCTGAACTTATCATAAGTTTCGCTTTTGTGGTGCATCAGGTACACATACCCATATCTTGAGTAATCGTCAATAAAAGTGACGAAGTACTCATACCCTCCTCGTGCCTGGATGTTCATCGGCCCGCAAACATCACTATGCATAAGTTCTAGAACCCCTTCAGCCCTATTGTCTTTAGACCCGTATGGTCTTTTGGTCATTTTACCCTCCAAACAAGATTCACATTGAGGTATAGATTCCACCTTTAAGTTACTTAAAGGTCCATCCCTTACCAACCTTTGAATCCTATTCAGGTTAATATGGCCAAGGCGCAAATGCCAAAGATAAGTCTTATTAGAGTGAGAAGTTTTAAGTCTTTTTGAGTCATTGTCATTTATCTCAGCATTAAGCAATAAGTCCATCTTAGGTTTGATAAAATATAGATTATTTTGCATCCATCCAGAACAGATAAAAGATTTGTTTTTACGAATCACCACTTTTTCATTAAAAGATACCACGTAGGAGTCTTTAAATAAAGAAGATGTAGAAATTAAATTCCTTTTAAATTTAGGAACATAAAAACAATCTCGCAAAATTAAATTCCTATAATTATCAAAATAAAGATGGACATCTCCCACTGCTTCCGCTGAGACCAAGGATCCATCGCCCATCCGAAGTGTTAAGTCTTCACACAGCAGACTTTTCATTTCTTTGAATCCCTGCAGAGAAACACAAACATGATTAGTTACACCGGAATCTATGACCTAGATGTCACTGGATTCCTCAACCAAACAAGTTTCTAAATAGAGAAGATCACACCTACCTCCCTTGGAAAGGAAGTCCTTGCATTGCTTCTTTATATGCCCGACCTTACCACAAAAGAAGCACTTAAGCTTCTTTGGGTTCTTCTTCTTCTTCTTCTTGCTCTTGGTAGTAGTAGGAATAGAAGACTTCCCATTCTTGGCCCGTTGCTTCTTTCCATTCCCAGAGTTAGGATTGGAACCAGAAGCAGCTACCATGTTGGCCTCACCACCAGCAGGAGACTCCCTGATCAGCAGTTCAAACTCCTGTAACTGTTTCATCAGTTCTGTCAAGGTCATACCCCGTCTATTGCTTAAATTAAAAGTAGTTCTAAACGGAATAAATTCCTTAGACAGAGTCTCAAAGACCATAGTCATCTAAGTTTCAACATCGATGTCGGCTCCATTGGTTTGAGCCTCAGCGAGGTAACCCATGACCAACATCATGTACTCCTTTACAGATGTCCCTGGTCTCTGTCTACAGTTTAAGAGTTTTCGAAGCGCCCCTTGCCGCTTTGTTATGGCCTGGCCTCCAAACATGTCCTCAAGATTATCCAAGATCTGCTTCGCAGTCTCATAATCCTGATGTTGAGCCTGCAGCATGTTGTTCATGCTAGCCATAACATAGCAGCGGGCCTAATCATTAGCATCTTTTCAGCGGTCGTACGCTTGGAAATGCTCATTACTTGAGTCTCCCGTAGGCTCAGAAGGACAAGGGGTTGTCAGAACATATTTTAGTTTCTCAAAGGATAGGACGATGTCCAGGTTCTGTTTCCAATCGTTATAATTCTCAACGGTTAATTGGTTTTTGTCAAGTATCGATGATAAAGCATTTTTAGACATTTTCAATCTACAATAAAGAATCATATACCAAATATAAGCAAACATATATAATAATTTAGTAAGATAACACAATTATGTAAAATCATACAAATGTGTTTATGTGTCAAAACCTTGAAAATATCACAACCTTACAACGATAATTCCCAACTCAGAATTCAACAAGCTCCTAGGGGAGTCATGCCAAATTCAATCAGGAACACGGATCCCCTCCTGATTAATATACGCCATCTAGGACCCGTATGATCCGGCATATACTAATAATCATTTCTTTGGCCATTAATTTTATTAACAGAGCTTCTAGGGGAGGTTAATAATAAAATTAACGTGAGTGTATAACCACCATTTCAATATTTTATCCATGATTTATAATCACCACCTAGGGGTGTGCAACCATAAATCATACTAAAATACCTTATCCTTTCAGAGATCCAACCTGGTACATGATAGAAATCCCTTCCTAGGGGTCGGGATCACCATGTTCTTCCTATGGAGGCCTTAAGTCCTCTCTTCGAAAACCTTCTCCCACTCAATCTTTTGAAGTCAAGGTTTTATTTTAAAATTATGCATGAACAATTTTAATATGAGTGTCACTCCCTATTCTATATAACATGTCATCAATATACATGGTAAATCATATTATAATGCAGACAAGCAAGCAATCAAGCAAAGCTACAAGCAAAATAATAATAACCGTAATATTATGGTTCCACCCTAGGAAATAGAAAACTAAGATTACAAGAGAATAATCGAGACATTTATCGATTCTTCATCCTTGAATCCTCAAGCTGTATCATTCTTCATGTAATATCCATCTTCAAGTCTTCAATCCCGTATGAATCGAATACTTCATACTTCCGGTCATATCCAAAATTAATGTTTTTCAAAATCGTACCAAAAATAAAATTAAAACTACACTGGAAAAATTGCACATTTTTTGGACACTTGGTCAGCTCTCGGTCGGCAGGCCGATCTAGGTGATCGGCCTGCCGAACTGAAAGTTTGGCCTGCCGGCAGAACACCCAAATTTTTGCCCCACTATCGGCCTGCCGGACCACTCGTCCGGCCTGCCGATCTGTGACCTTCGGCCTGTCGAACTATGACGTCTGGCATGCCGATCGAGCAGGGAAAATATTCCAGAAAATAAAACTTTAATGCAATTCATCAATTTTATTTTCAACAATTCAAAAACATAAAATTAGAGACTGAGGAAATACTTGGAGGCGCCATCATCAATCTTCTAGATCCGTCTTCTAGATCCGTCTTCTCCGAATAATTATTTAATTACAAAATTCTTAAAAATTAAAAATTAAATAACAATTCCTAGGCGGAGATGATAGTCCGCCATCTAATTACATGAAAAACCTAGATACACATTCTAACATCTAAGGAACCATGACCAATATTAATTAATTAATAAATAATTAAACAATGATTTAATCAACCATAATTAATTAATAAACATTCACCACATAATCCATGACAACATATATATTATATAGAAACCTAGAGTGCCATCTCTCTATAAAATTCAATTCAAGCATAGGAGAGATTAAGATCACAAAATTTATGCATACAACATGATCACAAACTTGCAAATTTATGTAAAAAACATGTCTCTGATACCAATTGTTGGAAACAAAGTGCGCAGCGGAATTTTAAAAATTTTTCATCAGAGTAATTTCTAAAACACAAGTTTGACATGTTATATGTATAAATTAGACAGATCTTACTAACCTCAGTGTGCCGAAGAACCTCCGCAACCTGTGTAGAGAAGTAACGTTTCAGAAGAGCCTCAACCAACTGGTCTTCTTTGCTATTCTCTATCCACAACCGGAGTGAGTGTGGGCTCACATGTACAGCTCTTCCACCGGTGACTCTCCTTCCAACCAATAGAGAGAACCCAAAGCTAGTGCTCATGATTTGTGAACAAAAGCTCTCAGGGAGTTTTCAGATGCTCACTAGAAGAGTATCACTCTTAATCTCTCAACTGATCTAAGTAAATAATAAGACTCACTCCCTTTTTATAGCTATTGGTCTTGGGATCAGTCCGTATCAGATTAGGTCTCAAAAACTCGAAACAGAATCAAGTTTGGATCAATATCTGATAAGATCCGCGTAAAAACGCGTAATCTTATCTCTTGCTGATCGGCAGGCCGAACACGTCATTCGGTGGGTCAAACTTTCGAGAAAAAATCTCCGCGAATCTTTTATTTTCCACCCGAGATTCTAAAGGATAAAGTCTCAGTTTTGATTCAAATAACCCAATAGAGAAGTTATCTGATCAAAACAAACTTTATCAAGATAATCTCTAAGAAAATAAATCAATTCACAATAATTCTACAAGTTTATCTTGTTCTAATTTGTCCAAAATTAAAACAACCGATAAACAGACAAGAAATATCTGATCGCAATAATTCAACAAGTTTATCTTGAACTAATTTCTTTCAAAATTAATTCAACCGATAAACAGACATGAATTATTTGATTCTTACAAATTTTAAACCAATCTGATAAATCCGACATAAGTCACCAATTATTAGAAAAGCACGTCGTGTCGTTACAGGACATTGTGAGCTAGCAAAGGGGACCAAAATGGACCTATAAAGTTCAAGCTCATGATAATTATGAAACCCAATATCCCAGATATACATTTCACAATTATCAACTCCAACGCTACTCCACTAAAAGCTTGGAGCTGCACTCTCGAACTTTATAGAATTACGAAGCTCATGTAGCTAAGTCTCCATGACATATCATAGTGTATCGCATCCCCATATGATCATCCATAATCGACTTAAGGACAAGTTCTGTCTTACCTTCCCGATTATCTTTATCTTACGTTCCATTGTCTCACCATTAGAAAACTTACCATCCAAAGATAGTATACCATTCGGTTACACCTATGTATCCAAATGGTTGAGCGCTCTAATTTTTCAATTACAGGACAACGCATATAAGAGGATATCATTACTCCTAAAGAGGTGCTATGGATTCCATATCTATGAATAACAAGTCTACGCTATCAAGAGTCATGCCTCCAACATACCGGTATGCATACCACTATTGAGATGTGGGTGTTACCCTTTGGCACATCAAAAGACACAAGTCTAGACAACGGGCCCACTATTCATCTTAGGATTAAGATACAATACAAATGACTGTCTAAAGTGAATCGATTTGCCAAGACAGAATTATTAATCCAAATCAATTCACTTTATGTCCCGATCCAACACATCGTCACCTATGACAACGTGCCAATGTTTCTATTCACGGAGTCCAACTCCGATGGTCAAGACAAACCATCTCCCAAAAGGGATATAGAGAACATAACAATCTTTACATGAATAAAGCACCCAACTTTATTCCCTTGATTGCGGATCATATGTTTTAGACCGTCACCTTAAGAATCGTGTCTTCCGCATAACCAGTCCATCATATGCCCAATTCTTAAGGTTTAGACTGACAGTCTCAGACTACTGTTTGCTTATCATACATTCAACAAATATGAACCTAAAGAGGACAAGTTTTGGTATATATAAATGAATAAATTCTTCATTGATAAAAATGTCTCCAAAAACGTATTACATTTTTACTCCTTAGGGCATACATGTCTAACATCAACAACAATAAATGAACTGGTAAATATGTCACCAGAAGTTAAAAAAAGTGTTGTACCGACTCCTGACTCAAGGAAAGTTTAAAGGATTAGTATGGTCACGGTGTTACGTAGAACTAAATGAAATTGCGCAATGGTACGAACACTTAGGCCCTAGTAAAGATAAGAAATGATGAATATAAGGGAAGTTTATAAGAAAGCATAATTGACTCATGCATTTATTTGAATGTCCATGTGGGATTTATGAGACTTACTAGGTGTTAGCTCATTGAGTATTTCATGCTGTAGGTATTCCGACGAGAAGGTCAAAATAAATCGTAATGATGAGCTGGCTTACAGATGATGTGTGTAGACTGAGTATGGTTTTTGCCGCAGTATGTTTCTATTGTATTGTATTTTAAGATATTTTGAAAAGTAATGTTTGATAAACTACATTGCAAAAGAAAGGTGGTTATGTAAATACAAATATATGTTTGTATTTCAGAAGTTGTTAGACCAGTATATGTAAAGTATTTATAAAAAAAAAATTCTAAATTTTTACCTTAAATTAAGTAAGAAAAAGTTTTATCATAACCCGAAAAGGTAGGTTGTGATAGTTATTATTATTATTATTTCCCTCTATTTATTTTATTTTATCATACTTGTGTATATTATGTAGGTGATAAAGGCAAAAAAGACGATTTAGAGCAATTTAGTGTCAACATGATAGTAGAAATTCAAATTCAGTACAAGGGCGAAGCATAGGCCATGGTGCGAGTAAGAAAAACAAAACTCAAATTTAAGATCATTAGATCGTGATCCAAAGCATGTGCATTACGCATGCAATAGATGCACGTTCCAGCGATGCCAACGCAGATATCCAGCTAATCACGGAGTGCCACACGTCACTATTGTTGACCACTATCCCAGCAATTCCCTTCGGGGGCTGCGCGCCTCATTGAGTCTCCCATGTGCCCCATGCTTCGTTCCGTCCACCGATGCCACGTCATCTAGCTTCGATTAGCCAGTCCCTACTCTAAAGCTCCTCCAACACATTGTCGCCACCTGACTAATGTGCATTTAGTGCTATTGCACCCCATTTTTCCCTCCCTCGTTCAGCAAAATGAAAAAGGAAAAAGACATCGTTCTTCGGAGGGAAGCTGCACAGTGCCCGAGGAGGCCATTTTTTGAGGAGTTTTGTGAGCTATATCTCCAGAGAAAATGGGAAAAAAGGAAAGAAAAAATAATCATATTTAAATTAGTTTTTATTTAGTTTTAAGATTTTAACTTTAGTTTTAGATTAGTTATTTTATTTTTATTTTGTAAACACTCTTCAAGAGGGTGTTTGGAGCTTCAAAGAGTGGGAAGAAGAAGATTTGTAAAAGAAGTTTTGGAGATTGTGACACCTCTATTGGGTGATTTCTTTCTCATTTTTATTCTCTAAATCTTTGTATAATCTAAAAATGCTTGATTATTAGTGTTGTTTAATTTTATTTGTGATTATATGTAGTTTTTTAGTCTAGAGGCTATAGACCCAAGTTGAGATTGTGTTTGGTTTATTATCTTGGATTGCTACAAGTTGATTTCCACTTTCTATTTATTTGTGTTTCTTTCAGCTTTATTTCTCTAATGGCTTGATCACCAATTAGATAATGCTATATTTAGGATTAGAACTTAGGAAATAAGGATTCTAAATGTAGGTTTAGGAAATGCAACCTAGAAAATTGTAGAGTTGAAAGACTTGTGATTTTTTTTTTGTGGCTAAGTAATTGAACTTGCTTAATGAACCCTTAGTAATTGATTTTGAATAGGGATATTGGAATTGATTGCTTTGGGTATTCTGCAATTGAGTACTTGGGATAGAAAAAATTAAGATACATGACTGTTCTATGCCAATAAATTGGGGAATTAATTTGTCAACAACCTAGGTAATTACCATTCATAATTTCAACCGGTTCAGTCAAGTAGGCTTCACCATTGAACATAGACCTCTCGGGTTGACCCCAATCCTCCCACTATGCTAAAGCACCTAGGTTGTTGTTCGGTCGGTTTTTCTATATTGATAGGATTGGTTTCAATCGGAATCCTCGGAGTGATCGAATCACTCGCTAACTCCTCGAGTACCACTTCACTACGAGACTTAAAGTCGTTCATGTAACTTTCCTTAAGGAATATTGCATTCATTGAAGCCATGACTTTTATTTTCTTTCGGGTTATAAAAATAACCCCCTTTAGTCCTTTTTGGATATCCTACAAACACATAAACTTCTAAATGTGCTTCCAACTTATTCACTTCCTTATACAGGATATGAGCCAGATCTCCCTTTATGCGAATATGGTTTAAAGATGTCTTCCTACATGTCCACAGCTCGTGAGGAGTTTTAGGAACCGATTTTGAATACACATCGTTTAAAAGATAACATGCGGTTTGTAGCATATATCCCCAAAAGAAAAAAATAACGTCGAAAAACTCATCATAGACCTAACCATTTCCAATAAAGTCCTATTGCTTCTCTCAGTTACACCATTCTACTACGGAGTGTCTGGTGTAGTCAAATGGGATAAGATCCTATTCTCTAAAAAGTGTCCTAAGAACTCATCAGAGTGGTATTTTCCATCTCGATGAGATCGAAGTACCTTTATGAGTTTACCTAATTGCTTCAATGCTTTAGCCCGAAACTTCCTGAACTTGTCAAAAGTTTCGCTTTTATAATGCATTAGGCAGACATACCCATATCTTGAGTAATCATCAATAAAAGTGATGAAGTACTTATACCCTTCACATGCCTTGATGTTTATGGGACCATAAACATCAATATGCATAAGTTCTAGAACCTTTGAGGCCCTATTGCTCTTAGACCCAAATGGTCATTTGGTTATCTTGCCCTCCAAACAAGATTCAAATTGTACCTCTAAGTGACTTAAAGGTCCATCCCTTACCAGCCTTTGAATCCTATTTAGGCTAATATAACCTAATCGTAAATGCCAAACATAAGTCTTATTAGAGTCAGAAGTTTTAAGTCTATCAGAGTTATTATTAACCTCAGTATTCAGCAGTGAGTCCATCTTGGGTTTGATAAAATACAGATTGTTTTGCATCCATCCATCACAGATAAGAGATTTGTTTTTACGAATCACCACTTTATTATTAAAAAACACTGAATAAGAGTCTTTAAATAAGCTATAGATATCAAATATCTCTCGAGTTTAGGATCATAAAAACAATCTTTCAAAACTACAATCCTATGATTATTAAAATAAAGATGGACGTCTCTCACTGCTTCAATCAACACTAAGGATTCATTGCCCATCCACAACATGAAGTCCTCATACAGTAAACTTCTCATTTCCTTGAACTCCTATAGAGAAACACAAACTTGATTAGTTGCTCCAAAATCTATAACCCAAGTGTAGATTTTTGAACTCCAGTAATTGCTTCATCAGCTCCATCAAGCTCACATCTTGTTTCTTACTTAAATTATATTAAGCTCCAAACGGGATGAACTCCTTTGATAGAGTCTCAAAGACTATAGTCATCTGTGACTTAGCATTGATGTCAGCTCTATGGGTTTGGGCCTCAACAAGATAACACATGACCAACATCATATGCTCCTTCATAGGAGTCCTCGATCTTTGTTTGCAGTTTAAGAGTTTTCGAAGAGCCCTTGCCTTTTTGTTAGAGCTTAGCCTCCAAACATGTCTTCTAGATTATCCAAAATCTTCTTAGCAGTCTCATAATCCTCATGTTGAGCCTATAGCACATTATTCATGCTAGCCATAATATAGCAGCAAGTTTGATCGTTAGCATCTTTCCAGCAATCGTACACTTAGATTTGCTCATTTGTGGAATCCCCAATGGGTTTGGGAAAACATGGTTTTGTCAGCTTAAATTTTAGTTTCTCAAAGGAAAAGGCAATATTTAGGTTCCTTTTCTAATCATTGTAATTCTCGCAAGTTAACATGTTCTTCTCGAGTATCAATGGTAAAGCGTTTTTAGAAATTTTAATCTATAATGGAGATTCATATACCAAAGAAAGCAAATATTCCACAATAGTTTAGTAAGACAACATAAACAAGTAAACATACAATCATGTTTATGTGTCAAAACCTTCAAAATATCACAACTTTACAACAATAATTTCTAACTCAGAATTCAACAAGCCACCTAAAGGAGACTTTCGAAATTTAATTAGGAACATGGATCTGCTCCAATTAATATATGCCATCCAAGACCTGCCTAATCTAGCATATACTAATAATCGTTTTCTTTGGTCATTATTTTTATTAACAGAGCTCCTAGGGGAGGTTAATAACAAAATTAATCTTAAGTGTATAACCATCATTTCAACTATGTTATTCATGATTTATAATCGCTACCTAGGGTTGTACAACGATAAATCATGCTAAAATAAATTATCCCTTCAGAGATCTAACTCGATACATGATGAAATCCTTTCCTAGGGCTGGATCACCATGTGCTACCTATGGACCAACGATAGAGGCCATAGGTCCTCTCTTTGAAAACCTTCTCTTACTCAATATTTTAAAAGTCAAAGTTTTATGTTAACATGCATGAACAATTTTTAATGAGCGACATTCCCTATTCTACATGACATGTTATCAACATACATGGTAAATTATATTATAATGCAGACAACCAAAGCAGCATGCAAAGCTACAAGCAAAATAATAAATAGTCGTAATATCATGATTCCATTTTAGAGAAAAGAAAATAAAGATTACAAAAGATCAATCGAAACATATTATCAATTCTTCATCTTGTATCTTCTTGTTGTATCCTTCTTCGTATGGCATCCGCCTTTAATTCTTTAATCTCACATAAATCAAAAGGTTTATTTTTCTTATCATCATAAAATTTCATGTTTCTTATAATTGTCTCAAAAAAAAAAAAAACTGGACTGAAAAATGCACCTTTTTTTGAAAATTGTTTTGCCTTGCTGCCAGCCTACCAAACTTTTAGATTAGCCTGCTAGTATGTGACCATCAGCCTGTTGACCTGAAAGGTTTGGCCTGCTGACCAAGCTGAACCAACATTTTTCCAAAAATAGTGTAGAAAGCAGTTTTTAATTTTATTTTTAACAATTTAAAAACAAAACAATTTATAAACATAGAAAAACAATAGAACTCCAATCATCTCCATCTTCTAGATCCATCTTCTCTTTGAATAATTATTTTAATACAAATTTTTAGAAATTAAAATTAGAATAATAAATCCTAGATGATGATGATAGACCGCTATCAAATTACATGAAAAAACTTAGATACACATTCTAATCTTTAAGGAACCATAACTGGCAAAAATTAATTAATTAATAAATAATTAAAATATAAACTTAATCAATCACAATTAATTAATAAACATTCACTACATAATCTCATGACAATATTTAACTATATAAAAACCCTAGAGTGCCAAGTCTTTAAAAAATTAAATTCAAGCATATGAGAGAATAAGATCACCTAATTCATGTATATAGCATGATCACAACCTTGTATAATTAACGTAAAAAGCAAGCTCTAATACCAATTATTGGAAACCAGCATGTAGCAAAATTTTAAAAAATTTTAAATCAGGGTATTTTTCAAAATACAAGTTTGACATGCTAAATATATAAATTAATGATAGATCTTACTAATCTTTTTTGTGAACTGAAAAGTAGCGGCAATCTGTGAAGAGAAGAACGTTCCAAAAGAGCCTCAACCAACTAGCATTCTTTGCTACTTTCTATCCATGATCGGACTGTGGGTGGTCACATGTCGTATAGCTTTTTCTACTATGACTCTTCTTTCAACCACTTGAGAAAACCTTGAGCTAAGATTTGTGATATTGAACAATAGCTCTCAGGGAATTTCAGAGTTTCTCTTACTAGAGTACTCACTCTATGCTTCTTAAATGATTTGAATAACTAAGAAAAATTAGCCCTATTCATAGGATCGAATTTGGGGTTAAACCTTATCAAATTAGGCTTCAAAATTTGAGTCTGGATCAACATCTAATGAAAAACACATCAATAACATGTATATTGATTATCTAATGTTCGGCAGGCTGATCTTCTGGATTGGTATGTCAAACTTACTCCATCGGCTTGCTGAAGTTTTCCACCCACCTGCTGACCGTGCGATAATCTGGAATCCTTAGAATATCTTATTTTCGCCTGAGAATATTAGATAGAGCCTTAGTTTTAATTCAAATAAGCCAATCGAGAAATTATCTGATTAAAACAGTCATATACAAATTGTGACACCTACCATTTCTCCTATGGATATTTGCATTAATCAAATATCAGAACATGATATTTTAGGTGTCATTATTATTTATGTTAAGTAAATTGATTTTTTTATTAAGTAATGTTGCAAGAGAAGGCCATGTAAGATTGATGTGCTTGGGATATTCATGTCAAAAATAATGATAAGCATAAAGTATTTATTATTTTTTTAAGAGTTTCAACTTGCTCTAAATTTATAATTTTTATAATACTCTAGAGTTATGTATGCTCTAGAGCTATATTCTTGATAATGACATGAATTTTGTTGCATATTTTCTTATTTTTATAATATTAATGATGTTATGATTATTACATGTGTAAATTAATATTTTTTGGGATCATAGGAGCCAATATTATTGTTGTATATAAATAAGTATATATGAAAATGTTTAAACAAAAAGGCAAAAAACGCAATTGTCGTGGGAAAAAAAAAGAAAAAAAAAAGAAAAAAAAACCTAATTAGAGTAGATTTACACTCATTTACAAAAAGGGAGAGACCTAATTAGATTAGGATTACACTCATTTAAAGAAAGGGGAACCTAATTAAATTAGGATTAGAGTTTTCTACACTCATCTAATCTCTTTTTTTCTCATAAACTTATAAATATACCTTTAAGCTACCAAAGTCTTCATTCTTTTAATTTCTAGCAAAGAAAATTCTCTCCCTTACGTCCTCTCAAATTCACATTCATGAGCCTTCATCATCTCTCTAATATTTAAAGCCAAGAATTCATCACTTTTATTTTCTTTCAAGCCAAAGTAGAAGGAATTCTTTTTGGAGCTTTGTTTGCAAGTCTTCGTCTTTGTTAAAGAAGACAAAAGAATTTAAAGTATAGTTTAAAGGTTTTTATGGTTTTGAATTTTTATGATTGGTATATATTATTTTGTGACAAACTTTATTAGAAAATTGTTCTTTTATGTTGTGAATGTATATGTGTTAGACATGTATGCCCTAAGGAGTAAAATGCTGTAGTATGTTTTTGGAGACATTTTATCAATAAAAAATTTATTATTATTCACATACTAAATGTTGTCCTTCTTATGTTCAAATTTGTTGAATGTATAATAAGCAAACAAAAGTCTGAGATTGTCAGTCTAAACCTTTAAGAATCAAGCATATGATGGACAAATTATGCGAAGGACATGATTCTAATGGTGATATCTAAATCATAAGATCTGTAATCGAGGGAATAAAGTTGGACGCTTTATTCATGTTAAGATTGTTATGTTAACAATATCCTTAACGTGAGATGGCTTCTCTTGGCCATTGGAGTTGGACTCTACGAGTAGAAACATTGGTGCATTGTTATAGATGACAATGTATTAGATCATGACATAAAGTGGAATTGAATTGGATTAATAATTCTATCTATGCAAATCAATTCACTGTAGACAATTATGTGTGTTGTATCTTAATCTTGAAATCACTAATGGGCCCGTTTTCTTGACTTATATCTTTTGATGTACCAATGGTGACATCCTAACTTTATGATGGTACACATACCGATACGTTGGAGACATGACTCTTGATAGTATAGACCTGTTATTCATAGATATGGAATCCATAGCTTCATTAGTAGAGTCAATGATATTCTCTTATATGTGTTGTCCTATAATTGGAAAGCTGGAGTGCTCAACCATTTAGATGCATAAGTGTAACCAAATGGTATATGGTCTTTAGATAGTAAGTTTTCTAATGGTCAAATAATGGAATGTAAGATAAAAATAATCAGGAAAGTAAGATAAAATTTATCCTTAAGCCGATTTTGTATATCCTATGGGGATATGACACATCACGATATATCATGGACACTTGACTAATTTGGAGCTTCGTAATTTCATATAGTTTGAGAGTGCAGTTCTAAGCTTTTAGTGTAGTAGCATTAAAGTTGATAATTATAAAACATGCATCTGGGATATTGTATTTTGTAATTATCTAGAGCTTGAGCTATATAGATCCATAATGTCCCCTTTGCTAGCTCATAATAAATCCTACAACGATACGATGTACTTTTTCAATAAATTGGTGACTTATGTTAAATTATTAGATTGGTTGAAATTTGATAATAATTCATGTCTGTTTGTAATTGAATTAATTTATAAAATTAATTCAAGATAAAGTTGTTGAATTATCATGAATATTTATTTTCTTTGAGATTATCTAGATATGTTTTAATCAGATAGCTTCTCTATTGAGTTATTTAAATTAAAACCGAGACTCTATCCAAAGAACCTTGGGTGGGAAACAAAATATTCTCAGGGATTATATTATCGCAAGTTCGGCAGGCCGATTACTTAGTTTGGCCTGCCAATGGAGTAAGTTCAGCCTGCTAATCTAACGATAATTTGATCACGCATTTTTGACATGATTTTATCAAAAGTTGATCCAGATTTAATTTTTGAGGCCTTATCTGATAATGACCAACCTAGGGGACAACCTCTACAAATAAGGAGTGAGTTTTTTGAGTTATTTAGATCAGTTGAGAAATTTAAGAGTGAGTACTCTAGGGTCCGTTTGGTAAATGGATTCGAGTTATGGTGATTTGGATCCTTTTAATTTGAGTATTGCAATTTAAGTATTGTGATTTGAATTGTGATCCGAGTTAGTGTTTGGTTGTTAGAGTTTTTAAAAATTTGAGTGAGGTAGAAGATCCAAGTATGTGTTTGGTAAGTGTTTTGAATCTTCATTTGAGTTATGAATATGTGTTTTGTACATTTGAGATTTGGATTCAGATTTTTTGTGCCCATTTTTTTTAAAAAAAAATTATTAGGAAAATAACACATATTTTTGAAAATGCATTAAATTGATTTATCAAATAAATTATTTTCATTTCATTGAATGCAATGAGAAATCCATGCTTGGTGCATGTGAACACAATATTAATAATATGAAAATGCTCTTCTAACTTTATTAGCTCTTTGTTTTTGCCTATTGATTGTTTTGGCATTTTCATGCTATTTTTTTTTCCAAAGAATCAATTTTCTTTACAAAATAAGTTACTTAAAAGCACACCAAGAAAACAAATAATTATGAATATGTTGTATGTTTTTGCCTATTGATTGTTTTGGCATTTTCATGCTATTTTTTTCCCTAATAATCAATTTTCTTTACAAAAATAAGTTAGTTAAAAACACACCAAGAAAACAAAGAATTATGAATATGTTGTAACATTGCATAAATTCATTTCACATTTCCATATTTTGCAGATAAACAAATGGATTAGAAATTGAAGACAATGTTAATATTGTAATAAAATGTATAAACTTAAAGCAAATAAAACATTTTCAATGCCTTACGTACAAATAATAATGTACTCCGTGGTCCTCACCCACAAATGGAAAATAGGACCAAATCAATAATACAATCGTAACTGAATAAAATTAAACCAAATGTCTAAGTGGGAAAAATATTGACCTGAAAAAAGGTCATGACAAATCTAAACATATTCAAGGAAAAAAAATGGCAGCCATGTAAGAAATTAAACAACTAAAATGGGTCATTTCCACCATAAGGTGGACGTGGGTAGAAGGGGTGTCATGCTAATAATGGGCTAGTGAATAGAAGAAAGCCGATGGTGGTGCTTGAGATAGTCCTGGTGGTGTAGGCGTGTGTTTTGTTGTATGCTGTTGTTGTGATTGAACTTTCACGATCCTCCTCTCTACGAAGGCCATTTGATACTCTAGATTAGCTGTGACAAATGTTGTCTAGAATTTAGGATTGGTGGACAAGAAGTCTGTAAAGTCCTAACACTTATCTGAGCCAAGGTTCATCTCATTCATGATACTTAGGCACTACCTCTATTCCCCATCATTAGACTCATGTTGATTTGCAGAACTTGCACCATCAATGCCCCTACTAGTGCCGTGACTAGTTAGGGGCTTGGCAATACTCTACAAGGTAGTGGTAGCTACCTACGAATCTATCAGACCTTTGTTCCACACTAGCCTCTTCCCAATTGTCCTGGACATGGGAGCAATGTTAATGGCAAGTACTCTAGATCTGCAGCCGTCAACCCTTACCAAATTTGAAATATATGACTTATCTTCTGGGTTGTTATAACCATCTTCTATGTCCAACTACTCAGAGACTCCTTCATGCTCGTTTATGCTTCTCTACGGGCTAGGAGGTTCATTTAGGCGTGTAGAACCTGAAGCTACAGCATGATTCCCGGTGGCAGACTCTTTGTGAAACAGTTGTGCTATCAAATTCCAATTGGGAACCGCCTTACCAATCAAGTCTTTGGCAAGGGGGTTCTCTATACATCAAATGAGAAACTCATTAGCATCGCAACAAATGAAAGTTCAACAACATCTACAAGAATTACTAAAGACAAAAACCAAAGGGATTATTGCTAAAAAATCATCTAAATACTCCGTCTCGCAGTGAATGACCCTAGTTTTAGGATCCCAACCAAGGCCACTTGCATTCATGAGGATAGAATATAGATGAAAAATCTTTCTTAGTCGATTCCTCTTTTGTTTACAACATTACCCAGGAACACCTGCACCAAAAATTTTTACCGCCCATTGCTCCTAATCAGCCACTACAAGATGTCGTCCAAGAATGGTTGTTTAATGGTCCACCAACTGTAATAACAATGCCTTCCCATTTTGTTTGCTCCAATTAATGGTTGCCTTATCATCATTCCCTTTCTTACCCATCTTTTCCATTCCCACAGTTCAATCATTGATCTGCAACAACCAATGCATATGCAAATTAGACAAGAAAACAAGGCAATAAAAATTAATAACTATTTAGACATAAATCAGGCTCAGAACTATTGCCTCTTCCATTTCATATTAGGAGCATAAGAATTATGGATTGGCACTTAAGACGTCCACAACAATACTACGACCAATTGGTACACACAAGGACATGTGAAAACGATAGGTAAAACGTCACAATTCTATGCATAGTCAAATGAGAGCACACTAGCGTAATAAGTGCGACAATCCATAATAATAACACATCAACCAACATAAGGAAGCAAAATTTTAGTTTCATCATAGCCAGCCCTTTCTTTAAAAATCATAATGTAGTACCAACAAACTTATAAAGTTCAATTTCTATTAACCAAAAAAAAAGAAAAAATAGATCAGCCAAATATGGAAATCCTAATAAGAACAAGTGTAAACCAAATGACAATTTCAAAGCTCACATTTCACAGGTCACACGTCACACGTCACAGTTCACATTTCACAAATCACAAATAACAATAAAAGTTATCTTTTACATGGAACTTCAAGGATAAAAATTAAATCCATATTTCAAATAAATAACAGCATGAGAAACTTGAAATAAACAGAAGAGAAAACAAAAAGAAACCAAAACCATCATTCTATGTTTTAGCAAATGATCAATCCAATTAAGAAGTGGGCATTTTAGTAATAATTGAAGCAATATTATTTTTATTTAACAGGTCGTAAGTCGTGTTTTTAAGGGTAAAAATGGGTCATTGTTTACTATTTACAAAAAAGTAGGTACAGTAGACAAAATTGTTGTTCCTTATAGACCCGCGCATCTTCTTCTTGCCATGCATTATAGGGGAGAAAGCAGACTCTAAACAATCTTTTCCTCTGTAAGTAATTTTTTTCCCTTTAATTTCCATTGGTTTATTTTGAAACGAAAAGGCTGAAAAGATTGGTGAAGAAGAATATTTTAAACTATAATGTGATCTTCCATGGAAATCTCAACTTGCAATAAAAAAGTGTATGAACAAAACATTCTTGCACATAACTTGAGTAATCATGTTAAAAGAAGTACTTAGAACTAGTTAATATCAAGTTGAAGCAAGATCTTAGAAAACTTTTTGACCATCTATTTGGTGGGAAATGTTCAAGTATTAGCTAATATGCAAATATGGTTTTTTCGACGCTCAAAAAGAAAAAAAAAAAGGCACTAGGCCAGCAAGTTTTTTTTTATTTGCAAATATGCAAATATGGTTTTTTCAATGCTCATAATTTTTCAATCTGATTAGCACGAATCTTAGTACATAATTAGCTATTGTTTCATAGAAATCAATGGATTAACATGAACTATCATAACAGCAACGAGGGTGAAGGTTTCTCCGTTCAATGATAAGAATAATCAAACAAATTCATCATTGCTAACATTGCAACTAAATCTCTTTTTTTTTTCGCGCATATCCCTTCAAAAAAAAAGCATCAAACACCTTCATCATTAATCCAAAAGTGCCAGAAGCCATGAATTATGCTATTTTTCATTATTGTTTTATTTTCACCTTCTAAGTTTGTCCTCTTTGCAGCATACATGAGAAAAGTACCCAATAATTTTGAATCATCCTATCTATATATATTACGGTAGAAAGCTTGGACAAAATTTAAAAAAATATATAGAAAAGAAGAAAGAAACAGAGTAGGAGAAATTCACAATCCAAGTTTGCAAAAGCGAATCACTTGAAGTTATATCCATTCAAATCTTGACTCATACTCAGGGAGCCCAAAAAAAACATGCAGGAAAAATTACAAAGAAATAAATTTTGGAGGCTAAAAACTTATCGTGTTTGAGCCCATCGACGATTGGGTTAACTCTAGCTACACCCAAGCAACTCGCGAGCAAGGCAGTCGTCGCCTATTACGCCACCGACAACGGTAACAGGTCTCACCAGAGGGATATGTTGGGCCTATCTCCATTGATGAAAAAGATGAGAGAGTCGACAGCACAAGGTCTCATCAGAGGGACCAAAAGTCACCGTTTTGGCAGAGAGAGATAGCAAGAGAGAGGGATGGAGAGAGGGGACGAAAATGAGAGCACAGATCAACCCATACCCGGTTGGGAGTTGGGGGTTGATTGCAAAAGCAATAAACCCTCAACGATAAAAATGACAGAGATTTCTGATGCAGCAGAGAGCACAGGAGATATTCCCCTGATTTGGATTCTCATCTATCACGCTGTAGCTCAATAATTGGAGTCCCAAGAAAACAAAGGCGAGGTGAACTCTGAAAAAAAGACTCGATGGACCCAAAAAGTGATTCGGATGCATTGCAATTTCAACTCACCAAATAGGAACTCATAGGTCTGGTGATACTCAAGTTTGTTTTTGAGTTAAATGAGTCACTTCAGGCCTCCAACCAAACAGGCCCCTAGTCTGTGAGTTTCTGAAATTCCTTAAGAGCTTTTTTTCACAATCACAAACTTTAGTTCTGTGTTTTCTCAGTTGGTTGGAATGAGAGTTATCGAGGAAGAGCTGTACAAGGTATGCCCACACACACTTTGATCGTGAAAAAAGAATAGCAAAAAAGACCAGTTGGTTGAGGCTCTTCTGAAACATTCTTCTCTTTACGGATTGTAGGAGCTCTTTGGCATACAAAGGTTAGTAAGATCTGGTTGATTTACATATATAACATGTCAAACTTTCGTTTTAGAAAAAACTCTAATTAAAAAATTTTCGTTGCGTACTCATTTTCTAACAATTGGTATCAGAGCCATGGTTTTTACATAAATTTATGAGTTTGTGATCATGCTATATATATAAATTATGTGATCTTGATCTCTCCTAAGCTTGAATTTAATTTTTTAGAGGGTTGGCACTTTAGGATTTCTATATATATTTATTTATTTATGTTGTTATGAATTATATGGTGAATGTTTATTAATTAATTATGATTGATTAAATTATTATTTAATTACTTATTAATTAATTTATGCCTATTATGGTTCCCTAAAGATAAGAATGCATATCTAATTTTTTCTGTTATTAGATGGCAGTCTATCATCACCGTCTAGGAATTATTATATTATTTAAAATTTTGTAAAAATTTTTGTAATTAAATAATTATTCGGAGTAAAGACGGATCTAGAAAATGGATGATAGCGATTCCAAAGGTATTTCTCGAGTCTCTAAATTTTTTATGCTTTTGAATTGTTCAAAATAAGATTGAAAAACTGCGTAAAAACTGTTTTATAAAAAAATGTGAATTCTGCTCGGTTGGCAGGCCAAGCCAATGGTCACTGACTAGCAGGTTGAAACTCCAATTTGGTGGCCATCCGTGGGGCAAGTTTCAGCGCTTTGGCGGCAAGCTAAACTGCCAAGTTTGGCAGGCCGATGGCTAATGACTAATAGACCGATCACACCGATCAGCATGTCGGTAGAGAGCTATGGGTTTTCAGAAAAGGTGTGTTTTTCAGTGTAGTTTTGATTTTATTTTTGAAACAATTATGAAAAACATTAAATTTTGTGATGACCAAAAAAGAAAAGTATTTGATCTATGTAGGGTTAAGGACTTGAAGATGGATGCCACATAAAGATGGATACAACTTGAAGATTCAAGGATGAACAATCGGTAGTATGTTTCGATTGATTTCTTGTAATCTTTAATTTTTTTCTCTAGGGTGGAATCATAATATTATGGTTATTTATTATTATTTTACTTGTTGCTTTGCATTATTGCTTTGTTTGTTTGCATTATAATATGATTTACCATGGATGTTGATAACATGTCATATAGAATAGGGAGTAAATTGTTCATACATGTATTTTTATAATAAAACCTTTATTTTAAAAGATTGAGTGGGAGAAGGTTTTCAAAGAGAGGACATACGGCCTCCATCGTTGGTCTATAGGTAGCACATGGTGGTTCCTGTTAGACATGCATGCCTTAAAAAGTAAAAATGTCATATGTTTTTAGAGACATTTTTATCAATAAAGAATTTATTTATTATTCATATACCAAATTGTTGTCCTCTTTATGTTCATATTTGTTGGATATATGATAAGCAAACAAAAGTCTGAAACTATCAGTCTAAACTTTAAAATCAGGCATATGATGAATAGATTATGCAGAAGACATGATTCTAAAGATGACGGTCTAAATCATAAGATCCATAATCGAGGGAATAATGTTGGACATTTTATTCATGCAAATATTATTATGTTGTTTATATCCCTAAGAGGAGATGGTTTGTCTTGGCCATCGAAGGTGGACTCTGAAACACCCGAGAATTTCTAATGCATTAAGTTAGGGATTATATTAAAACAAAAAATACATTTAAGGAAAAATACTGTATAATAACATGAAAAATTATACAGTATTAGAATAATGTAGTGTAAGAATTAGACTGTTTAAGTCATGCAGTACAGAAATTGGACTGTTTAAGTTAAAGCAGTGTAGAAAGAATACTACTAAGTGAAAACATAGATATGGGAAAGGTTATGTTTGGCCTCCAAAAATAAACCAGAGGCAAGTAAAATATTTTATACAGTCTAGGAATATGTTTTTGCACTGATTTTACCATGGCAGTATAAGAAAAATACTTTTTGGTGAAAAATTATACAGTGTAAATTTTTGGGGGCCCACCAAGTAGACACCCGTTAGAGTTTCATTGGGCCACATGTCATGAAAGGTGGCTCAATCCCATTGAGACACCTAGTAACCCAATGGATTACTATGAGTCACCTAAAGGTATAAACATGCATTAAATGCAAATTTTGCAAAAAAAATCCCACTTCTCCTTCCTCCAAGCCACGGCCACCATGGGAGAACCATCCCAAGAATTTTCTCAAACCCAATTCTTTGCCAAAATAGCCCCAATTAAGTTTAAGAGGCAAAGTTCAAAGGATTTTAACAAGTTTTAAGGTAAAAACCTCAACTTTTTTTAAGGTTTCTTATGGTTTTCTCTTGGATTAAGGAAGGAAAGTGATTCAAAGTGTTTTTGTATGAAAAGGATGTTTATGAGGGAGTTCAAAGGAGCCTTAGAAGGCTAGAAGCTCAAAGTTTCCATTTGGGGGTAAGTTTTGAAATTATGTAGTTTTTAATTTGATTTTTATTCTTTCAAAGGTATGTGGGTTTCCAATTGAAATTTTGGTTAAATTTCATGGAAATAAGAATTATGGTATGTTGATATTGTGAAAGTTTAAGGTTTATTGTGTAAAATATTAGTTTTTGTAAAAAGTATTATTTTTGTAATTTTAATACTAATTTTGCAAAATTGATGAGTGGGCATGAAAATGATTGAAACAAGAGTTGGAACTGCCCTTGTAAGGGTGGAGATGTTGATTAAACATGGATTTTTACAAAAATGCCCTAAGGACTAAATTGAAAGAAAAAGTTCTTTCTCGACATAAATGAAAATTTCCCCAAAACACTCCTGTACAGTGAGAATTTCAAAAAAGTTACAATATGAAAGTTGTATATCTCAACGAAACTATTAGACAGCATAAACAGTTTCTTAAAATTCTGCTCGGTTTAGGAGTTATGAATTTTATAAGAATTTGTTAAAATTGGAAAAAAAATTTAAAGGGCAAAAATGTTATTTTTCCAAAGGATTTTGAATATGGTACTTTGAGCAAAAATGTTCCTCATGAAAAATGGGGACTAATGGTTTAAAAAGATTATTTTTGGTTTCAGGGGCAAAAATGTAAATATTTTTGTATTTTGGGCCAAAACTGTGAAATTGTATGAAAACTTGGTTTTCACCAGGGAACATTGGTTCCTTACACTACTGTAGGCAGTAAGTACCATAGATGCTAAGTTTTTAAGAAATTAAAGTTTAGTTAAGGAAATAATGGAAGAAAAAGAGTTAAGGGCAAAATGGTCATTTTATGAAAATGGCCAAAACGGGCTCGAAATGCCCAATGTCGGGAAACGTTTCTTAATGGAAATTTTTTCGTAATATGTAGATAATGAAATGTTAAAGTTAAGCAATGGGTTTCGTAGAGTTATGAAGCTAACGAAAAACCCGAAAAGGGTAAAAATGTCATTTTTACGAAAACGGCTAAAACATAGTCGAATACTCCAAATTAGCATAACGTCCCTGTATGAAAAATGTTCCGTAATACGTTAAATAATGTAACCGTCACGTGTGACGAGAGATTTAATAAGAGATATTCAAGTAAACAAAAGGTAACCCGGTGTGTTACAAAATTAAGTAAAGAGAATGGTAAACCGATAGTATACGAGTCAAGTTAAAAAGAAAGAATGGTTACTATTTACGTTTTATTATCAATCGAGTGGATTGATAAAAAGAAAGTTAATTAATGAGTAGGTTGTCATATGATCAGGACACAGAGGCCGACCAATGGAAGGAATAGGAACCAGATAGGAACAGAATTGAGAACGCCAGAGTATAGTCTGGGTAAGTTTCAAACCTCACCTACAGCATGAAGTAAATGATTTTTAAATATTTATGTATACGTTTATAAATGAGTTTGCAATTATTATGCAAGTTTCTTTTAAAGTATGTTTGCATTTATTATGCAAAAAGTTTTAAAGTACAAAAGAAGATTTGTAATGAATTTGCAACTGTTATGTTTAAAGTCTATTTGCATATTGATATGCATAATGTTTTTAAAAGTTCAAGTTATGATTTTCAAAGTATTTAAAGTATGTTTTGCATTTTGATAATGCATAATATTTTATAGCTTAAGTTATAAATTTTATGATGCATTTTTTATGCAATAAGTTGCATTTATTATGCAATAAGTTTCAGAATAAAAGTTATGATTTGTAAAATGTGTTTGCGTTATATGATGCATTTGTTCTGCAATAAGTTGCATTTGTTATGTAATAAGTTTTAGAGTACAAATTATGATTTGCAAAATGTGTTTGTGTTTTATGTTGCATTTGTTATGCAATAGGTTTTACAGTATAAGCTATGAATTGCAAGTGTGTTTGCATATGATGTGGTTGATATGGTCATTAAAGTTAATAACTGTTGGAAACAAAGTGCGCAGCGGAATTTTTAAAATTTTTTCATCAGAATAATTTCCAAAACACAAGTTTGACATGTTATATGTATAAATTAGAGAGATCTTACTAACCTTAGTGTGTTAAAGAACCTCCGCAACCTGTGTAGAAAAGTAACGTTCCAGAAGAGCCTCAACCAACTGGTCTTCTTTGCTATTCTCTATCCACAACCGGAGTGAGTGTGGGCTCACACGTACAGCTCTTCCACCAATGACTCTCCTTCCAACCAATAGAGAGAACCCAAAGCTAATGTTCGTGATTTGTGAATAAAAGCTCTCAGGGAGTTTTTCAGATGCTCACTAGAAGAGTATCACTCTTAATCTCTCAAATCGATCTGACTAAATCATGAGACTCACTCCCTTTTTATAGCTATTGGTCCTAGGGTCAGTCCGTATCAGATTAGGTCTCAAAAACTCGAAACAGAATCAAGTTCGGATCAATATCTGATAAAATCCGCGTGAAAATGCGTAATCTTATCTCTCGCTGATCGGTAGGCCGAACAGCCTGATCGGTAGGCCGAACAGGCCCCATCGTAGGCCGAACTCCCGAGAAAAAATCTCCGCGAATCTTTTATTTTCCACCCGAGATTCTAAAGGATAAAGTCTCAGTTTTGATTCAAATAACCCAATAGAGAAGTTATCTGATCAAAACAAACTTTATCAAGATAATCTCTAAGAAAATAAATCAATTCACAATAATTCTACAAGTTTATCTTGTTCTAATTTGTCCAAAATTAAAACAACCGATAAAAAGACAAGAATTATCTGATCACAATAATTCAACAAGTTTATCTTGAACTAATTTCTTACAAAATTAATTCAACCGATAAACAGACATGAATTATTTGATTCTTACAAATTTTAAACCAATCTGATAAATCCGACATAAGTCACCAATTATTGGAAAAACACGTCGTGTCGTTACAGGACTTTGTGAGCTAGCAAAGGGGACCAAAATGGACCTATAAAGTTCAAGCTCATGATAATTATGAAACCCAATATCCAGATATACATTTCACAATTATCAACTCCAACGTTACTCCACTAAAAGCTTGGAGCTGCACTCTTGAACTTTATAGAATTACGAAGCTCGTGTAGCTAAGTCTCCATGACATATCATCGTGTATCACATCCCCATATGATCATCCATAATTGGCTTAAGGACAAGCTCTGTCTTACCTTCCTGATTATTTTTATCTTACGTTCCATTGTCTCACCATTAGAAAACTTACCATCCAAAGATAGTATACCATTCGGTTACACCTATGTATCCAAATGGTTGAGCACTCTAGTTTTCCAATTACAAGACAACGCATATAAGAGGATATCATTACTCCTAAATAGGAGCTACGGATTCCATATCTATGAATAACAAGTCTATGCTATCAAGAGTCATGTCTCCAACGTACCGGTATGCATACCACTATTGAGATGTGGGTGTCACCCTTTGGCACATCAAAAGACACAAGTCGAGAAAATAGGCCCACTATTCATCTCAAGATTAAGATACAATACAAATGATTATCTAAAGTGAATCGATTTGCCGAGACAGAATTATTAATCCAAATCAATTCACTTTATGTCCCGATCAAACACATCGTCACCTATGACAACGTGCCAATGTTTCTATTCACGGAGTCCAACTCCGATGGTCAAGACAAACCATCTCCCAAAAGGGATGTAGACAACATAACAATCTTTACATGAATAAAGCGCCCAACTTTATTCCTTCGATTGCGGATCATATGTTTTAGACCGTCACCTTAAGAATCGTGTCTTCCGCATAATCAGTCCATCATAAGCCCAATTCTTAAGGCTTAGACTGACAGTCTCAGACTACTGTTTGCTTATCATACATTCAACAAATATAAACGTAAAGAGGAAAAGATTTGGTATATATAAATGAATAAATTCTTTATTGACAAAAATGTCTCTAAAAACGTACTATATTTTTACTCCTTAGGACATACATGTCTAACAATCTTCTACTTGCACTAAGTGAGTAAATATAGCAAATTTCGCATCCCAATAGCTTCCACATGCCTCTCGAAGACTCTCCCATTAAGTGTCTTCGTAAATGGATCAGCTAAATTGTCCTCTGACGCGATCTTGCACACCGTGACATGACCGCCCTCAACGAAGTCCTTTATCACATGATACTTCCGATCAATATGCTTACTCTTCTTGTGAAATCTTGGTTCCTTAGCATTAGCTACCGTCGCACTGTTATCACAGTATAGTGATACCGCTTTATCCATACCAAGAACTACCTCAAGATCCCCAAGGAACTTGTGGAGCCACACTGCTTCTTTTGAAGCATCACTAGCCACCACATACTAGGCCTCCAGCATTGAATCCGAAGTGCAATCTTGCCTCGCACTTCTCCAATTGATGGCACCGCCACCCAAAGTAAACACAAACCCCGAAGTCGATTTTCTAGAATCCAGACAGGATTGAAAATCCAAATTAGTGTATCCTAGAGGAGTTAAATCCTCACCCGAAGACACAAGCATATACCCTCGAGTCCTTCTCAGGTACTTGAAAATATGCTTTACCGCAACCCAATGGTTCGGTCCTGGATCCGCCTGAAATTGACTTACAATTCCGACCGCATAGCTAATATCCGGTCGTGGGCAAAGCATGGCATACATGAGACTACCCACCGCCGAAGTGTGGTTACTGGCCTTTTAGAGATACGAAGATCTAAGATTAACTTATGATATATAGCATACCTAACTCAATTCTAGAAATGGCTTTATTTAAAAATTTTAAAGTTTCCTTGCATAAACATTTTCCAAAAATTTATATTAGAGTCATGGTTTCGAAGTTTATCGTCATGTTATGTACATAAATTACATGACTTTAAAAATTTCTTAAAAATTTTCTCATATGCTTGAATTGAAATTTTTAAAGAGTTAGCACTCTATGGTTTCTATATATTATTATGTTATCATGAGATTATGTGGTGAATGTTATTAATTATTAATCATTAATTATTTTTTGTTTAATTATTTGTTTTATTAATTAACGTTGTTTATTATGGTTCCTTAGATGTTAAAATGGCTCTATCTAGGTTTGTTATGTAATTAGATGGTGGTTTATCATAACCGTTTAGGATTCATTATTTTATTTTTATTATATAGAAGTTTTGTAATCAGAAATGATGTAAGTTTTTTGTTTGTAAATTTCGAGAAGATATTTTTGTTTAATGGAAGATGATTCTTGAAGACAGAGATGACTGCAGTTCTATAATTTTTTGTATTTATAAATTTTTCTATGTTTTTGAATTGTTATAAAACTGCAAATATTTCAAAAATCGCACTACAAAATGGTTCAAGATTGATTCAGTCGACTGTTTCTCTAAGTCCGGTTGATTGAACATGGGCAAAACCTTAACTTTGTCTAGGATAGAGAACCAATCGATTGGTGTCATAGATTTGGTCAATTGGACAAAGGTAGAAAGGAATTTTTCACTTAGTTCAGAGTAGTTTTTGAGACAATTTTGAAAAAATAAAAATTTTATGATACTCAAAAAAATAAATTGCGGTCTTTATAGATCGAAATTGAAGAAAGGCGCTTTATGAAGAAGGATACAATGTGAAGACACAAGATTAAGAATTGATATATGTTTCGATTTAATTTTATAATCTTTATTTTCCTTTTTCCTAGATTGAACTATAATATTATAGTTGATTATTCTATTCCTTGTATCTTTCCATATTGCCTTGCTTGTTTGCTTTATGATAGGTCTTTACCATGTATCTTGATAATATGCCATGTAGAATAAGGAGTGCTGCTTATTTAAAAATTGTTCATGCATTTTAATATAAAACCTTATTTTATAAAATATTGAATGGGAGAAGGTTTTCGAATAGAGAACTTAAGACCTCCATCATTGGTTCATTAGTAAACATATAATGGTTCAGATCCCTAGGAAGAGATACATCATGTACTGGGGTTGATCTCTAAGAGGATAATTACTTGAGCATGTTTTATCGTTATACGCCCCTGGATGGCGATCATAAAGCATGGCTCAAGTAGTTAAAACAATAGTTATACACTCATGACTAATTTTATTATTAATTTCTCTTAAAAACTCTGTTAATAAAATTAGCGACTAAAGAAAATGTTATTAATATCTGCTAGACTAAGTGGAGTCTTAGATGGTATATACTAATCCGATAGGATCTATGTTTCTAATTGAATTTGACAAGGAATCCCTAGGTAATTTGTTAAATTTTAAGTTAAACTTATCGTAGTATGGTTATAAAATTTCCAAAGTATTGACACATAAACACATGTTATAATATTTGCTTATATATTTGTGTTTTCTTGCTAAATTATCATTATATGTTTGCGAATGTGTGATATATTAATCTTTATTGTAGATCAAAATGTCTAAAAATGCTTTATCTTTGATACTTGACAAAAACACACTAAATGGTGGGATTTTAAGAATTGAAAAAGGAACCTAAGCATTATCCAATCTTTTAAGAAACTAAAATTCATGTTACCACTCATTTTCCTCTCGAGCCTACCGATGACTCAACTAATAAGTAAATCCAAGCGTATGATAGATAGAAGGATGTAGATGAGTAAGCTTGCTGCTACATTGTGGCTAGCATGAATAATGTGCTTCAGGCTCAACATAAATATTATGTAACTGTCGGTAGATCACGGCAAATCTTGAAGACATATTTGGAGGCCAAACCTTAAAGAAACGACAAAAAACTCTTTGTAAGATGCAAAATTGTAAGTAGAAACCAAGAACTTTTGTGAAGGAGCACATGATGACTAGGTACAACAAAATTCGTCACTAAAAGGTGGCTTGTCATCGCTAAAAACATGTCGTCGCTAAAAGTTATGGCTAAAGATTCATCATTAAAAAGTTTTTAGCGACGACAATGTGTTGTCGTTAAGTTTTTGTGACAACATGTCATCACTATTTCTTAAGGTCACAAACCTAAGTTGATGATGTCGTCAACAATATTTAGTGATGATATTTTAAAAATTATCGTCACTAAAAGTTTTCCACATACAATTATAGCTTTTTTATTTTTTGAAATGCAAAAAATAAAGATTTAATTGCAATTCAATAATTAATTTTATTTTATTCTATTTTATTTAATTTTCTTGAATAATATTTATTAATTTTTAAAATTAAATATTAATTGAAATATGATTAAAATGACTTAATGCAATGATAATTAATAAAAATCCTATAATTAATATTATGTAACATAACACAAGATACCACACACATTTCATAAAATAAAATAAAATAAAATACATTACATGGTCTAATAGCATTGCACAAAAAAGTACAAGTCCAATAACATACAAAAGGCCTAATCTCCTAAGTTTACATTTTCTTCGTCTTCTTCATCAGCAGGAGGCATTGTACTCATCAGGGGTGGAGGTATGTTAACAGTGAGTCCTACGTTGGATTGTCTTAATCAAGAAATTAGCTCCTTGTTGCTCGTATATAGTTGTGTGAGTCAGTTTTGCATATCTTGAGGCAAATGGGTATACCTAAACTGTAAACTAGAAGATGTACAACTAGAACCCTACTATCTCTGGCTCAGTCTAGGTCCCACTCTGGTTCGATGTTCCATACACATCCCCAACATGTTTTTAAGTATAGAAATCTCATTAACAGCACAGGTAGAAGAGTTGGATGCAGACTACATTGCTTGAATTTATCTTTCTTGAACCATATGGCATTATAATTAAGAATGAAGAAAAAATTATCAATTAACAAAATAAATAGTTAGAAAATCAGATTTTATTTATTGAGATGACTATAATTTACTTATATATGTGGCCTCTACAACCTCATTAACCCAACCTTACCCTGACAAAAATGTTGATCATGTCAGTTATTGATCAAGGACCGCGGCTGGCATGTCTTAGGGTTCATCTATAACGTTGAATTGATGTTAAAGTTCAATCATTGATGTTTTGTTTATAAGAATGATTAGACAATAAAAGTGCATACAATATCTTACCTTTTTGTATTGATGTTGCAAGTAAGATGATTGCCCCTGATAGGTTGACCATCTTGTTTCTTTGCAGCTTATCGCATTCATTTATGTTTGAGCTTATAAAAAAGTTATACTTTTACAATGCATTTTTTTAAGTCAAACATATTTTAAAAAAATATTGAAGAGGAAACAAAACTAAAATACGGGTGAGCTAAACCGCTCACAATCATATACAAAAACAACAAAAATAACTCTAAAGCATATTCAACATAACAACAATATATAATTAATCAATTCACCATATACAATTATATATATAACTTAATAACATATTCAACATAAAAAACTAAAAATAACAACTATTTTACAAAAATAATATATTCATCAAAAATAACAACTATATACAAAAAGTAAAAAATAAAACTAACTCTATAACATATTCAACATATATACTACAACACTAACAAATTCAACACAACATACTCAAATTTAATCATATTCGACATAACACAACATATCACATTTAATCATACTCAATTAAAAATAACAGAGTTAATCACATTTAATCATATAAACTAAATAAATTCTTCAAAAACCAAAAACTCAGATTTAATCACAATAAAACAGAATGACTAGAAATGACGACGCAGTGGCGGTGGTGGACGGCAATGGCCACGGGTGGTGGGGGTTGATGATAGCAGTAGAACTGGCAGAGGCATAGGAAAGATAGCAAAGGAAAAAAGAAAAAGGAGGAGCAGGTGGTGGTAGGGAGGTGTCAGCTGGGCTGGGCAAAGTGGGGGCGAGGGGAGAAAAAAAAGGAAGGAGAAAAAGGTGGCAATAGTGGTGGCAGTGGCGAAAGGGGGGACGACGGGCGTTGGGTTGGATGGTGGCCCGAGATGGCTGGGTGGTAGGCTAGGCAAAGTGGAAGGGGCAAAGAGAAAGAGAGAACATGGGATAGAGAGAAAATGAGGAAAGAGATCTGAGGAAGAAAGTCGTGGTGCAACCTTATGTATTGCAGGCTTTTGTCATCGCTAAAAGTCCAAAAGTCATCACTATTGTTTTATAAGATAATGACATTTCAGTTAAATATATTAAAATATATTTTTAGTGATGAAACTATTAACAACAACTTTCTAAAAAAAAATCTTCTAACTTCTTATTTTTACCACTTAATATTTTAATAAAAATTGAATTTTTTTAACTAAGACATCACTAAAAGATACAACTGGCACAAGTTAGCCGCAGTTGTTGATCTGTTACTATGAAGGTTTTTATGTCATCGCTAAAAACTAATTCTTTTGGCACCAACCGGCATTTTTTGGCACGAGTAGGTAGGTTGACGTTGCTAGAAGTCCATTTTTAGCCCGACTTCTATGAGTCTTCCCGGAAGAATTTCTGCCAACTTGTCATCGCTAAAAGTGGGTCCTATTATAAAAAATGAACAATTTTTGAAACATTCATTATAAATCTTTTAGCAATGGCATGCCGTCGGTAAAAGTCCTCTCATTTATCGTCGCTAAAAATGTCCTCACTAATGGGTCCAATTCTTGTGGTCATGGGCTACCTTGCTAAAGCTCAAACCCATGAGGCCGATATCGATGTTAAGTCTTAAATGACTATAGTCTTTAAGACTCTTTTTAAGGAGTTTATCCTATTTAAAGCTTTGTTCAATTTAAGCATTAAATAGAATATAACCTTAACTAAGTTGATAAAGCAACTGCAGAAATTTGAGGTCATGATCAAAGAGGTTCTAACTGGTGAAGAGGCAAACTTGACAGTTGCGTCTAATTCTAATCCCAACATAGTATGAAATGAAACAAAAGGCTACAAGCATGGAATCTTTTATTCCACCAACTAAGGACAAGAACAAGAAGAAGATGAGGAGGAACTTAAAGAAGCTTGAGTGCTTCCACTGTGGGAAGAATAGGCACATGAAAAAGAATTGCAAGGACTTACTAGCTAATAAAAGAGGTAAGACAGAACGTCTAGTTATTGAAACATGTTTAGTTGAAGAATCAAGTGACACTTACGTAATAAACTTTAGAGCCACCGATCATATTTGTGTTACTTTGTAGGGGTCCAGGCAAACGAGAAGTCTATTGAATGAGCACTTCATGTTGCGGATGGGCAATGTTTGTTAGAAAATTGCAAGTGTACAATATCATATAAAAAAGTAATATAATGATAAGTAAAGTATTGTTCCCACAGAGATTGTGTTTAGTTTTCTATAATTACCGAAATTGTATTAATTTTAAGGTTATTTGAATATTGATTAAAAACACATAAATGAAACTAATAAAATTAAAATAAAATAAAACAAACCTAAAATAAAAAAAAATTCTCTAGGGATCTAATTTCACCAATTTAAATTCATTTGAATTAAATTTACTCTCTAAATGATTAGTTTTAATTAATGGAATTATTAGTCAAATGCACTAAATTATCAATTTGCCTCTTCTGATAAACTAGTTGGCATATTCATATTTACTAAAATCCTTATATTCTTATATGGAATTAATTAACATAAATTCATTAAGTTCAAGCATTCAAAGTGACTATACACGCATTAAGGATATATTACTATTCCAAATTACACATGTTACTCTATTATTGATCAAGACTCAAATTTCATTTTTCTATTTCATTCAACTCTAACATCTCCTAATGTATGGCTAACTCTCGAGGAGCATTAAGCACATAATAGAATAGACAATTTTCAAGAATCAATAATCAATCCAAGAGAGCAAAAATAAATCAAAATTCATTAATAGGATCTATTAGAACCCTAAAATGTAAAACTAATGCATAAATAAAAATAAAATAAAAATAAACAACAACAATAGTCAAGCATTCTTAGGATATACAAAAAATAAAGGGAGGGGAAGAAATCACCCAAATAGAAGTGTCACAAGTTTCAAAATTCTCTTCCCCAACGTTCTTCTTCCTCTTCTTCATAGCTCTAAAAAGTCTCTCTAATGATATCTTCAAAAGAAAAATAAAATAACTAAGACTAAAACTAAAAATAAAAATAATTCCTAAGAATAAATCCTAACACTCTAAAATAAAAATAATTTCTTTTTCTCTTTCTTTTCCTCATTTTTGGTTTTTTTAGGACCAGCTCTCCTCTCCCACGAAAATGGGTTCTTAAGTTTAGCCCCGAAAAAAATGGAGCTCTTCTAAAACAAAGTTTGCCCTTTTCCCAAAAATGGAGTGCATATATCAGCTCTAAGTCTCTCAAAAGCTAAGGAGAAATAAAGAAAGGGCATTTCATGCATCTGCCACGTGGCAAAATGGCATTAGTGGAGCACTAGAGTGGGGCCACTGACAACTATGTGGCAAAGTAAGACTTGTTGAGGCACGATGGAGCACGAGTAAGGAATCTATAAGGATCAGTGCCCTAAGGAATAAATATTTTAATTGTATTTATGTCATTTTTGGTGAAATAAATTATAATACGAATGTTATGCATTAATAATGGTCCTGATACTATTTTCATATTAATAATTGTATATTAGCAAACATGTAATCTGTGACTATGGGAATTAAATCTTGCAATCGGGCATATATAGGGTTTATGTGCGATAAATCCGATTCAGAGATTAATAGTCTAAATTATATAGTCTGTAGTTTATGTATATAGCTGGGCATTTTATGCATGACACGAATGTAATGGAATCAGTGTCCAATTGGGGAGGCAATTTATGTTAGTTGTTGGAGCAGGTTGACTCCATGGTATACATATTGGTGTGGTAGACCTAGTGATAGTTGTTGTATCGCCCAAAATGATTCTTTAAACACAGACATTCATAATATAGAAAAGTTGTTGTATCCATAGGGAGGTGAGTCTTTGAAAGATTGAAAATTTTTCGGTTTAAAATGACAAAGGAATGTTTCAAAACAAAACTTAAAAAGAAAACAAATATTTTTAAGAATTTTAAAATAAGATTTTAAAACATAAAATTAAAATATTAAAGCTTCAAGAATCTCTTGTATGTTTTGTAACTGATATAGAATTTTAACTCTAAATAATTATTCAAAGCATTTGATTTACTATATCTTTTCTTCTTAATTGCAAGCACTTTGACTAATTTTACAAGTCAATCAAAAGCAACAATATAACAAACTACAATGCAGTAAAGATTTTCAGATAAAAAGTAGCAAAATAATTATCTCTCACTTGTAATTTTGTACACTAATTATGAAAATTACAACTATTATTAGTGCAATTATAATTAACATAATTTTAAGATAGAAAAGATAATAACAATCAAAATTATTATATTTAAATAGAATAAATTTTTACATTAATTTTGACAGCACCTCGTCTTATGAAATATTTAAAATTAACAACATAATAAGTCATATTGTAGTAAAACACATTCCATAAAATTGAGCATTAGTTCATTATTATTAACATTAATTATGAAACATAATTAAATTACATAAATAATGCATGACTGAATTTATGTAAAAATAGGCGGCATAACAACACTAACAATAATTATTAAAGACTTGAAGAATATAATTTATTCAATAAAAATATAAATACTACAAAGCAGATATAGAGATAATATCCATTTTAGAATCCTATACATACAAGATCATCTCTCTGCCTCACTAAACTCTCTACATCAATTTAGGTATTATTTTAATATTAAAAGTAGAGTCAGGGGAGTGCTCTAACAGCATCTCCTCTCAAAAGGGGGCATTGTTGCGCTTTGAAGAAAGTAAGAACTGAAGAGGGTGCTAAAAATGCCTGTGTAAATTCTAAGGAGGGGGTTCATAGTAGAAAAATTTTACTTATTAATATTTTTATAAACATTCCATTTAATTTTTATTTTATTTTTTTTTTTTGCTCCATCCAACGCGGATGCAATTGAGAAACCATTATTTTCTCTTTTCTCCGTGTTGTTATGCGTTCTTCACTATGCATTTTTAAGTTTGTAATCTTGTGCGATGCGGTTCACAGAAGCAGTGTGTATCCTTAATCTGGAGCATCCATCCCATGATCTGATGGCGGTTACACAAGCTCTGAGACGTTGAGAGCTGGGACCAAATGGGTGGATTGCAAACCATTAGATTGGTCTAGGTAATTTGATCGCATCGCTGAAGAGAGAGTTTCTGCTACACTTGCCCACACGAGATTTAAAGTTAATCCAAAGATAGTGGAGGACAGTTGGCGCGAGGTGGATGCTTCAGATTGATTTGGTGGCTTCATCGCACGATCTAGGGCGTGCCATGTCTCAATTATTTTGTTTTTTAATTTCTTTTCGATTTCTTGTGCATTTGATGTCTGTTTTTACTTGTTTTCGCATCGTTTTGTTTCTTTTTTTTTTTTGTAGATTTCAAATCTAAAATAAAATAAACAAACAAACAAAATAAATTATTATACAAACATAATTTTTACAATAATTAAAAATATTTATTTTACAATTAAACAAACAAAACATGCTAAAAAAATATAAAAACTTCTAAAATTAATAAACCTTTAAAAATATATTATTTAAGACTCAAAAGTATTTTTAGGAATTACAAAAAATATAATAGAACATATTTACAAACACTTTAAACTCAAAATAAAGTTACCACATATTATTTTTATTGTTTTAATTTTTTACAAACTAAACACATATTTAGCATACAAAACGACTTTAAAAATTATCAAAAATATTATTAAATATAAAAATATATTTTTAAACATATTTATAGAAATATATTTTTAAACATATTTACACACTAAGACACAAAAACACTTGTTAACACAAAAATGATATTAATTAAAGGATTTAATGAGAAATAAAAGTATAAATAAAATAATTTTATCCATAAAAAATGTACACTTTTATAGTCTCGTCAGTGGTTGCACACTAGACCAAACCTAAAGTTAAATAGATTTAGAAATGATTCCATTTTACTTAAATCATTCACTTTAATAATCTTTTATGTGTCATCTTAATCATGAAATGGATTCATGACTCCATGTTTATAGCTTGTATTTGATATTCCAAAGGCAGGAGTTCCAATGACCGAAGGCTTCATTGTTGATATGTTAGAGATGCAATCTATATTCGATGAGAACATAATCTACAAATACGAAATCTATAGCTTTAACAAATAGTCAATGTTATCCTTTCAAAGGCATCACTTTGGTATTAGAAACTATGAGAAGGATTGGTCATCAAGATGTTGGAAAAATAGAACGCAGTGGAATTTTAAAATTTTTTTTATATTAGAGCATTTTTCAAAACACAAGTTTGACACGCAATATGCATAAATTAACCAGATCATACTAACCTCTTAATGCCAAACAACTCTTGCAATCAATGAAGAGAAGTAACGTTCTAGAAGAGCCTCAACCAACTAGTCTTCTTTGCTATTCCATATCCACGATCAAAGTGAGTGTGGGCTTACACGTACTGCTCTTCCTCCAAGTGACTCTCTTTCCAACCAACTGAAAGAACCCAAAGCTAGTCTTCATGATTTGTGAACAAGAGCTCTTAGAGAGTTTCAAAATCTCACCAGCAGAGTTTCACTCTTAATCTCTCAATTGATCTAAATGATAAATAGACTCACTCTGCGTTTATAGAGGTTGGGCCCAAGAGTCAGTCCTTATCAGATAAGACCCCAAAAAGTCAAATCAGAATCAAACCAGAGTCGATATCTGATAAAATCCATGTGGAAAGCACGTGATCCTTTTATCGCCGATTGGTAGACTAAACTTGTAGATCAACATGCCAAACCTCCTTAATCGGCAGGCCAAACTTAGATATCAGTTTGCCAAACCTCTGATAAAAAATCCTACGAATATTTATTTTTCCACCCGAGATTCTTAGGATAGAGCCTCAGTTTTAATTCAAATAACCCAATAGAGAAGTTATCTGATTAAAACAGTCATATCTAGATAATCTTTAGGAAAATAAATATTCTTGATCATTCAATAAGCTTATGTTGAATTAATTAATAATTAATCTAATTGATAAACAAACATAAATTATCTGATCCCGATAATTTAACAAGTTCATCTTGAATTAATTTTATCATAAAATTAATTCAACTGATAAACAGACATGAATTATCTGATTTTACTGAGTTTCAACCAATCTAATAAATCTGACATAAGTCACCAATTATTGGAAAGGCACGCCGTATTGTTAAAGGATTTTTGTGAGCTAGCAAAAGGGATAGGATGGACCTATATAGTTCAAGCTTCCAATAATTATAAAATCCAATATCCTATATATACATTTTATAATCATCAACTCTAATGCTGCTTTAATAAAAGCTTAGAGCTACACTCTCGAACTATATAGAATTATGAAGCCCGTATAGCTAAGAATCAATATCATATCATAGTGTATCGTATCCCAATAAGATTATCCATAATTGACTTAAGGACAAGTTTTGTCTTACCTTCCGATTATTTTTATCTTACGTTCCGTTATCTCACCATCAGAAAGCTTGCTATCCAAAGACAGTATACCATTCGGTTACACCTATATATCTAAATGGTTAAGTGCTTCAGTTTTCCAATTATAGGATAACGCATATGAGATGATATCACTACTCTTAAAGATGAGCTATGGATTCCATATCTATGAATAATAGGTCTACGCTATCAAGAGTCATGCCTCCAATGTACCAGCATGCATACCACTATAAAAATGTGGGTGTCACCCTTTGGAACAACAAAAGACACAAGTCAAGACAACAGGAGAAAGCTCCAAAGAATCTTATCTATTATTTTGCTCTTCCTATCCCAAAAGATTTGGATACCGAGAACAAAATTAGCATCACCTAAGTCTTTCATGTCAAACTGCTTGGTCAACCATAATTTGATCGATGATAATGTCCCAACGTCATTGCCAATTAGCAAAATGTCATCTATATAGAGTAGTAGAAAAACCACATTCCCATCCTTAATGTGTTTATACATACATGGTTCATCCATATTTTGTGAAAATTTATAAGTCTTGATCACTTGATCAAATCTTATGCTCCAAGAATGGGAAGCCTACTTAAGTCCATAAATTGACTTTAGTAGCGTACAAACCTTACCTTCTTGACCCTTGACCTTTAACCCGTTTGGCTATTCCGTATAAATGGGCTCATCAAGATACCTATTAAGAAAAGCCGTCTTGACGTCCATCTACCAAATCTCATAGTCGAGAGCGGCAACTGTGGACAAGAGAATCCGGATAGACTTAAGCATGGCTATTGGTGAAAAGGTTTCTTCTTAATTAATTCCTTCCTTTTGCGTTTAACCCTTAGCCACCACTCTAGCCTTAAATATTTTGACCTTTCCATCCACTTATCTTTTCCTCTTGTAGATCCACTTACACCCTATGGGATTTACCCTTTTGGGAAAATCCACATGCTCCCAGACCCGATTAGTCTCTATAGACTTCATCTCTGTGTTCATGGTCTCTGTCTAGAGTTTCGAATCAACATCTTGCATAGCCTTTGCATAAGTGTAAGGATCCCTATCATATTTATCCGGTTCAGCCAAGAAGGCCTCACCATTGAACATATACCTTTCGAGTTAACGCCCGATCCTTCCACTAAGCCGAAGCCCCTTAGGTTGTTGTTAAGGTAAGTTTGGTTTTTCTACACTTATCAGAACAGTTTCATTCGGAACCTCTGGAGTTATTGGATCACTTCTTAACTCCTCAAGCACTACCTTGCTTCGAGGCTTAAATTCGTTCATGTAACTCTCCTCAAGGAAAGTTACATTAGTCGAAACCATGACTTTATTTTCCTTTGGGTTATAGAAATAATCCCTTTTAGTCCCTTTTGGATATCCTACAAACATGCAAACTTTTGAGCGTCCTTTCAACTTATTTGTATCCCTAAACAAGAAATGAACTGGACATCCCCATATGCGAATATGGTTTAAGGATGTCTTCCTTGCCCTCCACAACTCGTGAGTAGTTTTAGGGACCGATTTTGAAGGCACATCATTCAGAAGATAACATGCAGTTTGCAATGCATATCCCCAAAAGGATAAATGCAATGATGAATAACTCATAATGGACCTAACCATGTCCAATAAAATCCTATTCCTTCTCTCTACCATGCCATTCTACCGTAGAGTGCTTGGCTCAGTCAATAGGGATAGAATCCTATTCTCTAATAAATGTCCTAAGAACTCATCAGAAAGGTATTCTCCACCTCAATCAGATCGAAGTGCCTTTATGGGTCTATCCAATTGCTTTTCCACTCCAGCCCAAAACTCCCTAAACTTGTCAAAAGTTTCACTTTTGTGGTGCATTAGGTACACATACGCATACCTTGAGTAATTATCAATGAAAGTGACGAAGTACTCATACCCTCCTCGTGCCCAGATGTTCATCGGTCTGTAAGAATCACTGTGCACAAGTTCCAGAACCTCTTTGGCCCTATTGCCCTTAGAGTCGAATGGTCTTTTGGTCATTTTACCCTCCAAATAGGATTCACATTAAGGTATAGATTCCACCTTTAAGTGACTTAAAGGTCCATCCTTTACCAACCTTTGAATCCTATTCAGGCTAATATGACCAAGGCGTAAATGCCAAAGATAAGTCTCATTAGAGTGAGAAGTCTTAAGTCCTTTAGAGTTATTATCATTTACCTTAGTGTTCAGTAGTGAGTCCATTTTAGGTTTGATAAAATATAGATTGTTTTGCATCCGTCCATCACTAATAAAAGATTTGTTTTTACAAATCACTATTTTATTATTAAAAGAAACCAAATAGGAATCTTTAAATAAGCAAGCTATAGATATCAAATTCCTTTTGAATTTAGGAACATAAAAACAATCTCGTAAAACTAAACTCCTATATTTATCAAAATAAAGATGGACATCTCCTACTGCTTCAGTCAACACCAAGGATCCATCGCCTATCCAAAACGTGAAGTTTTCATAAAGTAAACTTCTCATTTCCTGGAATCCCTCTAGAGAAAAACAAACATGATTAGTTGCTCCAGAATCTATGACCCAAGTGTCACTGGATTCCTTAACCAAATAAATTTCTAAAACTAGAAGATCACACTTACCTCCTGGGGTAAGGAAGTCCTTGCAATTCTTCTTAATGTGCCCAAACTTTCGGTCCTCAACCTTTTGCTTCCTTCCATTCCCTATATTAGGATTGGAACCGGATGCAACTACCAAGTCAACCTCTCCACTAGCAGGAGTTTCCTTGATCAATTTTTTGAACTCTTGTAACTGTTTTATTAACTCCGTTAAGGTCATATCTTATCTATTGCTCAAATAAGCTTTAAACAGGATGAACTCCTTTGACAGAGTCCAAAAAACCATAGTCATCTATGACACAACATTGATATCGGCTCCATGGGTTTAAGCCTTAATGAGGTAACCCTTGACCAACATTATATACTCCTTTACAGATGTCCTCAGTTTTTGCTTGCAGTTTAAAAGTTTCTGAAGTACCCTTTTCTGATTTGTTATGGCTTGGCCTCCAAACATGTTTTCAAGATTATCCAAGATCTGCTTTGTAGTCTCATAATCTTTGTATTGAGCCTATAGTATGTTATTCATACTAGTCATAACATAATACCGGGCCTGATCGTTAGCAACTTTCTAGCGATGATAATCTTGGATTTGCTCATAAGTGGATTCCCCAGTAGGTTGGGAGGACACAGTGTAGTTAGCACAAAAGTTACTTTCTCAAAGGATAGGATGATATTTAGATTCTATTTCCAATCATTAAAGTTCTCACCGGTTTATTGGTTTTTATCAAGTATCAAAAATAAAGCATTTTTAGACATTTTTAATCTATAATAAAGAATCATATACTAAACATAAGCAAACATAGTATAATAATTTAGTAAGATAACACAATCATGTATATCATACAAATATGTTAATGTGTCAAAACCTTGAAAAAATCACAACCTTACAACATAATTCCCAACTTAGAATTCAACAAGCTGCCTTGGGGAGACTTGCCAAATTCAATTAGGAATATGGATCATCTCCTGATTAATATATGTCATCTAGGACCCATATGATCCAGCATATATTAATAATCATTTCTTTGGCCATTAATTTTATTAACAGAGCTTCTAGGGGAGGTTAATAATAAAATTAACATAAGTGTATAACCTGTTAGACATGTATGCCCTAAGGAGTAAAAATGTAATAAGTTTTTAGAGACATTTTTATCAATAAAGAATTTATTTATTGTTTATATACCAAATCTTTTCCTCTTTACGTTCATATTTGTTGAATGTATGTTTACAAATAATAGTCTGAGACTGTCGGTCAAAACCTTAAGAATTGGGCATATGATGGACAGATTATGCAAAAGACATGATTCTTAAAGTAACGGTCTAAATCATAAGATCCGCAATCGAGGGAATAAAGTTGGGCGCTTTATTCATGTAAAGATTGTTATGTTGTCTATATCCACTTTGGGAGACGGTTCGTCTTGGCCATCGGAGGAGGACTCTGTGAATAGAAACATTGGCACGTTGTCATAGGTGACGATGTGTTGGATCGGGACATAAAGTGAATTGACTTGGATAAATAATTCTATCTCGGCAAATCGATTCACTTTAGACAATCATTTGTATTGTATCTTAGTCCTGAGATGCATAGTGCGCCCGTTGTCTTGACTTGTGTCTTTTGATGTATCAAAGGGTGACACCCACATCTTAAAAGTGGTATGCATGTTGGTACGTTGGAGGTATGAATCTTGATAGTATAGACCTGCTATTCATAAATATGGAATCCATAGCTCCTCTTTAGGAGTAGTGATATCCTCTTATATGCGTTATCCTGTAATTGAAAAACTGGAGCGCTCAACCATTTGGATACATAGGTGTAACCGAATGGTATACTGTCTTTGGATGGTAAGTTTTTCGATGGTGAGATAATGGAATGTAAGATAAAAATAATCGGGAAGGTAAGACAGAACTTGTCCTTAAGCCGATTATGGATAATCATATGGGGATACGATACACTATGATATGTCATCGAGACTTAGCTATACGGGCTTCATAATTCTATGTAGTTTGAGAGTGCAGCTCCAAGCTTTTAGTGGAGTAGTGCTGGAGTTGATAATTATAAAATGTATATCTGGGATATTGGGTTTCATAATTATCGGAAGCTTGAACTATATAGGTTCATTTAGTCCCCTTTGCTAGCTCACAACATCCTGTAACGACACGGCGTGCTTTTCTAATAATTGGTAACTTATGTCAGATTTATTAGATTGGTTGAAATTTGGAAGAATCAAATAATTCATGTCTGTTTATCGGTTGAATTAATTTTATGATAAAAATTAATTCAAGATAAACTTGTTGAATTATAAGGATCGGATAATTCTTGTCTATTTATCGGTTGATTTAATTTTAGATAAACTTGTAGAATTATTGAGAATTGATTTATTTTCTTAGAGATTATCTAGATAAAGTTGTTTTGATCAGATAACTTATGTATTGGGTTATTTGAATTAAAACTGGGACTTTATCCTATAGAATCTCGGGTGGAAAATAAAAGATTCGTGAGATTTTTATTCGACAGTTCGGCCTACTGATGTACGTGTTTGGCCTGCCGATGGGACCTGTTCGGCCTGCCGATCAGGGGGTTCAGCCTGCCGATCAGCGAAGGATAAGATCATGCGTTTCCATGCAGATCTTATTAGACATTGATCCGAACTTGATTTTGTTTCGAGCTTTTGAGACCTAATCTGATAAGGAGTGACCCCAGAACTAGTCTCTATATAAAGAGAGTAAATCTTAAGAGTTACAAAAAAAAGATCAATTGAGAGATTAAGAGTGATACTCTACTAGTGAGAATATGAAAACTCCCTGGGATCTTTTGTTCATAAACCACGAATACTTGCTTTGGGTTCTCTTGATTGGTTGAAAGGAGAGTCACCTAGTGGAAGAGCTGTACGTGTGAACCCACACTCACTCCGGTCATGGAAAGAGAATAGCAAAGAAGACCAGTTGGTTGAGGCTCTTCTAGAACATTACTTCTCTTCACGTTTTATGAGGGTTCTTCAACACACAAAGGTTAGTAAGATCTAGTTAATTTATGCATATAACATGTCAAACTTGTGTTTTGAAAATTACTCTAATGTAAAATTTTTAAAATTCCGTTGCGCACTATTTTTTCCAACAAAAACTAGAAACCTCTAGGCGATTGTTGAGATGGTCGGTTGAGCTAAGTCAATATGACATCAAATACAAGCCTAGAATGGCAATAAAAGGGCAAGCCCTGGCCAACTTTGTATTTAAGTTCATAACTTCACTTTGAGATGTTGAAAAGGAAGTAGAGGAATGCAAGCTAAAATGGGAGTTATACATCAACGGCTTCTCAAATAAACATGTCGTAGGCACAGGTGTTATGTTGGTAAGCCCTGAACCACAAGATCATAGCGGTAGTAAGATTCAAATTTAAAGCCTCAAATAATGAGGCCAAGTTTGAAGCATTGCTTGTAGGATTAAGGCTTTTCTGTTATCTAAAGGTTGATTCCTTGAGGATTTAAAGTGATTCTCAACTCGTTGTGAACCAAATCTCAGATGAGTATGTCATTATCTTTATCTTACGTTCCATTTATCTCACCATCGGAAAGCTTACTATCCAAAGACAGTATACCATTCAGTTACACCTATTTATCTAAATGGTTGAGAGCTCCAGTTTTTTAATTACAAGATAATGCATATAAGAGGATATCACTACTCCTAAAGAGGAGCTATAGATTCCATCTCTATGAATAACAGGTCAACGCTATCAAGGGTCATGCCTCCAACGTACCGGCATGTGTATCACTATAAAAATGTGGGTGTTACTGTTTGGTAAGAATGCCCCAAAATGTGTTTATCTTCTTTTTAATAAACAGCGGACGTATGTAGTATAGAAAAGTTGTCGTATCCATAGGGAGGTGAAAATTTGTAACTCGAGAGATTATTAAAAATAAACGTTCAAAAAGGCAAGCACTTTTTCAAGTCAAAGTTTAAAATGAAAGAAATATTTTTGTGGTTTTTATTTTGTTTAATTCAAAATTTAAAGCATAAAATTAAAACGGTGAAGCTTTGAGAATTCCTTGTATGTTTTGCAACTGATATGGAATTTTAACTCTAATTAATAATTATCTAAAGCATTTGATTTATTATAACTTTTCCCATTAATTGCAAGCACATTTTACTAATTATATAGGTCAACCTAAATCGACAATATAGCAAGCCATAATGCAGTAAGGGTTTTCCTATAAAAACTGGCAAAATAATCATCCGTCACTAATGATTTGGTGCACTAATTATGAAAATTATAACCGCTATCACTCAATTATAATTAACATAATTTTAAGATAGAAAAGATAATAACAAATCAAAATTAATATATTTCTATGGAATAAATTATTGCGTTAATTTCGGCAGCACCTCGACTTATTAATTGGTTTAAGAATACACTATGCCATCCTTTATCTACAATAAATCAAGAATCACCAAGCATTTACTGTGTCAGTCTATGTCTATAATGCAGCAGAAACTCAACTTAATAAATGAGCATGACTTTAGTATTATTAATATTAATTATGCAATACAATTAAATTACATAAAGAAAGCATGACTGAATCTATGTAAAAATTGGCAGCATAACAACATTAACAGAAACATAAAGATATAATTTATTCCACAAAATATTAGCATTACAAAACAGATATAGAGATAAAATCCATACCAAAGTACTATGCATACAAGATCATCTCTCTGCCTCACCAGACTCTCTATACTAATTTAAGCATTAATTTATTATTATTTTACCTAATAAAATACTGCTGAATCTAACTCAGCAAAAAGAAAAACAATGGGAAAGAGGGCCAAAGGCCCGTTGAGGAGTGATTTCTTTAAGGGGCAATGCAAGGCTATTTATAGCCTTGAAAAATTACTGTATACCATATGTAATCATCATTTTTTCCTGTTGAAAGTTGACAAATTCGGACCGTTTGATCCTTTTTCTCCTCCTTTTCTTCTTCGCACTGGCCCTTCTTGAATGCGTGAGAATCTCACTGAGATTCTGTGCTTTGCGGCATGAGAAGGCACCAAACCGGGGTGATATGGACCGTTAATTTCACGATCCAATGGCTCCAACACACGCGTGGGAATGGGCAAAGTGGGACCAGTGGGACAACAATTCTGGACCGTCAGATTGGTCTAGGCCATTGAATCCAACGGATGGAAAAACAGCTGCACATAGACTCACCCACACGCGAGCAGACACGGCTTGCGACTTCCCTGCCTCGCCTGCAGCTTTGTCGGCGCGTGTGTTCAGATTTCGACACGCGGACTGCACTCTGAGATTCCGATGACGCACCGGATGACGCGTTGACACGCGTCCCTCTCTTCGACGGCTGAGATCAATCTGTCAGTTGATCCATCGGTCCTTGTTACGCCACGCGTCCCTTCAGATGAATCCGAATATTTTAAGGATTTTTTATGCATTTGATGTCTGATTTTGTCCGTTTTGGCGTCGTTGTGCTCCGTTTTTCCTCCAGATTTCAGATCTAAAAATCACAAAAACACTAAAATTAATTATTTTACAAACATAATATTTACAAAAATATTAAAAATATTTATTTTATATTAAAACACACAAAAATAAATAAAAACTCCTAAAATTTTCAGTCTCTTACGGTTTGGCACAGATACAATTTTTATGACTTGGAAATATTTTTAGAAATTACTAAAAATATAATAAGACATATTTACAAACTTAAAACACACTAACAAACACTCTAAAACTCAAAATAAAATAACCGTATTACTTTTATGGTTTTGACTATTTACAGACTAGACACTTATTTAACACACCGAAATGACTCTAAAAATCACTAAAAATTCTATTAAACATAAAAACACACTAAAAACATATTTTTAAATGCATTTACACACTAAGACACAAAAATACTTATTAACACAAAATGCTATTAATTAGAGGATTTAATGAGAAATAAAAGCATAAATAAATTTAAGCCTTAGAAAATGTACACTTTTACAGTCTCATCAGTCACCCTTTGGTACATCAAAAGACACAAGTCAAGACAATGGGCCCAATATTCATCTCAGGATTAAGATACAATACAAATGATTGTCTAAAGTGAATCGATTTTTCGAGACAGAATTATTGTAACAACTCCTGAATTTTAAAGTAAGGTTAGTTATGTTAAGTTTAATTATTAAGTGTGCCAGTGAAAATTTTGTTATTAATTTTAGTCATTCAAAGATTTTGATGCATTGGTCATATTTAAAATTTGATTTTTAGTGTTAAAAAACCAAATGACATTTTTATCCCACATTTTTCCTATATTTACAAAAATGCCCTTGGGCTTTCCTTTTTCTTCTTCTTTTCCCTTTCCTTTTTCATTTTCACGCTCTCTCTCTCTCTCTCTTTCTTCCTCTCGTGTTCAGCCATCTCTCTCTCTTTCTTTCTCTCAAAAGTTTTGATTTCAAGCTTCATTCTCATGGATTTGAGCAAGGATTAAAGTTCAATCATCAAGTTTTTCATCCAAAAATGATGATTAAAGGTTAGCCCTTTTTCTCTAAAACTTTTGATTTTGGTTTTGAATCTTTGATGTATTTTGCAATCCGAACTTTGGTGAGCTTAGATAATGTTTAATCTAAGCTTATAGGACTTGTTTTACAATGAATCTAAGCTTTATTTGAACAAAAATTGAATTAATCAAGTTTTTACATTTTTCTTTGATTTTCAAATCAAAGGTGAAATTGAGTTTAAATTTGGAGAAAATGGTTTAAACTTGTTCTATTATGATTTTCTATGCTCTTTGCATGATTTTCATGATCTAAGAATTGAAAAATAGGTTTTAAATTTGAATTTTGAGCTTGAAGAGGTCGAGATTTGAAGTCTCGGGTCCTTAGATTTTGCCAGTTCGGTAGGCCAAACTTGATCTTCGATAGGCCAGATTCATAGGTTCGACAGGCCAGATTCATTAGGTCGGCAGGCTGAACCTAGAAAAAGTTCGACAGGCCACTCTGGATGTTCGAAAGGCCGAACTGTGCAGTTCGACAGGCCAGACTATGCAGTTCGGTAGGCCAGACCAGGATGTTCGGCAAGCCAACTATGGACTTTGAAAATTGTGTTTTTACTTCAGTTTTCAATGTTTGATGATTCCAAAATGTTTCAAAAAGGATTATGATTTTGGGTTATGAATATTTTGAGTCAAAAGGCACACTGATAGTTAAACTGACATAATGACATCTGTTAAATGTGATTTCTGATTTTAAATGCAATTTTAAGCTCTTGAATATTGATAGGAACTTACGTTGGATTTTATTTGGAGCTTATGGTATTGGATTTAAATGAGGTAGGATATTACTATTCTTTTCTTTGGTAGCCCCTTTTAAATTGTTTTGGTCAAAGTTTATTTCTTAAATGTTTCCTTTAAGAATGATTTCTGTGTTTGATTTTGAGAAATTGTATTTTGATATTCCTTTCGGATTTCCAAAACTTGTACTGTGACGTTGTATTAAGTTGCTTTCAAGTAAGTGTTTTTATTGATTTGTTGAGCCTTTGAGGTTTATTTTAATTAGAACGAATTATAAATAATTCTCTGTTCCTGATTACTATTTTTAGATAACTTGTTTTTAACTTGTGACGACCCGCCTTTTCGGGCAGTCACTTTACTTTCATAAACATCGTTTCATAAACAGTAATCTTACTTACTTAGTAAGAAAATACTGTAATAAAATTTTTTTTTCTTTCCTTAAACGTTCTTTAATATTGATGCGACCTCTGTCGCATTCAAGTTGAGACATCGCTCAATACTTGCTCTTAAAATCATTTCAAATCGTTTCTTAAAACTTAATAAGAAACATTTATTAAATCATAGTTTAAAACTTTACTTTATAATTACATAAAACAGTTCATAAACTGTATCTTAAAACTTTGAATACAATTCTTAAAACTCTGATTTTCTTTAAACTTTGAAAACATAACATTAAACAATGGAAAACATTTTCTTTGCATAGCGGAAGCAAACAGTGATGGTATCCATACCCAAATCTTCGCATCTGTCCTCCGCAGCACCCAGCTCTTCTAACGGGTCCCATTGGTCACCCATAAATTACCTACAGCATGAAAAACTTTTAATGAGCTTTCGCTCAGCAAGTTCAAACATATTCTCACAAAGTAATTAAACATGCTTTAACAACTTTTCTCATGAAAACTTTTCTCTTGAAACGTTCTTCATGAACGTTTTCCATAAACATTTCTGAAAACGTTTTTCATAAACGTTTTCCATAAAACATTTCTGAAACGTTTTACATAAACGTTTTTCATAGAACATTTCTGAAAACGATTTTCATAAAACATTTCTGAAACGTTTTTCTTAAAACGTCATTCGTAAACCTTTTCTTGCAAACATGAAATGTTTTTCATAAACATTTAATGTAAAACCTTTCTCTTAAAACATTTCTTGAACGTTTTTCTTAAAACGTTGTTCGTAAACATTTTCTTGCAAACATGAAATGTTTTTCATAAACATTTATCGTAAAACATTTCTCTGAATGTTTTCCATAACATAACATATAAATATTTCATGAAAGGCATTCAAACAATATTAGAATGCATGACTCCATTTATGCTCAATTATTAACTTCAATTATGAGCATTTTATGAACATTCTATAAACTTAAATATTCCTTTCTTTCTCTACCTTTATGCTTATTCCTTACTTTCTTTATCTTATAACATTTCTTTTCCTTACTTTACTTTAGTGTTCGTACCAACTCATTAATCATGAGATCATAAACATAATGCTTCCCTTGTGGAAGACTTGAGACCATCAAACATTGAGGTCTTGTACCTCACCTTCAGGAGGTCAAACTTTAATTTCACTTTCATTACCTCATAACAAAGAGGCTGGTACGACACTTTCCTTTTTATCTTTACGTTACCTTCTTATTAACTTTAGTGAGCATTTCAAATGCAATCACATCATATGCAATACACTTGCAATTCATAGCTTGTGCTATAAAATCTATTGCATAACAATTGCAACATATTGCTTAACAAATGCATCATAAAATGCAAACACATTTTGCAAATCATAACTTGCAATTTAACACTCATTGCATAACAAATGCAACATATAATGCAAATACATTTTGTAAGTCATAACTTGTATTCTGGAATTTATTGCACCACAATTGCAACTCATTGCATACAAATGCATCATAAAGCTTATAACTTAAACTATAAAACATTTTGCATTGTCATAATGCAAAACATACTTTCAATACTTTGAAAATCATAACTTAAACTTTTAAATTACGTTATGCATATCAATATGCAAATAAACCTTTAACATGACGATTGCAAATTCATTGCAAATCTTTTTCTTGAACTTTAAAACTTCTTGCATAATAAATGCAAACATACTTTAAAAACAACTTGCTTAACAATTGCAAACACATTTGCAAACATATAAATAAGCATTTAAAAATCATTTACTTCATGCTGTAGGTGAGGTTTGAAACTTACCCAACTATGCTCTAGCGTTCTCTATTCCGTTCCTTTCTCGTTCCTTCCATTAGTCGGCCTCTGTGTCCTGATCAAACGACAGCCGACTCATTAATTAACTTTCTTTATTATCAATCCACTCGATTGATAATAAAACGTAAACATTAATCATTCATTCCTTTTTCATAACTTGACTAGTATACTTTCGGTCTACCGTTTTGTTTACTCAACCTTATAAACCATCAGTTTACATTTCCTTCAATTAACCTTGTAACCCACCGGGGTTACATTTCCTTTTAACTTTGTAACCCATCGGTTACCACTCGTTTACTTAAAACATTCCTCGTTAAATCTTGATCTCACATGACCGTTACGTTACTTAACGTATCACGGAATATTTTCCATCTAATAACATTATGCTAAATCGGAGTGTTCGACTCCGTTCTAGCCGTTTCCTTAAAAATGACGATTTTACCCTTAACGGGTTTTTTCGTCACCTTATAACGTTAAAAAACTCATTCTCACATAAAACAGTGTAACAATCACTGATCATGCTTTTCATAAATTTCTATGAAAGCATCTAAAACAGTTTATTCTAAAACAGTTCATACTGCATGCGAGATTCCTACTTACTTGAACTCCAAGCTAAGCAGATCCAGTTGTATCTCGCTGCATCTACAGTATGTGAAGCATCCTCTGCAGTGCTCCTCGAGCTACCATGAATGGCTAGGAATGTTTCCTGGAGATCATTCATTCTTGAAACTGTCATTCTGGACTCCGATATTGCTGCTTGAATCGCCTCGATCCGCGTGCAGTCGGTACCAGACGATTTTCATCGGAGTGGAATTAGCTCGAACGGAGGTCACCATTGCGTTCAGAGCGTCGAAACGAGTCAGGAGGCAGTCTCGGATCTTCGATCGGAGGTCCGGATCACAAAATCCCATTTTGCCCTTTGACCGGCCGTTGACTGCCGTTGACCGGCCGTTGACCGGCGGCGGTTGGCTCCGTTGAGGGCTAAGCTCGAGCCTACCCCTCCTAATTCGACCCTCCTGAGTCGATTGGTGGGGTCAATTTCACCCAATTCAGCCTCCATCTGCTCCAATCGAGGATGGATTTCTCGGCTAACACCGGCGGCTCCGATCTCGGTCCTCCGGCGACGGTAGCCCAAAATTGACTTGGGCGTTTTCTTCCCCGTGACCCTCTGAGCATTTCCCCTATGTTGGGGCAGCTCAACACCACGTGGAACGGCGGCTCCACCTCCTCACGGCGGCGCTCCATGGTGGACCTTGGTTCTCCGCCTTCTCGCGATGTGTCCCCAAAATTGAGGTGTTGGGAAGCTTCCTCTCGGTCCTCTGAACGTGTTTGTGCCTTCAATTTGGCACAAAACGGCCTAAAATGGCCAACCCAACCTCACCCACGTCGACGGTGGCGGGTGCCTTCGTTCTCCGGCGAGGGGCGGCGGAAATGAGCAATTGACCGAGGGGTCTTGCTCGCCGTCTCCCTCTGATCGTTTTTGCACCGGCGGTGTGCCACACCGCCACCAGGCACGACGGCTGCGACGGCGGCTCCACGGCGGCGACGGGGCAGCTCCGGCGAAGCCTTTCCAGCCAAAATTGAGCTGGAAAATTGGTACCATCTTGTTCCTCTCCTCACACTGAGTCCACAGACACCAAAATCACGTCGATTGGTGGTCGGACGGCCGAGAAACGACGTCGGGAAAATATGGGTTTCGCCGCCACTTTGGGCGGCGCGTGGGCCCTCCTCCGACGGCTATTTGGGTGGCACGACACCTCGTTGGACTCAGCTCAACGAGAGCTTCCCACTGGTATGGGAGGTGTCGAAAAATAACGCCGGAATCTCAAACGAGATTTGAGGAGAGAGAGAGAAAATTCTAGAGAGAGAAAGAGGAGAGAGAAAGTCTCGAATTTGCTTTGAATTTCTGATTTTTCTTTTTTTTTTCTTTTCTTTTCTTTTATAAAAAGTATAAAATAAAATTGTGGTCCACACAATTCAATTCTTATACTGCGTTGCTCTAATACTGTATAATTTTCCATCTTATTATACAGTATTTTTCTTTAATTGTACTTTGTCTTAATATAATCTTTAATTTAATGCATTTTTAATGCATTAAAAATCTCGGGTGTTACATAACTAATTATCCTACTGAGCCTTCTGCTCACGTTTTCCCATTTTCAAAATTTCCCTTCTAGGTTTGAAGAGGAAGGATTGACCTAGGATCGAAACTTGGCTCGATGAGTAGATATGGTATTTTCTATGGAACTATGGTATGATGTGTGTACTGTACGACTTGTCCCGATGTCGCTGTTGATGTCATTTTCGTCTTTGTGAGTCCCACCGCGTCATTTATCTCAAAGATGATGATTTTCAGTATTCTTAAATTATTATTATTATTATTGATAATTGTATTTTATTTACCAGTCCACCTTCGTGGTAAGCATCTATGTGATGGTGAATGAGAATAAGATCTCGGCCCCACCTTCGTGGCATTCACGTGATGGTGATCGCTAATGATATTTATTTATTTTTGATGATATTTATTTACTTTTTCTTTAATTATCTTGTTTATTTCATCTTATTTACCTAAAACTCCATACCCCCTTTCAGAGGTGCCATAGAATGGTATCAGATCGTAGACTTTAGATCTTTCGGGAACTGAACCTATGAAATTTTTACTGTTTTATTTTGATGTTTTAAATTCTTATGTTGAGACAATTGTCGTTACAGTTGCGTTTGAGTACACAGTGTTATTTATGATTTTAAACTTTTGATTATTTTAAATTGCGAGGACGAAATTTCTTTTAAGAATGTTGGACTGTAACACCCCTGAATTTTAAAGTAAGGTTAGTTATGTTAAATTTAATTATTAAGTGTGCCAGTGAAAATTTTGTTATTAATTTTAGTCATTTGAAGATTTTGATGCATTGTTCATATTTAAAATTTGATTTTTAGTATTAAAATACCAAATGACATTTTTACCCCATATTTTCTCCATATTTACGAAAACACCCTTGGGCTTTCCTTTTTCTTTTTCTTTTCCCTTTCCTTTTTCATTTCACGCTCTCTCTCTCTCTCTTTCTTCCTCTCGTGTTCAGTCTTCTCTCTCTCTCTCTTTTCTCTCAAAATTTTTTTTTTCAAGCTTCATTCTCATAGATTTGAGCAATGATTGAAGTTCAATCATCAAGTTTTTCATCCAAAAACGATGATTAAAGGTTAGCCCTTTTTCTCTAAAACTTTTGATTTTCTTTTTGAATCTTTGATGTATTTTGCAATCCGAACTTTGGTGAGCTTAGATAATGTTTAATCTAAGCTTATAGGAATTGTTTTACAGTGAATCTAAGCTTTATTTGAACAAAAATTGAATTAATTAGTTTTTACATTTTCTTTGATTTTCAAATCAAAGGTGAAATTGAGTTTAAATTTGGAGAAAATGGTTTAAACTTGTTCTATTATGGTTTTCTATGCTTTTTGTATGATTTTCATGATCTAGGAATTGAAAAATAGGTTTTAAATTTGAATTTTGAGCTTGGGAAGGTCGAGACTCATAGTCTTGGGTCCCCAGATTTTGCCAGTTCGGCAGGCCGAACCTGAAAAAGGTTCGGCAGGCCGGTCTGGAGTTCGGAAGGCCGAATTGTGCAGTTCGACAGGCCGGACCAAGATGTTCGACAAGCCAATTGTGGACTTAGACAATTGTGTTTTTACTTCGGTTTTCAATGTTTGATGATTCCAAAATGTTTCAAAAAGGATTATGATTTTGGGTTATGAATATTTTAAGTCAAAAGGCACATGATAGTTAAACTCACATAATGATATTTGTTAAATGTGATTTCTGATTTTAAATGCAATTTTAAGCTCTTGAATATTGATAGGAGCTTACGTTGGATTTTATTTGGAGCTTACGATATTGGATTTAAATGTGGTAGGATATTACTATCCTTTTCTTTGGTAGCCCCTTTTAAATTGTTTTGGCCAAAGTTTATTTCTTAAATGTTTTCTTTAAGAATGATTTCTGTGTTTGATTTTGAGAAATTGTATTTTGATATTCCTTTCGGATTTCCAAAACTTGTACGATGATGTTGTATTAAGTTGCTTTCAAGTAAGTGTTTTTATTGATTTGTTGAGACTTTGAAGTTCTATTCTAATTAGAACGAATTATGAATAATTCTCTGTTCTTGATTACTATTTTTAGATAACTTGTTTTAAACTAATTATCCTACTGAGCTTCCGCTCATGTTTTCCCGTTTTCAAAATTCCCCTTCCAATTTTGGAGAGGAAGGATTGACCTAGGATCGAAACCTGGCTCTATGAGTAGATATGGTATTTTCTATGGAACTGTCGTATGATGCGTGTGCTGTACGACTTGTCCCGATGTCACTGTTGATGTCATTTTCGTCTCTGTGAGTCCCACCGTGTCATTTATCTCAAAGACGATGATTTTCAATATTCTTATATTGTTATTATTATTGACGATAATTGTATTTTATTTACCAGCCCACCTTCATGGTAAGCATTCACGTGATGGTGAATGATAATAAGATCTCCTCCCCACCTTCGTGGCATTCACGTGACGGTGACCGCCGATGATATTTATTTATTTTCAATTATATTTATTTATTTTTTCTTTAATTACCTCGCTTATTTCATCTTATTTACCTAAAACTCCCAGACCCCCTTTCAAGGGCGTCACAATTATTAATCAAAATCAATTCACTTTATTTTCTGATCTAACACATCGTCACCTATGATAATGTGCCGATGCTTCTATTCATGGAGTCCACCTCCGATGGTCAAAACAAACCATCTCTTGTTAGGGATATAGACTACATAACAATCATTACATGAAGAAAGCGCCCAACTTTGTTTCCTTGATTGCAGATCTTATGATTTAGACCGTCACCTTAAGAATCATGTCTTCCGCATAGTCTGTCCATATATGCCCAATTCTCAAAGGTTTAGACCGATAGTCTCAGACTTTTGTTTGCTCAACATACATTCAACAAATATAAACGTAAAGAGGACAAGTTTGGTATATAAATAATAAATAAATTCTTTATTGATAAAAATGTCTCTAAAAGCATATTACATTTTTTCTGCTTAGGGCATGCACGTCTAACACTAGATATATATGGTATCCAAATAGTATTATATTTGTATGTGTTACAAAAGAAATGAATTTTCTAGTGGTAAAATAATGGAGCTTTAAGAAAAAATAATCAAAAGGTAAAACGAAAATAAGTTCTTCATCTAATTATGGATCATTTATGGAATACACAAAATATAAGAGGTCATGGACAGGACTTACATTTTAGGAGTCTATACGGCATATTATTAAGAGTGCAGCTTTGAGTCTATAGTGGAGTGACACTGAAGTTAATAAATAAAGGGATAATTAATTAGGAACTAATTTATCTGTTATTATTGGAGCTTAATAACATATGTTCATTGAGTCCTAATTCTAGCTCACTGATTCCTTTATGATAGATTGGGTAAATATAGGTTACTACAAGTATGACAGAAGTATACACTAGTTGGGTTGTTAGGCCTAATGGGGCACATGGGCCATAGTCTAGGATTGAATTGATTGTAGGCGTGGAACTACTGTTGCAAAAATAATATGCAGCGGAATTTTAAAAAAAATTTTATACCAGAGTATTTTCTAAAACACAAGTTTGACAGGCTATATGCATAAATTAACCAGATCTTACTAACACTGTTTGCTGAAAAGCTCCCACAATCGATGAAGAGAAAGGACGTTGTAGAAGGACCTTAACCAACTTGCCTTCTTTGCAATTCTCTATCCACGACCTGTGTGTGTATGGGCACACTCGTACAGTTCTTCCACCAGGCGAATCTCCTTCGAACCAATTGAGAAAACCCAAAGCTATAGTTCGTGATGTGTGAATAATAGCTCATAGAGAGTTTTAGAGTCTCACTAGCAGAGACTCACTCTTAATCTCTCAACTGATCTAAATAACAATGAGTCTCACTCCCTATTTATAGAGCTTGGGTCCAAGGGTTAGTCCTTGTCAGATAAGACCTCAAAAATTCAAATCAAAATCAATATCAAATAAAATCTGCTTGAAAACACGTGATCTATTTATCGGTCGGTCAATAGGCCAAACTGACAGATCGACCTACAGAACTTACTCCATCGACAAGCCGAACCTAAAGACCGGCTTACTGAACTTATGATAAATAATCCCTATGAATCTTTTTATTTTTCACCCGATATTCTTAGGATAGAGCCTCAATTTTAAGTCAAACAACCCAATAGAGAAGTTATCTGATTGAAACTATCATATCTAGATAATCTCTAGGAAAATAAATATTCCTGATAATTCAACAAGTTTATATTGAATTAATTTATTCAAAATTAATCCAACGATAAACAAACATGAATTATCTGATCTCAATAATTCAACAAGTTTATCTTGAATTAATTTTTACAAAATTAATTCAACCGATAAACAGACATGAATTATCTGATTTTATCGAATTTCAGCTAATCTGATAAATCTAACATAAGTCACCATTTATTGGAAAAGCATGCCATATCGTTACAGGATTTTTGTGAGCTAGGAAAGGGGACCTGATGGCCTATATAGTTGAAGGCCCCGGTAATTATGAAACCCAATATCCTAGATATATATTTCATAATTGTCAACTCTAACACTACTCCACTAAAAGCTTAGAGCTGCATTCTCGAACTATATAGAATTATGAAGCCCGTATAGCTAAGTCTCCATGACATATCATAATGTATCATATCCCTATAAGATTATCCACAATCGGCTTAAGGATAAATTTTGTCCTACCTTCCCAATTTTTTTTATCTTATGTTCCATTGTCTCACCATCGGAAAACTTACTATCCAAAGACAGTATACCATTTGGTTAGACCTATGTATCCAAATGGTTGAGCACTCTAGTTTTTCAATTACAAGATAACGCATATAAAATGATATCAACTACTCCTGAAGAGGAGTTATGGATTCCATATCTATGGATAACAGGTCTACCCTATCAAGAGTCATGCCTCCAACATACCGACATGCGTACCACTATAAAAATGTGGGTGTCACCCTTTGGTACATCAAAAGACACAAGTTAAGACAACAAGCCCACTATTCATATCAAGATTAAGATACAATACAAATGATTGCCTAAAGTGAATCAATTTACAGAGACATAATTATTAATCCAAATCAATTCAGTTTATCTTTGATCTAATGTATCGTTACCCATAACAATGCATCAATGTTTCTATTCACGGAGTCCTCTCTCAATGGCCAAGACAAACCATCGCCCATTATGGATATAGACAACATAACAATCTTTATATGAATAAAGTGCCCAACTTTTTCCCCCTCAATTACGGATCTTATGATTTAGATTGTCACCTTAAAAATCGTGTTTTCCATATAATCTGTTCACATATGCCCAATTCTTAAAGGTGTAGACCGATAGTCTTAGACTTTTGTTTACTTACCATACATTCAATAAATATGAACGTAAAGAGGACAAGATTTGGCATATAAATAACAAATAAATTTTTTATTGATAAAAATATCTCTAAAAACATATTACATTTTGACTCCTTAAGCCATACATGTCTAACAATCTCCCACTTGTACTAAGTAAATATGACAAATCTCACATCCCCATAGCTTCCACATGCCTTTCATAGACTCTCCTAGTAAGTGTCTTCGTGAATAAATCAACTAAATTGTCCTCTGATATGACCTTGCAAATAGTGACATGCCCGCCCTATATGAAGTCCTTTATCATATGATACTTTCGATCAATATGCTTACTCTTATTGTGAAATATTGGTTCCTTAGCATTAGCTACTGCCATACTATTATCATAGTACAGCGATATTACCTTATCCATACCAGGAACTACCTCAAGATCACCAAGGAACTTACGGAGCCACATTGTTTCTTTCGAAGCATCACTAGCTGCCACATACTCGGCCTCCATTGTTGAATTCGAAGTGCAATCTTGCTTCACACTCCTCCAACTGATGGCACCGCCACCCAGAAGAAACACAAAACCAAAAGTCAATCTCCTTGAATCCAGACAGGTTTGGAAATCCGAGTCAATGTATCTTAGAAGAGTTAAGTCCTCACCCAAATACACAAGTATATAACCTCAAATCCTTCTCAGGTACTTGAAAATATGCTTGATCGCAACCAATGGTTCAGTCCTGGATCCGCCTAAAATCGACATATAATCCTGACCACATAACAAATATCCAGTCGCATGCAAAGCATGGCATACATGAGACTATCCACTACTGAAGCATAAGGCACCTTCTTCATGTATTCTCTTTCTTCTTTAGACTTTGGAGAGCCTTTCTTAGAAAGAGTAATTCCAGACCTAGATGGTTGTCCACCTTTCTTAGAATCCTACATTGCAAACTGTTAGTGATGTGCTCTAGGCCAATTATGTAATGACCACATTTTGACTTCGTTACATTTGTATTTTATTAATAAAGAGGCATTTTCATTATTGTTTTTTATTCTAATTCCATGAATAGTTAATTTGTCTAAGGTCATCAAGTATGTGACTTGATAGTAAAACTCTTACGTGAAAATTGAATTCTATTCAAAATTATCCCTAGTCGGTCATTATTATTATTGGAATAATAATGAATGAAGACCAGTATGAAGTTTGACTAATGATTATGTTTTACTAACCATGTGTATGAGATACTAAGTCAACTCATAGACACATATTTGAAAAATGATGTATTGGATCGACCCGCTATGATAATACTACATGGATAATTGTCATAAGTGATTCTCATCACAATAGTATTATCCTAATCCTCTGACCTGAAATCACCATTGTTTCCTACATGACAAGTTCTATAGTTTGACACATTCTAATATTATCTTTAATAGGATGATGGAATGGATTATTGTTGGATATAAAATGAATCATGTGAGGAATATGAGTGATTAAGAAGGAATTTGTCCCTCATTTATTATGAGAAAGATATCTATGGGCCCCTCGATAAGTTAGACTGAAGAAAAATGTATGGCCATACTAGAATGGATTGATAAGGGTTATCAATATTAGTCTACTTAAGATCAAGAAATAATATGATTGAATAGTGCAAGGATGACATAAACCATGTCTTATGTTCAATTAAGGTATCTAGTGACAAAAGAACTTTAATACTTATTGTGGATTAGGTTATGTCGAATTATTGACATTCGTATAACTTGGGTAATCGTAATGTCTTGCTAGAAGCCGCTTATGATTTGTGGGCCATAAACAAAATTTCAAGCCCACTACCAACATTATGTGAACCTACAGGGTCGCACACTTAGAACAGACCAAAAATGAATTTTGGGTTTACTGTGTCTAGGTTCAATGAACTTGCAAATGTCCAGTTCGATGTATTAGATATATCCAGGTTCATTGAATCTGATATTATCTAGATTCTCTGAATCATATTCGAATTACAGATATTGTCTACATTCTCTGAATCATACTCGAATTACAGACATTGTCTAGATTCTCTAAATCATATTCGAATTACAGTCTATCCTAGTTAAAATCTGACTCTATCTCTAAGTCAATTAATATATATATATACCTATGTTAGGGTTTCTGGCAAGATTAGATGAGAAAAGGCATTCTCTTATTCTAAAAGGCGAAAACATTAAAACCCTAAAAATTAGAGAGAGTCATTTAATGCAAGAAGAGGGTGCTAGCACACCAATTCGATATTTGAAAGAGTCTATGTGGATACTTGCAGAGGGCGTTGCTCTAAGTAACAACGTCTGAATCCGATCCCAAATACGAAAAGCTTGAGTTAGGGTGTCATCGGAGTGAACCCGCTCTCTTCCTTCTAGAAATCTTGCCCCATTTGTCATCCTAGTAAAATTCTATAACTTTCTTATTAATCTAATCAAATTGCATGGATCCTACGAGGGTTTTGTGAGAATTAATTTTGATTTTTTGCTACTTATTTGAATCACAAAATCCAACAAAACTCAACAATGGTACCAGAGCGACTGGCGAATTCGATTAAATTGAGTTTATATGGTTCTGTGTATATGTGATATGCATGGATACAATTTATACATTAATTAGATTAATGTGTTTGAGGTTTTATTTGATTAAACGTTTTTACTGTGTTAATTTGAGTAATACATTTACTGTTTCTTGTAACCTGTTATTGTTAATTTGATTAATATTACAATTTAACAAGAATCTAGTAATCTATTTTGAGATGATTAAACGATATATTGTAAATCTGGTTTCAGTTTCATTAAGGTGGTAGACTGTTTAAATATTAAACAGTGATAATCTATTTTGAACAGATTAATATATATCATAGGGTCTGTTTAATTATTAAACAAGGATGATCGGTTTAAAACAGATTAATAAATTTCATGAATCCGTTTAAGTGTTAAACAGAGATTAATTAATTCTGTTATGAATAGATTAGGTAATCTAATTAATTAAAATCAATGGATTTAGGCAACAACTCATTCAAACGAGTAAAGCAAATCGTTTACCTTTTGGGGGCGCTACTCCTTTGACCCCCGCTCGCTAACCAGCTAGCGGAACCACCGACAGGGGCGCTGCCCTTTGACCTCAAATTGATTCGTCACATATATCATTTTGGTCATAATAAAAATTTAACTATAATGAAATTATATTATTATGTTTATGTGTTTAGTGTGAATTGCATGGTGCATAGCATGGCCCTTTTATACCAATGTGATTGGCAGGTTTTATTTAATTCTATTTTCGTTCGTAATTTTAAATACGGCCTATGTGTCATTCATCAATTTGTTGTAATTTATTTATTTATTTAATGGAAATAGAATAGTTTAGATTGCAATTTGTAATGTAAAAACAAAGCCCAAGATCAAGCAAGATGGAGGCTCAAGATGGAGTCCCTTCATGGCAATCTATGGAAATCCATGGAGATGAAGCTTACCTAGGATTGACCATTAACCTTCATATTGGCTTATGAAGATCAATCTAGATTTGGGCCATGCTATGACACGCTTATTGTGTTATTATTATGCTATGTATGTGATGCTGTGTATATGATGCTATGTATGTGATGCTGTGTATGTGATGCGACACAATAATAAACAATAAAATAAAATAAAGTAGAACCCTCACTTAATTTTAAGTCATTAAAATGCCTCCCATAATTCAACACTTGTCAAGTCTTGGATTGCTAAACATAGGTTCTGCCGAAGCCGGGTGTGTTAAGCCATCTAGGTAAGACAAGACAGATAATAGTGATATCCATATGTTTAAAATGGTTAGACTTAACTAGGTTATCAAAATGGTTTTGGACCTAGGGCATTAGATGGGATTTTAATTAGCTAAGAAATGTGACGTCAAATCCCATATTTATCCAAGAGTTACATAAGATGTAATTGGTAAAGTGTTACCTACCTAAATAACCATACTTTAGGTGATAAGCTAAACCTTACTTAAAGTAAGGTGAAATATGGATCTTGGCCCACTAAAATTACAATTGTTGTGATTGCCAAATTAATATTTAGGGTTATTAATTTGATAAAATTAGTGGGATTTAAATTATGCCTCGTTAAAAATTATTTAATAAAATGCTAAGTATTCTGTGTATATATTTGTTGTAGATAATAGCATCACACACCACATCTAACTTGTTACTGCGAACAATCCTTGAGAAGGATAAGCTCAATGGGACTAACTTCCTTGACTGGTACAGAAGCTTGAGAATTGTTCTTAAGCAATAAAGGAAAGAACATGTCCTTGATCAACCTATCCTTGATGAACCAACTACTAATGCTCCTAGAGCTCAAAAGGATGCTCAGAGTAAGCATCTCAATGACTCTGTTGATGTCACTTGCATCATGCTTGGAAGCCTAGAATCAGAGCTTCAAAAGCAACTGATGGAAATGGAGGCTTATACCATGATAGGCCATCTCAAGGAAATGTTCCAAGAGAAAGCTAGAATTGAGAGGTTTGCCACCTTAAAGGCATTACTCTCATGTAAGTTGATTGCTAACCGTTCAGTGAGTCCTCATGTTTTGAAAACGAAGGGTCATCTTGATCATTTGTAGAAACTTGGTCTTGAGATTAGCCAAGAGTTGGCTGTTGACATCATTCTCCAATATTTGCCAGATGCTTATGATGGGTTTGTTATGAACTACAACATGCATAATATGGAGAAGACTGTTTCTGAGTTGCATGGGATGCTTAAACTACTGAACAAAACATCAAGAATACCAAAGATTATGATGGTTAATAAAGAGAAAGGTACGAAAAGGAAAGGAAAGGGTAAGAGCAAGAATAAGGCTCCCAAGGATTTTAAGAAGCCCAAGCCTAACACCAAGCCCAATCCTGAACCTAAGGCTAAACCACCAAAGGAGGGAGTATGCTTTTTCTACAATGAGCCTGGTCATTGGAAAAGAAACTGCAAGCTCTATTTGGATGATTTGAAGAAGAAGAAGAAGAAGAAGAAGAGTAGTGCGACTACTCCTTTAGGTATTTGTGTTATAGAAGTCAATTTTCTACTTCTAATTCCTCGGTATTAGATACTGGATCTGGATCTCACATTTTGTACTAATGTGCAGGGTCTTAAGAGGAGTAGAATCTTGGCTAAAGGCGAAGTGGACCTACGAGTTGGAAATAGAACAAGAGTTGCTGCTTGAGCTATAGGAACATATGAGTTGACTTTGCCTAGTGGACTTGTATTATGTTTAGAAAATTGTTATTATGCACCTGCTATGAGTAGGAATATTATTTCTGCTTCTTGTTTGGACAAGGAAAATTTTGAGTTTCTTATTAGGAATAATAATGCTCCATTTACCATGATAACATTTTCTATGGATATGCTCCACGAACGAATGGTCTTTATGTTCTAAACATTGAAAACAAAAATGAAAAGTCCATCTATAATTTTAATACAAATAAGTTTAAATCTAAAGATTTAAACCCTACCTATCTTTGGCACTGTCATTTGGGCCATATAAATGAGAAACGCATTTCAAAACTCCATCAACATGGGTTTTTGAATTCATTTGATTTTGAATCATTTAAAGTATGTGAATCTTTTTTATTAGGCAAAATGACTAAGACATCTTTTACTGGACGTAGTGAAAGGGTTAATGACTTATTGAGCCTTGTACATTCTGATGTATATGGACCATTAAGTTCCACTACCAAAGGAGGTTTTCAGTACTTCATTACTTTCATAGATGATTTCAGTAGATATGGCTATGTCTATCTAATGAAACAAAAATTTGAATCTTTTGAAAAGTTCAAATTTTCAAAAATGAAGTACAAAATCAACTTGGTAAAAGTATTAAAGCACTTCGATTATATCGATGTGGTGAATACTTAAACCAAGAATTCATTGATCATCTTAGAGATTGTAGGATAGTCTCACAATTAACTCCACCAGGAACACCACAATGGAATGGTGTGTCTGAATGGAGAAATCAAACTTTATTGGATATGGTTCGATCTATGATGAGACAGTCAGATCTTCCAATATCCTTTTGGGGGTATGCTCTAGAAACTATTGCGTTCATACTAAACAGAGTTCCATCAAAGGCGGTTCAAAAGACACCATATGAGATATGGATCGAGAAATCGCCTAGTTTGTCTTTTCTTAAGATTTGGGGATGTGGGCTTATGTGAAGCGTCAAATTTCAGATAAATTGACACTCAAATTAGACAAATGCCTTTTTTGTGGGATATCCTAAAGAAACTAAAGGATATTACTTCTACAATGCTTCTGAGAACAAAGTGTTGCTCGAAATGGTGTCTTTTTAGAAAGAGAATTCATTTCTAAAGGAACCAGTGGGAGTAAAGTTCAACTTGAAGAAATTCAAGAACCACAAAATAGTATTAAACCACCTATGGAATCTCAACTAGATCAACAAGTAGTTGTTGAGCCTACACAAGTAGCACAAGGCCCGAGGAGGTCTGGTAGGACACATCAGAGCCCTAAGAGATATAGATTTCTCTTAACTTATAATAATGATGTGATGATTGTGAATCAAAATGAGCCCACATCCTACCAAGAGGCCATGGATAGCCTTGACTGTGATAAATGGCTAGAAGCCATGGAGTCAGAGATGCAATCCATGTATGATAATCAAGTATGGACTTTGATTGATCCGCCTGATGGTTTAAAGACTATTGGGTACAAATGGGTTTTCAAAAGGAAAACAAACATGGATGGCAATGTACATACCTTTAAAGCAAGACTGGTTGCAAAAGGTTTCAAGCAAACATATGGTATAGGCTATGATGAAACTTTTTCACCAATTGCTATGCTTAAATCCATTCAGATTCTCCTTGGCATAGCTGCATACTATGATTATGAGATTTAACAAATGGATGTCAAAACAGTGTTTCTTAATAGAAACCTACTTGAGGATGTGTATATGACACAACCCAAGGGTTTTGTTAGTCCTGAGAATTCTGGAAAGGTTTGCAAGCTTCAAAGATCCATTTATGGATTGAAGCAAGCATCTCGGAGTTGGAATCTTTGTTTTGATGGAGCAATCAAAGAGTTTGGTTTCATAAAAAATAAAGATGAGCCTTGTGTTTGCAAGAAGGTTAGTGGGAGCGCAATAGTCTTTCTCGTGCTATATGTTGATGACATATTACTCATTGGAAACGATATTCCTACTCTACAAAATGTTAAATCATGGTTAGGGAATTGTTTCTCAATGAAAGACTTAGGTGAAGCTGCCTATATTCTAGGCATCAAGATCTATAGGGATAGATCTAAGAGGCTTATTGGCCTAAGTCAGAGTACATACATTGACAAGGTATTGAATAGGTTCAGTATGCAAGATTCCAAGAGGGGATTCTTGCCAATGTCGCATGGAATTAGTCTTAGCAAGACTCAACGTCCAATGACACGTGATGAGTGAGACCACATGAATAAGATTCCATATGCTTCTGCCATTAGATCTATCATTTATGCAATGTTATGTACTCGACTTGACGTCTTATATACATTAAGCATAACCAGTAGATACTAATCAGATCCAGGTAAAAGTCACTGGACCGCAGTCAAGAATATCCTTAAATATTTGAGAAGAACTAAGGATGCATTCTTACTGTATGGAGGAAAGGAAGATGAGCATGTTGTAAGTGGTTACACAGATGCCAGCTTCCAATCTGACAAGGATGACTTTCGATCGCAATCAGGTTATGTGTTCTGTTTGAATGGAGGTGCAGTAAGTTGGAGAAGTTCAAAGCAAGACACCATTGTTGATTCTACAACAGAAGCTAAGTATATAGCCGCCTCAGAAGCCGCTTAGTAAGCAGTTTGGATCAAAAAGTTTATTATTGGTTTGGGTGTTGTTCTTAGTATATCAGATCCAGTAGACTTGTATTGTGATAACAACGGGGCCATAGCACAAGCTAAGAAACCTAGATCTCATCAGCGATCTAAACACATACTCAGACATTATCATCTCATTCGAGGAATCATTGAGAAAGGAGACATGAAGATATGCAAAGTACCTATAAATGAGAATGATGCTGATCCACTCACTAAGCCTCTTCCACAGCCTAAGCATGAGAGTCATACTAGGTCAATGGGTATTAGATACAATATTGATTAGGCTTAGTGCAAGTGAGAGATTGTTAATGATGTGCCTTAGGCCAATTATGCAATGACCACATTTTGATTTCGTTACATTTGCATTTTATTAATAAAGAGTCATTTTTATTATTCTAATTCCATGAATAGTTAATTCTGCCTAAGGTCATCAAGTATGTGACTTTATAGCAAAAATTTTAGGTGAAATTTGAATTCTATTCTAAATTATCCCTAGTCGGTCATTATTATTGGGATAATAATGAATGAAGACTAGTATGAAGTTTGACTGATGATTATGTTTTACTAATCATGTGTATGAGATATTAAGTTAACTCATAGATACATATTTGAGAAATGATGTATTGGATCGACCCGCTATGAGAATACTGCATGGATAATTGTCATAAGTGATTCTCATCACAATAGTAATATCCTAGTCCTCTGACCTGAAATCACCATTGTTTCCTACATGACAAGTTCTATATTTTGACACATTCTAATATTATCTTTAACAGGATGATGGAATAGATTGTTGTTGGATATGGAGTGAATCATGTGAGGAATGTGAGTGATTAAGAAGGAATTTGCCCCTCATTTATTATGAGAAAGATATCTATGGGCCCCTCAATAAGTTAGACTGAAGAAAAATGTATGGCCATACTGGAATGAATTGATAAGGGTTATCAGTATTAGCCTACTTAAGATCGAGAAATAATATAATTGAATAATGTAAGGATGACATAAATCATGCCTTATGTTCAATCAAGGTATCTAGTAACAAAGGACTTTAATACTCATTGTGGATTTGGTTATGTCAGATTATTGACAATCGCATAACTTGGGTAATCATAATGTCTTGCTAGAGGCCGCTTATGATTTATGGGCTAGAAACAGAATTTCAAGCCCACTATCAATGTTATGTGAACCTACAGGGTCGCACACTTAGAACAGACCAAAAATGAATTTTGGGTTTACTATGTCTAGGTTCAATGAACCTGAGAATGTCCAGTTTGATGTACTAGATATGTCTAGGTTTATTGAATTTGACATTATCTAGATCTTTGAATCATATTCGAATTACAAATATTGTCTAGATTCTCTGAATCATATTCGAATTACAGACATTGTCTAGATTCCTTGAATCATATTCGAATTATAGTTTACCCTAATTAAAATCTGACTCTATCTCAAAGTCAATAGATATATATATATCTGTTTTAGGGTTTCTGGCCAGATTAGATGAGAAAAGGTGTTCTCTTATTTTAAAGGGCAAAAACATTAAAACCCTAAAAATTAGAGAAAGTCATTCAACGCAAGAAGAGGGTTCTACCACGCCAATTCAGTATTTGAGACAATTTGTTCTTGTGGATACATGCGGAGGGCGTTGCTCTAAGTAACAACATCTATATCCGATCCTAAATACGAAAAGCTCGAGTTAGGGTGTCACCGGAGTGAACCTGCTCTCTTCCTTCTAGAAATCTTGCCCCTTTTGTCATCCTGGTAAGATTCTATGACTTTTTTATCAATCTAATCGAATTGCATGAATCCTGCGAGGGTTTTGTGAGAATTAATTTTGATTTTTTGCTGCTTATTTGAATCACAAAATCCAACAAAACCTAACACAAACCTCTTGAGAATTTTATCTATGTAGCTAGCCTGGGACAAAGCTATCATTCTGTTATTCCTATCCTAAAAGATCTGGATACTAAGAACAAAATTAGCTTCACCCAAGTCTTTCATGTCAAACTGCTGGTTCAACCATATTTGACCGATGACAATACCTTAACGTCATTGCCAATTAGCAGAATGCCACCTACATAGAGTAGTAGAAAAACCACCTTCCCATCCTTAATACGTTTGTACACACATGGTTCGTCCATATTTTGTGCGAACCCATAAGTCTTGATCACTTGATCAAATCTTATGTTCCAAGAACGAGAAGCCAGCTTAAGTCCATATATTGACTTTAGCAGCTTACAAACCTTACCCTCCTAACCCTTGACCTTGAACCCGTCTGGCTGTTCCGTATAAATAGACTCATCAAGATAATGATTTAAAAAGGCCGTCTTGACATCCATCTGCCAAATCTCATGGTCAAGAATAGAAGCCATGGACAAGAGAATGTGGATGGATTTAAGCAGGGCTACAGGTGAAAAGGTTTCCTCGTAATCGATTCCTTCTTTTTGTGTGTATCCCTTAGCTACCAATCTAGCCTTAAAGGTTTGATTTTTCCATCCACTCCTCTTTTCCTCTTGTAGATTCACTTACACCCTATGGGTTTTACCCCTTCGGGAAGATCCATAAGCTCCTAGACCCGATTAGTCTCCATAGACTTCATCTTTGTGTTCATGGCCTCTGTCTAAAGTTTCACATCAACATCCTCTATAGCCTTCCATTAGTGTAAGGATCCCTGTCATGTTCATCCGATTTAGCCAAGTAGGCCTCACCATTGAACATATACCTTTTGGGTTGACACCCGATCCTTCCACTACGCCGAAGCCCCTTAGGTTGTTGTTCAGGTTCATTTGGTTTTTCCACACCTATTGGAGTGGTTTCTACTGGAACCCCCAGAGTGATCGAATGACTTCTCAATTCCTTAAGCACCACTTCGCTTCGAGGCTTGAAGTCGTCCATGTAACTCTCCTCAAGGAAAGTTGCATTAGTTAAAACCATGACTTCATTTTCCTTTGGGTTATAAAAATAACCCCCTTTAGACCCTTCTGAATATCCTACAAATATGCAAACTTTCGAACGTGTTTCCAACTTATTCGCACCCTTAAACAGGACATGAGTCGAACATCCCCATATGCGAATATAGTTTAAGGATGTCTTCTTGTCCGTTCACAACTCGTGAGGAGTTTTAGAAACCGATTTTGAAGGCACAGTGTTTAAAAGACAGCATGCGGTTTATAGTACATATCCTCAAAAAGAAAAAGGCAATGATGAATAACTCATTATGGACCGAAACATGTCTAACAAAGTCCTATTCCTTCTCTCGGCCACACCATTCTACTGCGGAGTGCCTGACGTGATCAAATGGGATAAAATCTCATTCTCTAATAAGTGTCCCAAGAACTCATCAGCAAGGTATTCACCACATCGATCGGATCAAAGTGCCTTCATGGGTCTACCCAATTGCTTTTCCACTTCAGCCTGAAACTCCCTAAACTTGTCATAAGTTTCGCTTTTGTGGTACTTTAGGTACACAAACCCACACCTTGAGTGATCATCAATAAAAGTAACCAAATACTCATACCCTCCTCGTGCCCAGATGTTCATTGGTTCGCAGACATCACTATGCACAAGTTGTAGAACCCCTTCGGCCCTATTGCCCTTAGACCCAAATGGTCTTTTGGCCATTTTATCCTCTAAACAAGATTCATTGTGGTATAGATTCTACCTTTAAGTGACTCAAAGGTCCATCCTTTATTAACTTTTGAATCCTATTTAGGTTAATATGACCAAGTTGCAAATGCCAAAGATAAGTTTTATTAGAATGAGAAGTTTTAGGTCTTATAAAGTTATTATCATTCATCTCAGCATTAAGCAGTAAGTCCATCTTAGGTTTGATAAAATATAGATTGTTTTGCATCCATCTAGAACAGATAAAAGATTTGTTTTTATGCATCATCACTTTATTATTAAAAAAACCAAATAGGAGTCTTTAAATAAACAAGGTACAGAAATTAAATTCCTTTTAAATTTAAAAACATAAAAACAAACCCGCAAAATTAAAATCCTATAATTATCAAAATGAAGATGGACATCTCCCACTGCTTCAGCTAAGACCAAGGATCTATCGCCCATCTGAAGTGTGACGTCTTCACGAAGCAGACTTCTTGCTTCTTTGAACCCCTATAAGAAACACAAACATAATTAGTTGCACTGGAATCTATGACTTAAGTGTCACAAGATTCCTCAACCAAACAAGTTTCTAAATACAAAAGATCACACCTGCCTCCTCAAGAAAGGAAGTCCTTGCAATTCTTCTTTATGTGCCCGAGCTTTCCATAAAAGAAGCACTTTAGCTTCTTTGGGTTCTTCTTCTTCTTCTTTTTGTTCTTGTAGTTTGTAGGAATAAAAGACTTTTCGGTTCTTGGCCCGTTGCTTCTTTCCATTCCCTAGGTTAGGATTGGAACCAAAGGCAGCCGCAAAGTTAGGCTCGCCACTAGTAGGAGACTCCTTGATCAGTAGTTCGAACTCCTGTAAATGTTTCATTAACTCTATTAAGATCATATCCTATATAGTGCTTAGATTAAAAGTAGCTCTAAAATGGATAAATTCCTTAGACAGAGTCTTAAAGACCATAGTCATCTAAGTTTCAACATCAATGTCAGCTGCATTGGTCTGAACCTCAATAAGGTAACCTATGACTAACATCATATGCTCCTTCACAAACTTTCCCAGTCTTTGCTTGCAGTTCAAGAGTATTCGAAGCACCCCTTGCCGCTTTGTTAAGGCCTGGTCTCAAAACATGTCTTCCAGATTATCCAAGATTTGCCTAGCAGTCTCATAATCCTCACGTTGAGCCTGCAGCATGTTATTCATGCTAGCCATAACATAGTAGCGGGCCTAATCATTAGCATGTTTCCAACAATCATATGCTTGGATTTGCTCATTAGTGGAATCTCCCATAGGCTCAAGAGCACACGGAGTTGTAAGCACAAATTTGAGTTTCGCAAAGGAAAGAACGATGTTTAGGTACCGTTTCCAATCATTATAATTCTCTCTGGTTAATTGGTTTTTGTCAAGTCTAGATGATAAAGCATTTTTAGACATTTTTAATCAACAATAAAGAATCATATACCAAACATAATCAAAATATAATAATAATTTAGTAAGATAACACAATTATGTATAACATACAAATGTGTTTATGTGTCAAAATCTTGAAAATATCACAACCTTACAACGATAATTCCTAACTCATAATTCAACAAGCTCTTACGGGAGTCTTGCCACATTCAATCAAAAACACAGATCCTCTCCTAAATAATATATGCAATCCAGGACCCGTATGATCCAACATATATTAGTAATCGTTTCTTTGGCCATTAATTTTATTAACAAAGCTCCAAGGGGAGGTTAATAATAAAATTAGCATGAGCGTATAACCATCGTTTTAATATTTTATCTATAATTTGTAATCACCATAAATCGTACTAAAATACCTTATCCTCTAGGAAATCCAACCCGATATATGATAAAGTCCCTTCCTAGGAGTTGGAACTACTATATGCTACCTATAGACCAACGATGGAGGTTGTAAGTCCTCTTTTCGAAAACCTTCTCCTACTCAATCTTTAGAAATCAAGGTTTTATTTTATAAACTTACATGAATAATTTTTAATGAGCAGCACTCCCTATTCTATATGACATATTATCAATATATATGGCAAATTATATTATAATGCAGACAAGCAAAGCAATCATGCAAAGCCATAAGCAAAATAATAAATAACCTAATATTATGGTTCCATCCTAGAGAAAAGAAAATAAAGATTACAAGAGATAAATCGAAACATATTATCGATTCTTCATCCTTGAATCTTTAAATTGCATCCTTCTTCATGTAATGTCCATCTTCAAGTCTTCAATCCCGCATAGATCAAAAACTCCATATTTCTGGTCACATCTAAATTTAATGTTTCTTAGAATTGTCCTAAAAATAAAATCAAAACTGCATTGAAAAGCGTAGCTTTTCTGAAAGATTTACAACTCTATATCGGCATGTCGATCTGTGTAATCAGGATGCTGGTCATGACCCTTTGGCCTATCGATCTTCTCAAGTCGGCCTGCCGTCCATGACAGATCAGCCTATCAAACTAAAAGGTTTGGCCTGCAGCCAGAGCCACCAGATTTTTGCCCCACCGATGGCCTATCGAACCTCATGTTCTGTATACCGATTCGCGACCATCGGCCTGCTGAACTGAAGGGTTCGGCATGCCAACCGAGCAAAGATCACATTTTTCCCAAAAATAAATTTTTACGTAGTTTTTCAATTTTATTTTAAACAATTCAAAAATACAAAATTTTGGGACTTAGGAAACACCTATGGAACACTATCATCCATCTTTTAGATCCGTCTTCTAGATCTGTCTTCTCTGAATGATTATTAAATTACAAAATTCTTACAAATTTAAAATTAAATAATAATTCTTAGATGGAGATGATAGTCTACCATCTAATTACATGAAAAACCTAGATACACATTCTAACCTCTAAGGAACCATAACCAACATAAATAAATAAATTAATTAGTAATTAAATAATAATTTAATCAACCATAATTAATTAATAAACATTCACTATATAATCCAAGACAACATATAAATATATAGAAACCCTAAAGTGCCAACTCTCTAAAAAATTAAATTCAAGCACAAAAGAGATGAAAATCACATAATTTATACATATAGCATGATTACAAACTCGTAAATTTACGTAAAAACCTTGGCTCTAATACCAATTGTTAGAAAAATAGTACGTAGCAGAATTTTAAAAAATTTTTATACTAGAGTATTTTTTAAAACACAAGTTTGACATGCTATATGCATAAATTAACCAGATCTTACTAACCTTGTTTGCTGAAAAGCTTTCGCAATCGATGAAGAAAAAGGACGTTACAGAAGAACCTCAACCAACTGGCCTTCTTTGCTATTCTCTATCCACGATCGGTGTGTGTGTGGGCACACTCGTACAGCTTTTCCACCAAGTGACTCTCCTTTCAACCAATTGAGAAAACCCAAAGCTATAGTTCGTGATGCGTGAATAATAGCTCATAGAAAGTTTCAGAGTCTCACTAGTAGAGACTCACTCTTAATCTCTCAAGTGATTTAAATAATAATGAGTCTCACTTCCTATTTATAAAGGTTGAGCCTAGGAGTTAGTCTTTATCAGATAAGACCTTGAAAATTTGAATCAAAATCAATATTACAGAAAATATGCTTAAAAACACGTGATCTATTTATCGCTCGATCGACAGGGCGAACTGGCAGATCGGCCTACCGAACTTACTCCATTGGCAGGCCGAACCTGAGGACCAGCCTGCCGAACTTACGATAAATGATCCCTATGAATCTTTCATTTCCCACCCAAGGTTCTTGGGATAGAGCCTCAGATTTAATTTAAATAACACAATAGAGAAGTTATCTAATTAATACAGTCATATATGGATAATCTCTAGGAAAATAAATGTTCCTGATAATTCAACAAGTTTATTTTGAATTAATTTATTCAAACTTAATCCAACCGATAAACAAACATAAATTATTTGATCCTGATAATTCAACATGTTTAACTTGAATTAATTTTCACAAAATTAATTCAACCAATAAATAGATATAAATTATCTAATCCTATTAAATTTTTATCTAATCTGATAATTTGATATAAGTCACCAATTATTAGAAAAGTACGTCATATCATTATAGGATTTTTTATTAGGTAGCAAAGAGGACCTGATGGACCTATATAATTCAAGCTCCCGATAATTATGAAACCCAATATCCTAGATCTACCTTTCATAATTATTAACTCTAATGCTAGTCTACTAAAAGCTTAGAGCTGTACTCTCAAACTATATAAAATTACAAAGCCCTTATAGGTAAGTCTCCATAACATATCATAATGTATCGTATCCCCATAGGATTATCCATCATCGGCTTAAGGATAATTCTGTCTTACATTCTTGATTATTTTTATCTTACGTTCCATTATCTCACCATCAGAAAACTTACCATCCAAAGACAGTATACCATTCGGTTACACCTATGCATCCAAATGGTTGAGCACTCCAGTTTTTCAATTGCAGGATAACGCATATAAGAGGATATCAACTACTCCTGAAGAGGAGCTATGGATTGTATATCTATTAATAATAGGTCTACGCTATCAAGAGCCATGCTTCCAACATACCGGCATGCATACCAACATAAAATGTGGATGTCACCCTTTCATACATCAAAAGACAGAAGTCAGGACAACGGGTCTACTATTCATCTCAGAATTAGGATGCAATACAAATGATTATCTAAAGTGAATCAATTTGCTGAGACAGAATTATTAATCCAAATCAATTCACTTTATGTCCCGATCCAATGCATCATCATCCATGACAATGTACTAATGTTTCTATTCACGAAGTCCTCCTACGATGGCCAAGACAAACCATCTCCCGCTAGGGATATAGACAACATAACAATCTTTGCATGAATAAAGTACCCAACTTTATTCCCTCGATTGCAGATCTTATGATTTAGATTGTCATCTTAAGAATCATGTCTTCCACATAATCTGTCCATCATATGCCCAATTCTTAAAGGTTTAGACTGACAGTCTCAAACTTTTGTGTACTTGTCATACATTCAACAAATATGAACATAAAAAGCACAAGATTTGGTATATAAATAATAAATAAATTCTTTATTGATAAAAATGTCTCCAAAAACATATTACATTTTTACTCGTTAGGGTATACATGTCTAACACCTACTGTTGGTGGCGCCAACCTCTGCTTGTTTTCTGAAAGAATTAATTATTTAATTAATTTTAAAAAATAATTATTCATATTAATAATTAGGATTTTGGACAATTAATTATTTATTTGATATTTGAATAATTAACAATCCTATTTGCATTTGATTAATGGATAATTATTAATGATTATTTAAATTAGATTATTATTTTAAATAATGGAATTCCAATTTAAATAGAAAATTGTTTGAATTGGAGTTATTCTAAATGATGTAGATAATCGCAGCTCCCAACACTATGATTGAATAGAGCATTTAAATTTTCCAGGTAGTGAGTGTTAGACATGTATGCTCTAAGGAGTAAAATATTGTAATATATTTTTAGAGACATTTTATCAATAAAGAATTTATTTATTGTTCATATATCAAATGTTGTCCTCTTTATGTTCGTATTTATTGAATGTATGTTAAGCAAACAAAAGTCTGAGATTGTCACTCCAAACCTTTAAAAATCAGGCATATGATGGACAGATTACATGAAAGACATGATTCTAAAGGTGATGGTCTCAATTATAAGATCTGCAATCAAGGGAATAAAGTTGGGTGCTTTATTTATGCTAAGATTATTATGCTATCTACATCCCTGATGGGAGGTGGCTTGTTTTGGCCATCAAAGTTAGACTCCGCGAGTAAAAACATTGGTACATTATCATAAGTAACGATGTATTGGATCATGACAAAACATGGAATTGATTTGGATTAATAATTATATCTGTGCAAATCAATTCACTTTAGACAATCATATGTGTTGTATCTTGATCCTGAAATGACTATTAGGCCCGTTATCTTATCATATGTCTTTTGATGTACCAAAGGGTGATATCTTTTCTTTGTGATGGTACGCATACTGGTATATTTGAGACATGACACTTGATAGTGTAGACCTGTTATTCACAAACATGAAATCTATAGCTCTATTGGTGGAGTCAATGATATTCTCTTATATGCGTTGTCTTGTAATTGGAGAATTGAAGCGCTTAACCATTTGGATACATAGGTGTAACCGAATGGTATATTATTCTTGGATGGTAAGTTTTCCAATGGTGAGATAATGGAACGTAAGATAAAAATAATCGGGAAAGTAAGATGGAATTTATCCTTAAGCCAATTATAAATATCTTATGGGGATACGACACATTATGATATGTCATAGACATTTAGCTAATTTGGGCTTCGTAGTTTTATAGAGTTCGAGAGTGCAGCTCTAAGTGGAGTAGCGTCAGAGTTGACAATTATAAAATAAGTATCTGGGATATTATATTTTATAATTATTAGAGCTTGAACTATATAGGTCCATCAGGTCCCCTTTGCTAGCTCATAATAAACCCTATAATGATAGGCATGCTTTTTTAATAAATTGATGACTTATGTTAAATTATTAGATTGGCTGAAATTTGATAGGATTAGATGATTCATGTCTGTTTATTGGTTGAATTAATTTTGCAAATTAATTCAATATAAACTTATTGAATTATCGGGAATATTTTATTTTCTATGAGATTATTCAGATATGACTATTTTGATTAGATAACTTCTCTATTGGGTTATTTGAATTAAAGCTGAGGCTCTATCCAAAGAATCTCATGTAGAAAATAAAAGATTTTCATGGATCATATTATCGTAAGTTTGGTAGACCAATCTGTTGTTCCAACCTGCTAATGAGTAGTTTCAGCAGGCCGATTTAGGAGCTAAGCCTGCTATTCTAACAATAATCTAATTGCACATTTTTTATGCAATTTTATTAAAAGTTGATCCAGATTCAAATTTTCAAGGCTTATTTGATAATGACTAACCTGAGTTTGACCTCTATAAATAAGGAGTGAGTTTTCTCAGTTATTTAGATCATTTGAGAGGTTTAGAGTGAGTACTCTAGTGTTAGATACTCTGAAACTCCCTAAGGGCTATTGTACACAATTACAAACCTTGGCTCTAGGCCTTCTCAATTGGTTGGAATGCGAGTCACCGGGGAAAAGCTATACGACCTATGTCCACACACACTCCAATCATGGATAGAGAATAGCAAATAAAACCAATTGGTTAAGACTCTTTTGGAACATTCTTCTCTCCACTGATTGCAGAAGCTCTTCGGTATATAGAGGTTAGTAAGATCTTATTAATTTATGTATATAACATGTCAAAATTGTGTTCCTAATTCAAAATTTATAAAATTCCGCTGCACACTCGTTTTTCTAACAATTGGTATCAAAGCTATGGTTTTTATGTAAATTTATGAGTTTGTGATCATGTTATATATATAAATTATGTGATCTTGATCTCTTCGGCGCTTGAATTTAATTGTTTAGAGAGTTGACACTCTAAAGTTTTTATATATTTATATGTTGTCATGAGATTATATAGTGAATGTCTATTAATTAATTATGGTTGATTAAATTATCATTTAATTATTTGTTAATTAATTAATTTATGTTGGTTATGGTTCCTTAAAGGTTAGAATATGTATCTAGGTTTTTCATGTAATTAGATGGCGGTCTATCATCACCGTCTAGAAATTATTATTTAATTTTAAATTTGTAAAAAATTTGTAATTAAATAATCATTCAAAGTAAAGATGGATCTAGAAGATGGATAATACTAGTTTCACTATTTTTTTCCCAAGTTTCTAAATTTTTTATGTTTTTGAATTGTTGAAAATAACATTGAAAAACTATGTAAAAACTTTTTTTTTTTTTTGAAAACATGAATTTAGCTTGGTCGGTAGGACAATGGTTGCTAACCGGTAAGCCAAACTTCTAATTCGATAGGCCGTCTGTGGGGTAGAATTTAGCCAGCTCTAGCGGCAGGCCGAACTGTCAAGTTCGGTGGGCCAATGGTTTATGACTAGTAAGCCGATCACACAGATCGGCAGGACAACAGAGAGCTTCAGTTTTTCAAAAAGGTTGCGTTTTTCAATGCAGTTTTTGATTTTATTTTTGAGACAAGTCTAAGAAACATAAAATTTTGTGATGACCAGAAAAGTGAAGTATTTGAGCTATTTGCAATTGAAGACTTGAAGATAGATACCACATAAAGACAAATACAACTTGAAGATACAAGGATAAAGAATCGATAGTACATTTCAATTGATTTCATGTAATCTTTAATTTCTTTTGTCTAAGATGGAACCATAATATTACAGTGTAAAGCTCTCATATGCTATAATAAAAATAGTTTTACTCAACAGTTCTAACCGTTCTGTCAAACAGCTTATGCGTTGTTATGGAGCATAGCCCAGAGGGTACCAGTCGAGTTTTCAACAACTGAAGGGGCATTTACGTCTTTGAAAAAGAATAAAAAAAGCAGTCCCATTCCAAGCGCGGGAAACGCTCTCAGCCTCTTTCTTTCCCCCGCCATACCACTCTCTCAGATCACACAAGGGTTTTCCAAACCCATTTCTTTCCCTCTCTCTCTCTCTCTTTCTCTCTCTACTTTTCTTCCCCAGTTTTGATCCAATTTTCTCTCCGAATTTTCCCTCGGCGGAGCAACAAACAATGAACGGCGAGAGCCGAAGACGCGATTTTAGAGACAATCGGAGCTCCAAGAAGCAGAAGCTGATTCGCACTGCCGAGGAAGAGCTCGAGGCCAAGCTAGGGTTTGATCTCTTCTCCGAAGGCGAAAAGAGGCTTGGATGGTTGCTCACTTTTGCGTCTGTAAGTTGACTGTGCTGTTCAATTTTGCCTTTTTGGTCAATGAGAAAGTCGAAGGAAAAAAGGAACTTTAATTTTGAATTCTAGGTTTCCGCGTTTCTCTTGATGGGAAACGGAAGCGTTTGTTAGTAACTTATGCTTCTAGATGAAGTATATGGTGTTTGGTTTTTCAATTACCTTTTGGTGTTTCTTTGATATTGGTTAATCTTTACCTTTCTTAGTTTATCACCAAATGGCTGCCAAATTCTCAATTTTGCTTATATGCATAATGGGTATAAAATGAATTTTTACTATACGTTCGGTGGTAGTTTGTTCAGCGCTTGAGATGCAGTGTTGACTGAAATCGCTGAGACGATTTACTCTAAACTTTATAATAAAACTAAAAAGCCACTGTAAAATTCTAGAATTGCTTTTGTATAGCATTAATCTCGTGTTTTGTGTTCTCCAACGTGTCACATTATTTTGGTTCTTGTGTTTAAAGATTTATGCTTCCTAAAGTTTTGGTTACGCTTAAAATGTTGAAATATGTGTGTTTTCGCTTGAAAGGAATCTCATAGAGATAGAAATTATTAAAAAATAAAATTCATGCGGAGTGATGGTTTTTTGTTGTAACTTTGCAGTCATCTTTGGAAGATCAAGAAACCAACAAAGTCTATAGTTGTGTGGATCTGTATTTTGTTTCACAGGTAAAGTGTCTTGTTCCAAAAATTATTAGAGATATGTTTACAAAAAAGTGGTATTGTATCAATTTGGCCGCAAAGTGGCAGCGTTTCAAAGGATTTCTGGTGGTCAGTTTCTCTAGAAAGTACTTGAATATTTTCTGCTTTTGTTGCAGGATGGTTCCAGTTTCAAATCTAAATACAAGTTCCGTCCTTATTTTTATGCAGCCACAAAGGTGTCCGCTCCTCAATCTGTAACATTTTGTTGTTTGTTTGTAGTGTCAACCTTGAATTGTTGTTGTTGTTGTTGATGCTGATGTTAAGTTTTCTAATTTCTGTTTTCTTTGACAGCCAAATGGAAATATGAATGTTAGGATATATATATATATATATATATATATATCTATTTATCTACTAGTTTCTGCATTTTGTTTTTGTTTTCACCGTTTGTATTATTGCTCAGATGTTGATCATGTTAAATTCCATGATTCATATTATTTTAGGACAAAATGGAAATGGATGTTGAAGCCTATTTGAGGCGGCGTTATGAAAGTCAAATTGCTGATATTGAAATCGTGGAGAAAGCAGATCTTGATCTTGTAAGCAACTTTTTGAAGTAATCTTTTCTGGTTTGTTTTGAACAGATCTAATTTTTCGATTATATCTTCTACCAATGGATTCATTCTAATATCCTTATACACTTCTCGACAGAAAAACCATTTGTCTGGTTTATGCAAGTCCTATCTAAAACTGTCGTTCAACACTGTTCAACAATTGATGAGTGTGAAGAGCGATTTGTTGCATGTTGTTGAAAGAAATCAATCAAAATCTGATGCTACAGAGGCTTACGAGTTAATACTAACTGGAAAAAGGTGAGTATAGGTTATTATTATTATTATCACTATCTTTTCCTGAATGCAACTACAGGAGCAGATCCCTCGTTGTGCCTAACACTCATAGAAATAACTGTTTACAGAAAAGTTATTGTTTTGTTATTTGATTTGCAGAGAACAAAGGCCCCAAGATTTTCTAGATTGTATTGTTGACCTACGAGAATACGATGTTCCTTACCATGTTCGTTTTGCTATTGACAATGGCAAGTTCATAACGTTGCTTTGAGACTTGATATGTTTATCCATTTTCCTAAGTTAAAATGCAGTTGCTTATCTTCTATGGTACTCGTGCTGCTCAGATATACGCTGTGGCCAGTGGTATGATGTTAGTATATCCACTGATGATGTCACGCTTGAGAGGAGGACTGATCTTTTGCAACGTGCTGAAGTCCATGTTTGTGCATTTGATATTGAGACCACAAAGCTTCCATTGAAATTTCCAGATCCTGAGTATGATCTAGTTATGATGATTTCATACATGGTTGATGGACAAGGGTATCTGATAATTAACAGAGAGGTATTTTTGCGATAGGGTTAAGAAAACTAGTTTATTTGGTTGTGCAAGGTTAGAAATTCAGATTCCTCCATATGTTCAGATATGTGGGTATATGATTTCTTAAATGTGCATATAATTGTATTGGAATTGGGGGCTATTTTATAGTTTTTTGTATTTTCACATGTTACTCATTGCTAGAGGATCGCTTGTACTCTTGTGTTGATATTGACATATGGTATTTTTTTTTAAATCTTTCAATAGAAGTTTGTTCCTTATGCTACCAAGATTTTACCATGTCCTCTTTATCCTAACATTGAAAAAAAAAGATGCAAAAGAAAAGAATTAAGTTGGTACTTGACTTTCTCTCAGTTTATTGCGGGGTTTGACTTTGACAACAATGTGTACTGTTAGTACTTTTCATTGCTTACACACACACAAGCATAAGAATGATTGGTTTTTTGGTTCTCATGGTCCTGTGGAATAGTTTTTGTATCACTAGTCATGAGAAGCAATGATAGGCTTTTATCATGGTAGCGGGAGACAGTATTCTTCTTTGTTTTCTCTTATCTTTAGAATGATTGGATCTTGTTTAAATTTCAATTATTTGCAACCTTATTGGTTAGACCAACTTTCAAACTCTATAAATTTGACGAAAACTGGAATTATGTTGAATTGCCTAACGTTTTAAATAGAATTTGGAAAAGTTTTGTCCCTTCTAAAATTCAAGTTCTTTGTTGGTTTCTTGTTTTGGACAAGTTGAGTACTCATGATTTAATGCAGCAAAGAAGTCCTTTCCTTTCAATATCTCCGGGATGGTGTATTTTATGTAATAGGAAGGGAGAAACAGGCATTCATCTATTTTTACACTGTTTATTCTCTCATCATATTTGGTCTTCATTGCTGTCAGAACTAGGAATCTCATGGGTTGTGCCTAGAAGCAGCAAGGATTTGGTTGACTTATCTCATGGAGGCAGGATTTTGTGGAAGGTTGCCTCATTAGCAATCTTTTGGGAAATTTGGCTAGAAGAGAATTCTAGGACTTTTGAAGAAATTGAAGAAGATAGATTATTTTATGGGATAAGATTCAAGTAATGGGTCTCTATGTGGGTCTATCAAGATAAAGAGTTTAGTAGTCCAACGTTGTCAAATCTAGTTAGGGGTTGGGCTCCTTTTTTATAGCCCTTTTCTATTTAGTGTCAAATCAAGATAAAAGGGGGTTTGAAAAAGTTGGTTAGAACCAACTTTTTGGTTAGGGAATAGTGTAAAGCTCTCACATGCTATAGTAAGGGCAAAGAGTTACTACAGTGTCTTGAACCAAAAAGTTAGTTCTATCCAACTTTACCAAACACCCTTGAAGAAATCTCTTACTCCTCTTTTGTGCTTCTTTTTCACTGATCATTTTTTTTTTCTGAAACAAGAAACTTTGTATTAAAAAAATTATGCACAAAGTCAAGAGGGAGAGATTCCTCAGCAAAAATCTGAAATTGGACTATAAAAACGGAGTCCAACTTCTAGCTAGATCAGAGAAGAGAACTTTACAAAATTCACTGTCACAGTGAATCCATAAGGCTACCCAATATCTAATCTTATCCCAAATAGTATCACTAGATTCCTTAATTTCCTAAAAAATTCTGCGATTTCTCTCTAGCCACACACCCCAAAAAAATCCCCAAAACTATAGTATTCCAAAGAAGCTTAGCTTTGTATTAATCCTAGAAGACCAAGAAGTTAGAGCCAAATCTTTGCAGCTGTGTGGTGTTGCCCATGAAATACCAAACTTGCGAAGTAACCTGCACTAAATGTCGAAGGCAAAAGGGCAGTGTAAGAATAAATGATCAATCGATTCTCTACTCATTCTCCACTCCCGCAAGGGATGCACCAATTAGGAGAGATTGAGTTATTTGGGTTCCTCCGCTGCATTGATCATTTAGGTCAAGTTTGTTTCTTGTTCAAAAAAAAAAAAATATTTCAGTGATTTCACCTGAAATATAAAACACTGAGAGGCCGTTTGGTATAGTTTTCAAAATAGGTGAAAATGTTTTTGTTTTGGAAAGTAAGAATTTTTTGAGAATTGCGTTGCGAGTTTTTTTAAAATTTTTGCCTCGAAAAACGTGCAAAAACATTTCTAAAAATTCTGAGAACAAAACCAAACAGGGCCTGAATGCCTTTCTTGCTGTACATTTACAATAGTTGTTACTTATCGTAGTAATATAGTTAATTTTGTACATGATTCCCATTTTTCTTTGGTTGTTGCATTGCTTCTTCAGTAGAAGTAAATCCACTTGATGTTTTAGGATCATTTCCTGACAAATTGCAATTTCTTTATTGTCGAGGCTTGTTGATAGTCATTTTCTTTCTGCATAGGCTTCATTCTGCAATTTTTTTCAAGATGCTCATTATGATTATTTGCATATGCATCATTTACTTTACCTGGGACCTAGTTGTATTTCATGCATGTATTCGTATTCTCGTGTCCTCCGTTAACTTGGCTACCTGTATTGTTTCTTTGCAGTGCGTTGGTGATGACATAGAGGATCTAGAATACACTCCGAAACCAGAATTTGAAGGTTGTTTCAAGGTGACAAATGTAAAAAACGAGGTATGAGTTCTTATGAAACAAATTCATTGATTGACGTATATCTATTTGTCAACTTAGTTGCTCAAGTTTTTTAGGTGACGTTCATATCTGAACTTATCCAAATTATTTTTCATATTGCAGCTAGAGCTTCTTAAAAAGTGGTTTGCCCATATGCGGGAGGTGAAACCTGGTATATACGTCACATATAATGGTGATTATTTTGACTGGCCTTTCCTGGAAAGAAGAGCAGCCCATCATGGGTTTAAACTCAGTGATGTATGTAACTCTAATGCTTTTACTCAAACCACATCATTTTCATGATCCTGGAGTCTTAGGACTTTTAACTTGTTTTTAGCGGTAGACTTGAATTCTATTGTTCTCATAAATTTTGGCCACCACAAGTTGCGTATATGACAATTCAATATTCATGGAACTGGTTCTCTTGAGTCTTGGACACTGTTTTGGTTAGATGGATGGAAAGAGACAAATTTAAGAATGGAGTCAAGTACAAGGTATCATTGTAATTTCATCTAATGAGCTTAGGGATGTTCCTTTGTTTAGGTTTTTTTTGGATGGGAAAGCCCTATTGTAAAATTCTGTCTTTAATTTTGATGAGGTCATCTTTTTACGTTTTTTTATAATCTCTATCAAATGTTTGTTTTCTCATATAGAAAACTTCTCAGTTTCAGACAAGCTTGTTTTAAGTTGTATGATCATTGATATTTTTTTATCAGTTCTTGGCAAGTTCTCAGTTTTAAGCATATCCTATATGTTTTGAATATTTCCGCACTTTTGCCTCTCTCTCTCTCTCTCTCTCTCTCTCTCCCCCTCTCCCCGGTGAGATTATAGGAGGTTGGATTTCAATGTGACAAGAATCAAGGGGAATGCCGTGCTAAATTTGCCTGTCATCTTGATTGCTTTGCTTGGGTCAAGCGGGACAGTTATCTCCCTCAGGGGAGTCATGGCCTCAAGGTACAAGTTCTAAGCTAGTTTGAAAATTTTTTTTAGCGGTTCAATTATTGTTCAAAAATGGATGGAATGATATACTTTCCCATTATTTGTTATTATTTCTTAACAGGAAGTGTCACTGGTAAATGTTGATGCATTAGATTCACTGATAATAGCATTTTTCATTAACAAATGACAAATATGACCAGGAAGTCTTCATATAAATGCTTTGATTGCCATTCATGCAGTTGCTTTATTTGTGATTATGGGAATGCTGATCACGTTTGTACTAAAATCCATCTGTTGTAAAGTCAAACCACTTCACGTCTATAGATTCTATAAATTAAACAATTTATTATAAGTTGTTTTGAGGAAAGTTGCTTCCTAATATATTCAGGCTTTTATGCAGCACTCGCTTTGTATGGTAAATTTTAATTTATACTCTTAGAAATGAAGGTCCATCGGCAACCATCTAGTGGTAGATCTCATTAGAAGAATTACATGAATATTTAATAATTAAGCCTATAAACATTTGGAAAATAGATGAATTGATGGATACTGCTATAAATCATACATATATATATATTTCTTAGAAATGATTATGCTATTGTTCTGCTAACTTATTCAAAGATGGCTAATAACAAATTGTTACTTGTGCTTTTTCATATGTACTTTTCACTAGCTATTAATAATAAAGGGAAATATTGTCCCTTCACTAGCCCCAAATATTATTATCTAGGCTTATTAATTGGTTGGCGGTATATAATAAATGTGCACACCGAAGCATTTTGGCGTTGTTAGTCCCAAAATTATTAGCGTTGTGACAAAATCGTCTTTAAATTGTTCTGGTATAGTCCCTAAATTTTTTTTCATTAGCAATTTTGTTAACTGCTGTAATTGGCATCAGTCTTAAAATTTAAAGAAGATAATTGTGTACAACCAATGGTCACATGATAACTTGAAATATCACAAAAGTAGTCAAGCGCACATATTATCTTCTGACAAAAATTTCAGTATGTGCTAAGTTCGTTAACAGCAATATTCTGGGCCTTTTCAAAGACTATTGACTTTTTGTATTTATACAAAGTTATTTGTTACTAGTGCTTTGATGAACATTGCAGTAGTTTATGAAGTGTTGTGCCCATTCGTTTGAAAGTTATTAATCTTTGTACTACTATAAAATATCATCTTGTATTGTTGGATAACTTTATGCACAAATGATCTTTTTTTTTTTGCTTATAAAAGATTCTTGGTCTTACTTCAGGCTGTCACAAAAGCAAAGTTAGGGTATGATCCCCTGGAAGTGAATCCTGAGGATATGGTTCGTTTTGCAAAGGAAAAGCCACAGGTACAAGTTAATGGAACATTTTTCACTTTCAGTTTAATCACACGACCTGTGTTGGCTTTGTTCATGTTATAGTTGTCCCTGTTCAACGCTTCCCCCATGATTGTGTTGGTATCTGATCTGAATTCTGATTGAGCAGAACATGGTTAAGGCTTCAATTAAATGTGGTTGGTTTAGGTTTCAGCAACCTCATATGTAGAAATTGGCTTTGCTAAGAAAAAGATTGGAAAGCTTTCTTAAAAGTAGGATTCACAATGGTACATACTAAAAAACACAGTACATAATTTAATCAGTCAGCTGGGCTTCTATATTTATACAAGCATGCATTTTTGGAGTCTTTAGTCTACGTGTGAAGGGCTTCCACTTTGGAAAGCGGTTTTTGGGAATGGGATTATGTTTTGCTTAACAGGAAAATATTTGGTGGGCTTCTAATTTTCTCTCTTATTCCCTGTATTTATTACCTTTCGCTCATTATACTTCACAACAAAGTCCATGTTTTGACTTGGTTTGTTTAGTAGTGAAAGATTTGCACTTGCCGTATGTTGCAAAAAACCAAGACCTAGATTTTTCACCTTCTTGGTATAATTCATGCAAATTGACTTGAGGCTAGCTTAGGTGGTTGGCTGTGTGAATGCTTGCCTGTGTCTATCAGGTTTCTAATTTTGGTGGTTTCATTTCTTTTTAGTAAAGTGAAGCCTTGGCTTCAAACTGTTTAAAAAAAAAAAAATCACAAAGTGAATGTGAACATTGATGATATTTTTCAGCATTGTTGTTTTGCTAATATTTAGTAGTCTCAGCTACTAAAGGCTGCCCAATTTTTGTGTCAGAACTAAACTTTTTTCTTAGTAAAACAACTTTGTGCAATAGGATCAAGTAAAATACTGTTTTCTGGGTGATTTGGCTTGAAGGGAATAACAATTTTTTAGGGTAGAGTTCATTCTTTTAGCTTCATTATGGGCTTATTCCTTGAAGGATTCATTTTTATCCTGCATTCTTTGCTTTTTCTAAAGTAGAAGAATGTGTTTTTTTTTTCCCCTGTTGTTCTTTATCTTTGCTGGAGATACCTAATCCTCCAAAATTATTCTTGTATGTTCTTTCTTATCTTGAACAGAATTTTTTTGTTTCTTTTTTCTTTTTTTTAAGGAAAGAAACTTATATTTCCTCTTTTTGTTTTATTTTATTTTATTTTTTTTCAAAGGAAAGAAAATTACATTTATGAATTGCCTAATGTTTATGCATGTCCTTTTGCTAATTCCTTGTGATGGGTAATGGTTGCTTTGTGTGTGTTTGATGGGATCCGGGTTCAAGAGAGCTATGATGATCTAGGCAAGCAAGTGGAAGAGTCTGTTAGTTTGTTAGTTAGTTGGTCAGTTAGGAATCAAAAGAGTTTGCTGGTTTTAGAGAATTAATAGGAGATGGGAATAGGGGAGTTAGGTATCCGGAGATCAAACTGGTGAATTGGGAAAAGTCTTGGAATTACTCCAAGCAGGGGAGATTTGCAGTGTCTCGAACTACTACGGCTTTAGGAGTTGTAATCTTTCCTAAACTGTACTTGTCATCAATAAAAATCATTAAGTCATTCTTCTATTTCTGCTCTTGAGATATTATTAGCAGATTGAGAAAGAAAATCGGTCAAAATCCTATAAGTATTCTTATTAGATAAGAAGTTTATCAAGGACTTTGTGATTTTGCTTTGTTTTTTTGTTTTCGTTTTTTCTTGAAGTTGAGATGTGACTATGAGCCTACAAATGTGAGAATCCCCATTGCAGTAGACTCTTATTTAAATCTCGTGTGTTTAATGGGTTAGCTATGAAGATAGACATATTGATCTGCTTCCATATTTGGTTGCTGCCTAAACGCCAACATGATGGTGTTAAGGGAACATGCTGATGAATTGTTGTGCTGAGATTTCTTTTCTACAACTATTAGATTTATTGTACTTAGTATGATTATGCCTTGTTGTCATTGACCATGTGTTGGGATTTTTTCTATTTTTTTTCTTTCCCTTGTTTCGTTAGGGTTCTGTTTGATTTTGTAGTTAACTTCTATGGGAAACAATTCTAATATGTCTACGCTTTTTTTTTTTCTCTTTGATTACTTTTTACAGATGATGGCCTCCTATTCTATTTCTGATGCTGTAGCAACTTATTTCCTGTATATGACCTATGTTCATCCGTTTATTTTCTCTCTTGCAACTATTATTCCAATGTCGCCAGATGAAGTCTTGCGGAAGGGTAGTGGGACCCTTTGTGAAATGCTTCTGATGGTTCAGGTAGGTTTCTTCCCCACTCATATACCAAAAAACTAGACCTCTATGCTTTCCTTGTGGTGTATTCACATTTCTTTCCTTCATAAACATATATATGTGTCTTGGCTATTTTGTGAATGCGAGTGTGTGCATGTTTTATTTACATTTTTTTTTGTTTATAATTTTTTGTTTTATAAATAACTTTGCTTTTATTCAGGCATACAGGGCCAATGTTATTTGCCCTAACAAACATCAATCTGACCCGGAGAAGTTTTATAATAGTCGTCTTCTTGAAAGCGAGACATACATAGGTGGTCATGTGGAATGCCTTGAAAGCGGAGTTTTTAGATCTGATCTTCCGACCTGTTTTAAGCTTGATCCGTCTGCCTATGAGGTAAGTTGTGTTTATCCACTACCTTCTGCTGTGTTCATGTAAACGTGTTTATTAAATAATTTTGTTTCTTATAAAAAAAAAAAAAAGCATCTGTTCTGGTTTCATAAATTGGTCTCCCATTTTCTCTAGGATTTTTATTGTCGTGATTTGGCCTGAACCTGTTGTTTCATGAATATTGCTAAACTATGTAAGTTTAGTTATTGACCAACTATGAGATAGTTGATTTTTTTTTTTTCTCGTCTGTATCATTTGAAGAAAAACTGATTAGTGTAGAAGAATTCTATTTTGTGTGATCATCTATTCAAAAAACGTAAAGTTGGTTATTTAACTTGACATGTTGGACTACAGCCTTGAGGTAGCTCAAAGTGACAATCTAATTTGTCTAAACATATATATTAAAGGTAAATACAAGGAAAGAAACAATAAAAAACACTGCTGAGCTGAATTATTTCTCTTGTTATTCAGTAAAAAACGTGTTCTACAGATGCTGAATTTATATACTAACTCTGCTCTCACTTAGGAACTGATTTTCCTCTAATTTACGAGCTGAAAACACCTAACTAAAAAATAGGAAACAAACTAACTAATAGATACATATCCTAAGTACCAGCAAATATTATTATCTCAGCCAATTTTCCTACACTCCCCCTCAAGCTGGGTTGTACAAATTGAACATTCCCAACTTGCACACTAACTTCTCAAACATTGGTCTAACCAGCCCCTTAGTAAAGATGTCTGCAGTTTGTTCTGTTGTTGGAACATAAGTAATGCAAAGTACTCCCCCTTCAATCTTCTCTTTAATAAAATGTCTATCCACCTCAACATGCTTAGTCCTGTCATGATGAACTGGGTTGTGAGACATACTAATGGCAGCTTTACTATCACTGTGAACTCTTAAAGGAAGTTCTACAGTGACTCTTAACTCTTCCAGCAGTAATTTCAACCAGATGACCTCACATACACCTTGAGCAATTGATCTTAGTTCAGCCTCTACACTGCTCCTTGCCACAAACGGTTGTTTCTTGCTTTTTCAAGTTACTAGATTTCCCCAAATGAACGTACAATAGCCTGAGATAGACCTCTTGTCATCAATTGACCCAGCCCAGTCCGCATCCGTGAATACTTCAACTCTCGTTTCATCAGTTTTTTTGAAAAATGGACCACGAGTAGGATTACCCTTTAGGTATCTCAAGATCCGATATACAGCCTCCATATGGTCCTTTGTTGGTGAATGCATAAATTGGCTCACAAAGCTTATTGCAAAAGCTATATCCGGCCTCATGTGGGACAGGTGAATAAGTCGTCCAACAAGTCATTGGTATCTCCCCTTGTCCACGGGTTCACCATTTAGATTCTCTCCTAATTTTAGGTTTGAATCCAACGGTGTATCCGCCAGTTTGCATCCTAACATTCCAGTTTCTTCGAGTAGGTCCAGCACATATTTCCTATTGCAATGTGGAGCCAAATCAACCTAGCAAAAGAGAAAAAAAAATTGCTGCGCAGGGAGGGCAGAGACAGCGCCGCGGCGCCCAAAAACGAGCTCCGCGGCGCCCAAAACACGGGCCACGGCGCCCGTCTGAGAACAAACTAGCGTCGCGGCGCCCAAAATGAGGGCTGCGGCGCCCGAAGTCTGGTTTGTTGCGAAATTTTGAGTTAGAATCGAACTCAAACGCTCCAAAAACGGGAAACTATTAGGTTTTCTTATTAGTTGCTATTTTTCTCTTCCTTTGGTTATAAATAGACACAAGGTGGCTAGGGTTGTGCGTGTGTGACACTGAGAGTGTCATTATTTTGTGAGGCAAAATTCTTGAGAGCTCCATCCTTGAGAGAGATTCCCACAGGGCGCTAGATAGAAGAGAGTTTTGGTAAGCACAATTTGAGAGTGTGAGAAACTTCTCTTGTAATCTGTAATCTCCTTCATCATAGTGGAATCTGCAAATGGCAAAAACAGGACGTAGTCTCAAATTTGGACAAACCTGTATAAAAATTTGGTGTCTCTTTTTCTTCTTCTCTCCTATTTATTTTCTGTAATTGTTCGTTCTTGCGATCTTTGGAATTAGGAGTTGCCTAATTCCCCAACATTTCCTTTGTGAAACAGATATCCTTTGTTTGCTCCTTGCAATTTCCATTCCTAAGAATTACCTTAAGTTTCCTAGGTCCTTCATTTTAAACTCCATTGCCAACCTTTGTTTTAATTGCTTCATCTCATCTTCATCATCATCTGTCACGATTATGTCATCCACATAAACAATAAGAATTGTGATCTTATTATTCCTGTGTCGATAAAACATAGTGTGATCTGAGTGAGCCTGCTTATAGTTTTGTTGTTTGAGAGCCTTTGCAAACCTGTTAAACCAGGCTCGAGGAGATTGCTTCAACCCATACATAGATTTTCGTAATCTGCATACCTTACCGCTTTCTTTAGCATTGTTGAATCCCGGTGGTAACTCCATGTACACTTCTTCGTCTAAATCGCCATTTAAAAACAGATTTTTGACGTCTAGTTGTTGCAATGGCCAATCCATATTGGCTGCTAATGACAGCAAGACTCGAACAGAGTTGATTTTAGTGACAGGAGCAAAGGTCTCTTGATAGTCAATTCCATATGTTTGTGTATATCCCTTGGCAACCAACCTTGCTTTGTAGTGCTCAATTGAACCGTCTGCCTTATATTTTATGGTAAATACCCATTTACAGCCCACTGGTTTCTTATCTTTGGGTCTTTGCACAACCTCCCAAGTTCTATTTTTTGTAAGAGCATCCATCTTTACCATGATAGCTTTTTTCCACTTTGGAAGTCTCAGGGCTTCTTCCATGGTTTTGGGGATTTCTTCCCCTGCAAGATTTGCTACCAAAGCTTGAACAGATTGAGATAAGAGTCCATAACCCACAAACTGTGATATAGGGTGTTGAGTACCTGACCTAACCCCTTTTCTTACAGCAATAGGAACATATAGCATATCACTACCCTCTGATATTGAACCTAACTTTGGATCAGGCTGATGGCAGGGAGAGTCTTTTGGATTATCTTCCTTTTTTGAATTTTTCCTTCGAGAATAAGTGAGTAATTTTGGTTGCATATGCAATACTCCCCCTGACTTGGATATATTTGAGGGGTTTAGGCACACATCTGACTTAGATGGGACTCCTAACTTTGTATTTGAATAAGGCAGGCATTTTTGAGAATCAAAAAAGGATAGAGTAGGATTCGGATATCCACCAGATTGGGTATCTTATTGTTGTGAATTTTGAAATTTATTAGAGTGCAGATTTCCTAGAGATCCTGGGGTAAGACACACGATCTAAACTGTGATTTGATTTTTGGGATAGATTCTCTTGAGATCCTTGGGTGGAGCACGGATTTTCCTGAATATCTAAACAGGGAGTTGACTTTTTATTCAAAAAATCAGGAGAATCTTGAAGATCTAAGCAGGGATTTGATTTTTCCTTCAAGAAATCAGCGGAATAATTATCCTTAAAAGTCAAAAAATTAGCAGAAGAATCCCAAAATTACTCCCATAGACCTGCCCTATTTTGAACCGAATTGGAGTCCCCTCTTTTCAACTAAATTTGGTTCCAAAAAATGGCCTTCACTCACGCTCTCCCCTTGAAGTGAATTTTTTGAAAAATAGGGCTGAGTTTCAAAACAAGTGACATCCATTGATGTGAAGAACTTCCTCTTTTTTGGAAAATAGCAACGGAATCCTTTTTTTGTTGTGGAATAACCTACAAAAACACACTTAAAGGATCTAGGGTCTAACTTACTTCGATTTTGTTCATGATTATGAACGAAGGCTGTACAACCAAAGACTTTAAATTCTAAAGAAGAAAAGAGACGAAACTCAGGATATGACGCAAGAAGTTTGATAATTGGTGTTTGAAAATTTAGAACTCTAGTTGGTAAACGATTTATCAAATAGCACGCAGTAAGAATTGCTTCTCCTCAAAAATTTTTTGGAACATTTGAGGTAAACAAAATGGTCCGTGCCACTTCTAAAAGGTGGCGATTTTTTGTTTCTCAAATTCCGTTTTGTTGTGGAGTATTGACACAAGTAACTCTGGTGAATCATTCCATTTTGTTTTGTAAAATTTGACGGACAAGAGTTAAAATATTCAGTACCATTATCTGTACGGAATATTTGTATACTCCTATTGTATTGGTTTTTAATCATGGAATGGAAGTTTTGAAAAATTTGCGGAGTTTTAGATTTGTCTTTTAAAAGATACACCCAACAAACCCTCGTGTGATTGTCGATAAATGTTATAAACCATCTTTGATTAGTTAAGCTAAGGATTCTAGAAGGACCCAAATGTTGCTATGAATCAACATAAACGAAAAAGATGAACTGTCAGAATATCTAGGATATAATAGTTAGGATTCTATGTTATTTGAAATTTAATTATTTTAGATTCTTATGCTCCATAAAATCTTAGTTATGTAGATTTAGTTAAGTTAGGATTTTTTCTTATTTTTAGTCTTTAGTTAATTGAGATTATAGGCAGGAACTATTCTATAAATATCCTATCTTGTATTACGATCAAATTAATGAGAAAGTCAGATTTCTTTTTCTTCTCTACCACGACTTTCATGGTATCAGAGCTGAGGCTCTTTGGACCCCATTTCCTATGGTGAAGACGGCGATGACCGGAGCCAGAGGAACCTCTACTGAATCAGAGGTTACATCAGTCCTTGCTGCAACAAGTGGCGACATCCTAGCTGTGCATTCTCCTCTACAAATCACTGTCCACCGATTGAATGGCAGAAACTATTTAGAGTGGTCTCAATCTGTCAAGCTGGCCATTGATGGCAGGCGAAAGCTTGGCTATTTGACGGGTGAAACAAAGAGACCTGCCGAAGATGAACCATCATTCAAAATTTGGAGATCAGAAAATTCATTGGTGACAGCATGGCTCCTAAACTCGATGGAATCATTCATTGCCAAACCACACATGTTTATGACAACAGCTAAGGATGTTTGGGATTCTGTTTGAGAAACCTATTCCGATTTGGAAAACTCATCTCAAATATTTGAATTAAAAACTAAACTTTGGCAATCCAGGCAAGGTGATCGGGAAGTCACCATCTACTATAATGAGATGGTAACTCTATGGCAAGAGTTGGATCAATGCTATGATGATACTTGGGAAAACCCAAACGATTGTGCTAGGCATAAGAAAAGAGAGGAGAACGATCGGGTCTATATGTTCCTTGCTGGAGTTAACCGAAATCTGGATGAAGTTAAAGGTAGGATTCTTGGCCGAAGACCTCTCCCGTCTATCCGAGAGGTATTCTCTGAAGTAAGACAGGAGGAATGTAGGAAGAAAGTCATGTTTGGAGACTCCGAAGCAAAATCTGCCACAAAAACCGATAGTTCAGCCCAACCTCACGAAGTTTAGAATCAGAAGGAGAAAGGAGGAAGAAGCCATGGTGTGATCACTGCAGGAAACCGTGGCACACAAAGGAAACATGCTGGAAGATTCATGGAAGACCAGTCAATCAAAAAAGGCGTCCTAATGGGAGAGCTTTGCAAACCGTGGCTAAAACTTCTCAAGAGCAACAAGTTAATTTGAGTACTCCTAACTTCACAAAGGACCAGCTGGAGAAACTGTATAATCTCTTCCAATCCACACAATTCACCAATCCTTCGTGTTCCTTAGCACAAACCGGTAACTTCTTAACTACAACTTTTCCTAGTGTCAAAGATAATTCAAATCTTGCTTGGATTATCGATTCTGGAGCAACCGACCACATGACAGGGTGCTCCCTATAACCCATGTGCTGGAAACAGGAAAATAAAAATTGCAGATGGATCTTTTTCTGCTATTGCTGGAATTGGGTCCATTAAAATATCTCCTTCTCTCACACTTCATAAAGTCCTTCATGTCCCTAATCTAACATGTAATTTGTTGTCAATAAGTAAAATTACTTGTGATCAAAAGTGTTTTGCTAAATTTAGTCAGTCTTGTTGTGAATTTCAGGACTTGGACTCGGGGAGGACGATTGGCAGTGCTAGGGAATGTGGAGGTCTTTATTTTTTTGAAGATGGATCCTACTCAAGTAAACCAGTTCAAGGTTCTTGTTTCAAGTCTGTATCAGTTTCTAGTGATAAAGAAATAATTTTGTGGCATTACAGGCTAGGTCACCCTAGTTTCTTTTATCTAAAATATTTGTTCCCAAACTTATTCAAGAATAAAAATCCATCTCTCTTTCAGTGTGAAGTTTGTGTTTTAGCAAAGCAACATCGTGTTCCTTTTTATCCACGTCCTTATATTCCCTCTACACCTTTCTCTCTAATACACAGTGATGTTTGGGGGCCTTCCCGTACTTCATCTCTCTATGGAAAAAAATGGTTTGTTACTTTCATAGATGATCGTACAAGAGTAAGTTGGGTTTATCTTCTTAAAGACAAATCGGATGTTGAAAGTGTTTTCAAAAATTTCTATACCATGGTTCACACACAATTTCATGAAAAAATTAAGGTGTTTTGAAGTGATAATGGTAAGGAATATTTTAATCAGGTTCTAGGGAAATTCTTTTTAGATAAGGGCATAGTACATCAAAGTTCATGCACAAATACCCCTCAACAAAATGGGATTGCTGAAAGAAAAAATAAACACCTGTTAGAAGTTGCTAGAGCGATACTTTTCTCAAATAGAGTTCCAAATTATCTCTGGGGCGAAGCTATTCTCACAGCTAGATTTTTAATTAATCGAATGCCTTCAAAAATTCTGGGTTTCAAATCACCTCTGCAGATTCTTCAATCCCTTTACCCTACATCTAGACTTATCTCACCATTACCTTTAAGAATTTTTGGCTGTACAGTGTTCATCCATAATCATGACAAAGGGAAAAGTAAGCTAGATCCTAGGGCTAGAAAGTGTGTCTTTGTGGGCTATGCCCCAAATCAGAAAGGATATAAGTGTTTTGATCCAATTTCCAAAAAAATGCACGTCACCATGGATACATCATTTTTTGAGCATCTCACGTTTTTCTCTCCTCATTCCTGCTTGCTTCAGCCATTGTTTCTCTCAACTTTATATTCCCTTTAATCTCTCTGATACCATAAAGGTAAATACAAGGAAAGAAACAATAAAAACACTGCTAGGCTGAATTATTTCTCTTCTTATTATTCAGTAAAAAACGTGTTCTATAGATGTTGAATTTATAGACTAACTCTGCTTTCACTTAGGAACTAATTTTCCTCTAATTTAGGAGCTGAAAACACCTAACTAAAAAATAGAAAACAAACTAAGTAATAGATACATATCCTAAGTACCAGCACATATTATTATCTCAGCCCGTTTTCCTACATATATATATATATATATAAGTATGCATGCATGCATGCATGTGTGATATATTTGTAGGGAGCATAGATGTGGTTCTTAGCTAAGTAGGACTATTTCACCAATGCAAAATTGATTTTCTACTATTTGCTGCGATAATTGATTGACTCTAGAGATATTCCCATCAAATTACTGCTTAAAATTGATATTCCATGTGGCTAATTTGTCGAGGCTAAAGTACTGTTGGTTCAGTTTGATTCATTTTCTCTTTAATGTATCTCTTAATTTCAGAATCACACTTTCTTTTCATGGTTTGGCCCTTAGCTGATTTTTATTTACACAAAGTTTTTCAGTAAAGATGTAGACGCAATAAGGCTTTGCATTATTAATTCTTTTGAAGTATTCCTAGGAGTTTGTTAGGGAGGCTGAGAAGGCGATGCAGTTAATTTCTTCTGTTTACCAGAAAGGGGTGGAGGACAGGAGAGTGCGGGAGTTAGATAGTTCGGGTCTTTATTCTGCCAAATCATTTTTCCTTTTCATATTGGATGATTCTGATGTTTCCCATTGTGATTATTTTGATCTCATTTGGAAAACTCGCATCCCTTCCAAATTACAAGTGTTTTGCTGGCTTCTTATTCTTGAAAGATTGCATACTTGCGATTCAGTTCAGAGAAGGAAATCTTTCATCTCTATCTCTCCTGAATGGTGTATGCTCTGCAGAAAGAGCAGAGATTCTGTGGATCATCTGTTTCTGCACTGCCAATTTTCTTATAATTTATGATGTTTGTTGCTGAGAGAGCTGGGGGTTGTGGGTTATACCTAGTAGTTGTAAGAATTTATGCAGCTCATTTTTCTGGTTTGGATCTGGTAAAAGAAGAGCATACTTAGGGAAAGTGTCTGTTTTGGCCCTTTTATGGGGAATTTGAATGGAAAGAAATTGCAGAACTTTCCAAGGCTTTGAAGAAAAGTGCAGTGTTATTTGGGATAGGGTCAAATAATGATTGGCCTTATGGGTCCATCAACATAAAAATTTCAAAAGTTTGATTTTCTCTGACCTCATTAGAGATTGTGATTGTGTCCTGTAGAGTGTTGATTTCTTTATTTTTGAGGAAATCTCTTTCCCTTTTTTTTTGTTTGTCATTTTTCAGTTAATACTAAGCTGTTTCTATTTCCAAAAAAAAAAAAAAAAAACAAAGTTCTAAACAATTATGCTTTGTCATCTAGGGGTGTTGTGTATGTAGTGATCAGTAAAAATTATATTACTAGGAAAGTGATAGCAGGGAATATGATTCCCGGGAAACATGCATTGTAATGTTTGGTTACATACAAGAAACTTTTCCCATGGACTTGAGATTCTTGAGAATTTGAATATCACCTTGTTGGGTGGGATTCAAATCAACATGGAGTAAGGCAAATCTTATGGGATTGAGTGTCTCGGGAATCCAAAAATCATAATTTTTACACAAGACGTGGGAATCTTGGATATTCTACCCTAAAGATTACTGCAAGCCAAATGCCCCCCCCATAGGTAATCTTAAGAACTTGGTTTGACAAAAGAAATTGAAAGGTATGCTTATGTTGAAATAACAATGTTGGCTAGCAGATTTAGATGAAAAGTGGTTATCCTATTTTTTCTTTTATGCATGAAATAAAAAGGATGAGCGAGAAATTTAAAATATTTCTGTACTGTCCGTCGCACATATCACAAAAGTCAATCCAATACACACACACACACACACACACACACACACACGCTTTGAAAGGAGTCAATCCAATATTTTTGATCAGAAATGTCAGAGCAAAAGGGCAACGAAATTAAAAAAAAACCCTATTCAATCTTAGAATCAGAAGTTTCAAGGCCATATATTGAAATATCACAATTATGTTCCTCAAATAAAAATTTGAAGAATGGAAAATATTGCAAGTTTATGTGGAAATTGGAAATTCTGACCAAGTTTTACCACTTTGGAAGCAGATGCAACGGAATCTTTTTCTGTGGATACTAGTGGAATTTGCAATGGTTTAATTATAGAAATTGCTCCCAATATGTTATGTTGTACCTAGGTTTCTGAATATGTCTATACAAAAGTGATCTTTGATTTACTGCTTCTGTATTTTATCCTGATTAGGGTGTGTGTGATGCTTATGTTTTCATCTTCATAGGCGTAATGAATGCTACTCAAGTTCATCTTCCTTGTAATTGCAGTACTTTGCTATTCAATCATCAAGAATATATTCAATGTGACATTGTATTTTTTATTCCAGCAATTGATTAACAACCTCGATCGTGATTTGCAATATGCCATAAGAGTAGAGGGTAAGATGGACTTGGAATCGGTATCCAATTATGATGAAGTGAAGAATGCTATTCTTGAAAAGGTATTGCTTGCTTTAACATTCCTAAGTTTTATTTTCAAAATCAGTCCCTGAACATGTCTAATAACATTTTCCGAGTTTCAATAGTTATGCATTATGTTTGAACTTCCTTTCCTATTTTCTAATTGAGAGACTAAGCTCCTTCAAGAACATTTTCGCACAAGGCAGAAACATAAATTTCTATATTTCCATACTTTGCCTCCAAATTCAGTCTCTTCTAATTTATCCATCCCACATTTGCAGCTTGCAGGGTTGCGAGATGAACCCATACGTGAAGAATGCCCCCTTATTTATCATCTAGATGTAGCTGCAATGTATCCGAACATTATTTTAACAAACAGGCTCCAGGTATGCTAGTTAATTAATTGCTTTGAGCTTGTTTTGAGTACCAAATTTGATGTTGAAACTCTTTTCCATCTAAAAGTGTGAACTTCTCTTCATAAGCATAATTCTGGCTTATTTAAATTTTGGTATTTCCTGAGTTAATGAAAAGAATCCCTTTAATCACTAGCATCTGCCTCTTTGCTTTACTGGTTACCTAAGTTGCAGCTTTATATGAGCTCATATTTGTAAGCACTGCATAAGACATCCTATATAACTTGTATAGACATTGTACATTTACCATATGAGACTTTTATTTTGTAATTTGGTACGTGGTTCGGGCTATGGGAAGTGGTCTGCATGTCTTTGTCTGCTGTATTTTGGTCAGAATTTGGATCTTCTTTGTATAGTTTGGGGTTTAGTTGTAGAAGAAACTAATTAATAGTTCATATGAAATTCAGTTGTCTTCTTTCTTTTGCCGTTATGTTACGGTACTAGTATATAACAAGAAATTTAGTGGGCCTAATTAGTAGAAATGTTCAATTATTTGCTTTTTTGTATTTTCTCATCCTTTTATCTTTCTTTTGTTGTTGTTGTTGTTGTCGTTGTGTGTGTGTGTTTTTTTTTGGTCTCCCTTAGCCTTTATGAACTGTCTTTGCTGTTAATGTACGGTCACATACATGTTCTGTGCTTGTTAAAAGATCAAAAGAAAAGAAGAGAGAGAGAGGGAGAGAATCATAACTTCTTTTAATTATTTGTCCTTTCAGCCACCGTCAATTGTTACGGACGAGGTTTGCACTGCTTGTGATTTCAACCGACCAGGAAAAACTTGTCTTCGGAAGCTTGAATGGGTTTGGCGTGGGGAAATCTTCATGGCAAAGAGAAGGTTATTTTCCAAATAACAAATTACGCCTCTCCCCCATTCCCAACAAATTTTCATGTACTCTTACTTGGGCATGTTAGCGATAAACTAATTAGTGCTTGTATTTTAATTTTATTACGCACAACAGTGACTACTACCATCTTAAAAAGCAAATTGAGTCTGAGTTTGCTGATGGCACTGATGTCCAGCTAGCAAAATCTTTCCTTGACCTACCTAAGACGGATCAACAGTTGAGGTTGAAAGATCGTCTAAAGAAGTACTGTCAAAAGGTATAGTCTTGCCCTCCTCTCTGTTAGATTTCTTCTAACGATGTCTGAAGCTAATTTCGCATGCATATTGAAGGCATATAAACGGGTTCTGGACAAACCAGTTACCGAACTTCGAGAAGCCGGAATCTGCATGAGGGAAAACTCATTCTATGTCGACACTGTTCGCAGGTGAGCAGTTTGGGTTTCCTTGCATATTAACGAAGAAAAGTCCCCAGACATAACTGATATGTTAAATGCATTCATTAAATTTGAGGTTGACTACTCGAGTAACATCTCTCTCAAACACTCGCTCTCTCTATTCTGGAATTATCTTTTTTTCTACTAAGCTGTATTTTTTTTTATCTTCACTAAATTTGGAGTTGACTACGCGAGTAACATCTCTCTCAAACACTCGCTCTCTCTATTCTGGAATTATCTTTTTTTCTACTAAGCTGCATTTTTTTTTACTTCTTTCAAGCTTTCGAGATAGAAGATATGAATATAAAGGGCTTAATAAGGTCTGGAAGGGGAAGTTGTCCGAAGCGAAAGCTACCGGAAATTCTATGAAAATCCAGGAAGCACAAGTATGAAAATATTTCCTAAGCTTGTTAAACATTAGCTTATATATATTATCACCATGATCGTCATCGCCATGATTACTACCAACTCCAACCTTTGTCTTTTGATTATACGCTTACTGATATTTGCAGGATATGGTAGTCCTATATGACTCATTACAACTCGCTCATAAGAGCATTCTCAATTCCTTTTATGGATATGTCATGCGCAAGTGAGTTCCATTCACTTTTTTGTTGGTTTGTTAGTCTCATGATATGCAGTTTTTTGTTACCACATCTTCCTTCTTTTGCCAGGGGTGCAAGATGGTATTCGATGGAAATGGCTGGAGTAGTTACGTATACTGGAGCAAAAATTATTCAGAATGCCCGCTTACTGATTGAAAAGATTGGAAAGCCTCTAGAGTTAGACACAGATGGTATCTGGTGTGCACTTCCTGGATCTTTTCCTGAGAACTTTACTTTCAAAACAAGGTATGTAACTTGAAGCTATCTATATAATAATTGCATATCATATTCACTGTAAGCAGTCAAGATAGTTTTCTTGTCTGTGTGAGAATTATTAATTGCACGACACAAATTTATGAAGTTTTTGGGTGGATTTCAATTAATTGGGTTCTGTTCTGAAGAGATGCTGGTATTTATTAATTATTTATTTTTATGAAAAGATGCTGACTACTGTATGAGATACTGATATTTCAGGGACATGAAGAAGAAGTTGACTATCTCATATCCATGTGTTATGCTGAATGTTGATGTGGCAAGAAACAACACAAATGATCAGTACCAGGTTATTTTGAAACTTAATTTTATATCTTCATTTCATAAAATGTTGCTGTCCAGTTTTCCTTCAGTTCTTAGCATGGACAAATTGGAGCTTAAGAGTATGCCAAAAATTAGTTCCAACTTCTTTCTGCTTTTTTAACAGACGCTCACAGATCCAGTGACAAAAACTTATACTACTCATAGTGAATGCTCAATTGAATTTGAAGTGGATGGGCCATACAAGGTGACATGGATTTTGGAGTGAATGAGTTGTAAGTCTTGCACTTATGTAATTTGTTTACCAAGTATTTGTTTAATGCAGGCGATGATTCTTCCTGCTTCAAAGGAAGAGGGAATCTTGATTAAGAAGCGATATGCAGTTTTCAATGATGATGGGACCCTTGCTGAACTTAAAGGTTTTGAAATCAAGCGTAGAGGTGAGCTGAAGCTCATCAAAGTTTTCCAGGTGCCCCTTTCTTTTCCCACTACTCTATGCGTATTCCTGTCATCAACTGAGAGATGCCTTCTTCACTCTGCATTAGTGTCTGTCTAAGGGGTTTAGATAGGTTAAATGATAGTCTCTTGTTGTACTGGAAACCTCTACGAGTCTTGTCCTATTAGTCTGAGGTTTAATGCGTGGAGAAGTATATGCTTGTCACTTATTACTGCCATCTGAGAAAGACAACTCATAGTTATGCTTATAAGCAATCTGGATCATAATAGTTGCATTAAATGGATTCTCAAAAAAGCCGAATTTTAACATTGCATGGAATAGAGCTATCCATTAATATCTTATCATTTTTTTTTGGAACCATCAAATGTAGTTGTTATATGCGGGCAATCTGCTAAAGTAAGTTACAAATAGAAATAAGGAAAATAACTTAGAATAAATGTTTACTTGTTCTTCATGTTTATTACATATATTAATCTTAAAGTCTCCCTTCGTTTTGCATTTGTTTGTTTATACCTTTTTTTCTTTATCTGTAGGCTGAGCTTTTTGACAAGTTCCTCAATGGCTTAACGTTAGAGGAATGCTATTCAGCTGTAGCTTCTGTTGCCAACTGCTGGCTTGATCTTCTTGATGTATGTTACTTTATTTACGATGCTATTATTTTGTTTCTACTTGCCACCGCTGATAATCATTTCCTTTTCTTTAACAGAATCAAGGAAAGGATATTGCGGATAGCGAGTTGCTTGATTATATATCAGAATCAAGCACCATGAGCAAGTCCTTAGCAGACTATGGTGATCAGAAATCCTGTGCTGTGACTACCGCAAAACGTCTTGCTGATTTTCTTGGTGATACAATGGTCAAAGACAAAGGGCTCCGCTGTCAGTACGTAGTTGCTTGCGAACCAAAGGTGATTTCTTCTGTTCGGCTAAAGAAATGAGCACTATCAATCCTTAAAAGTCTTAAAATTACCTGCCCCACCTCCCCCCTTTCTTTCTCTCTTTTTTTTTTTTTTTTTTAATGATTAAACTTACCTGCTTGACCTCAAGATTTTTATGCTTTTAACATATTAGTTCATGATAGTCTCTGTTTTGTACAAGAAAGGCTACCATCCAAATACTTTTTCTGACCCTCTATTGCGGAAGTTTATCATTTATGTTGTTGTCATAATGAAATAGGCTAATCAGATAGTAGTTTGAAACAGAAGGGGAGCACATTTTTTTTGTTCCATCTTGTTTATTTATTGATTGTTACCTACTGAAAATATGAAAGATGAGAATTATAACTAAAAAGGGTCACATTTTAAAGATATAACTTGTAGCCGAGATTTAAGCTAAATTGATTGATCGAATACAGTAGACAAAAGCAGAAAACTGTCAACAAAAAGACTATTTAGGTCAAACCTTGAAGGCTGAGGCTTTCAGATTTTGCACTTGGTGCATGTTATGCTTAGCCAATATTTGCTGAAATGCAGAAAAATCTGTATTTTTTTATTAGCTATTCAAGCAATCAGACCATCAATATATACTATTTCAAGGTTTTGTTTATTTTTTATTTTATTTTTTTGTATTGTTTGAGCCATCTTTAGGGTGAAGCAAGAAAGGAGGTTGTTTATAGCTGCCACCTTGTTTGGAATTAATAATTGGTCGTGTTCTATATTTGGGGTTTAGGGATGGGTTCTGCATTAGGCTAATACTGTGGCAGCTATCTATGATTTCAATTATCATTGTATAACTTGGCCTACTTTCAGTCTGCATGATCTCTTTCGCTCTATCAAGATTAAAATCTCCAATAACTGGACTATTATTGTTTGCTGCAGCATGACAAAAAATAAGGCCTATAATTATTTCTTCTCTTGTCACTCCTCATCATAGCTGTTATTATTTGTGTGACAAATTCTATCAGCCTGAAATTTTCATTACTTAAAAAAACCTCTTGAATTATTTGCTGGACATATGTTGGTCCTTGTTCATGTGATCTGCTTTTCTGTACGGTCTAGCTTCATAATGTTCAACTATCAACGTAAGAGTTTATGTTCTGGACATGTCAATTCAGTCATGCTTCAAGTTGAGTTCCTCTCTGTTTTTTTTTTGGGTATTTAATGATTTTGACTGTTAATACAATTCGTTTCTTTTTCCCAAAAAAAAAAAAAAAAAGGAAGAAGGAACAATTGCTTCAAGTTCATGTTGTGGAAATGCCAATTCAGTCATACTTAACTTGAAGCATATGTTAGAAATTGCTGCTGAATTCCTTAAAGTTATATCCGTCCGATTCTATTTTTTTTTCATTCCATCCTGCTGTTTCTTTGCTTTCAGACTTTCTGAAGTTGATTACAATCTCGCAGTTTTATTTATTTATTTATTTGTACTTTTTTGTTTTTATAACTTACAGCTTTGCCTTTTGTTTGTAGTTGATATTACCCTGTCATTTTTAGACTGTTGTTTTGACAGACTTGAAGACTCTTTCAAATTTGAATTACTGTTCTTTTGTCTTTTATCGCTTCTACTTGCATGTTGTAGATTGTTATAAACTTCTCCTTTTAGATGTTTATATGTATTTAAACAAACTAAAATCTTCTTTGATGTTAACTTGAATAGGGAACACCTGTGAGTGAGCGTGCTGTTCCTGTTGCGATATTTGAAACAGAGGCCGGTAAAGTTTCTTGTACCAACTCCTTTTTTATTCTTTTTATTTTTTTTGCTATATGCTAATTCAAGCTTGTGCTTGTACTTTTCAGAAATAATGAAGTTTTATGTACGGAAGTGGTGCAAGGTCTCATCAGATGTTGGCATTCGATCAATCATTGATTGGTCATATTACAAGCAACGACTTAGTTCTGCTATTCAAAAAATCATAACCATTCCCGCTGCTATGCAAAAGGTTCTGTTGCTTCTGATTTGCTAATTTTTGTAGTCAATGTCCACTCTCTCTTTCGTTCATCTTTTCTCTCAAACAGTTCACATGCGTATGCATTGCAAGCCCATCTGCCTATATATTAGTCATGACTACCTATCGTGTATGGATGGAATTTTGTATTGTTATCTGAAAACTTCTATTTGCTGAAAGCAAGTAAATTTCTATAGGTTTCGAATCCTGTTCCTAGGGTGGCTCATCCTGATTGGCTGCACAAGAAGATTCGTGAGAAGGAGGATAAATTTCGACAAAAGAAATTAGCTGATATGTTCAGTTCACTGAAGAAAGATAATATATTGAAAAGGAATGGTGATGCTATTGGAGCTAGTGATGTGACAGATAAAGAGATTGTTGAAGATCTTGAAGACTTCCAAAAGAGTAACAGTTCCGTAAAGGGACATAGACCAGTTGTTCGAAGTTATGAAGCTAATAACAAGCATAATTCGGCTGAGAATATACCAGAAGTCAATCCACAACAAACTGAAACTAGTGTGAAAGAGAATCACATTCAAATTGAGAGCATTGAAAGAAATGTGGATTATCAAGAATGGCTTGAAATAAAGAAGAGAAAGTGGAAAGATACTCTCAATAGGAGGAAAAAGCAAAGGTACTCTTCTATATAACCTGCAAATTGAGACCAGTTGTTAGCTGCCACGCTGAATGTTTATTTGCTGAAATAGAAAATGTCAATTTGAAGGCATTTAGACTGGATAAAGTACAAGGTGCCATTGATGCAATGTAGTCGCTGGTAGTAGCTAGCAACTGTTATGTGTATATGATTTCAGAAGCTTTATGCGTATAGGAATATAGGAATGGGTTCAACAATGTCTTCTCACATGAAAGATGGCAAACCATGCGCTAACACTTCCCTTCTCTGGTCTAAGCAACTTAAACGTAATGGAAGCAATTTTATGTGCACTATGGCATTATAAACTTTGGACACAATCATTTAGATACTTGCTTTATATTCTATCAGTTACCTTTTCTTTTCTTAAAAGTTTGAATCTCTTGGAGGTTTGTTTACTATATAACGGTCCTTTGTGCGGTGTCTCCCCTTCATCAGAGGATGTGACACGTGAAATTTAATGAAAATTGGGAGTTTTCAGCTGTAGAGATTTGATCTTTATGTTAAGTTGCCTAACTAAAATCTTAAATTAATATGAAACAATCTCAATGACATTTTTGAAACCGATTCGAATATGGTTTTGACAGATTAGGCAATGCAACAGCGATGGAAAATGCTAATGGTCTTTCTAAGCTGCTTAGTCAAGCGGCATATCATAAAGAAGCCCGGGGTGGAACAGGCGTTGGTTCCTACTTTAGGAGGCAGGAAGTAGCCCTAACACGTTGCCACTGGCAGGTAAGGAAATTTTTTGTTAGTTCCAAACATTTAGCGGGAAATGATATTTTTTGATGGCTTAATCTCGTCTTTGATTAAGTTTTCTTTTTATGTCTTATGTTCAGATAGTACAGCTAGTTCCAAGTTCTCAAAGTGGTCAATTTTTTGCTTGGATTGTAGTGGACGGAATAATGCTTAAGGTGCCTGTAACTGTTCCTAGAACTTTTTACATCAATTCTAAAGCTCCATTAGAAGAAAAATTTCCAGGAAGGCGTGCCAACAAAATTCTTCCTCATGGAAGGCGTAGTTATAACCTATACGAGGTATAAGTAATAGCTATGCTCTCTGTGCATAATTTGCTTCTGCTAAAGCTTTTCGAGGCTTTAATTTTCTCTTACTTTTTCATGATTTTTGGTAGGTTTCAATTGATGAGGACCAGTTTAAAACAGAGAGCAAAAACCTTACAGCACTTCTTGCAGATCCAGAAGTTGAGGTTGGCATATCTGTTGTATATCAATAACATAAAAAATGAATAAACGATGGAAGAAAAGATAAATACGTGTTTCTTATCAGCATTAATTCTGCAGAGTTGAATACGAACTTATTTTTTTTATTTTTTTTGGGTAACAAATGACGGAGACTTTTGTTGAACAACAAAATTAATTGCAGACAAGGTTCATGATGGACGAGAAATTCATCTAGAAAAGACAAGAAATAGGAAAAGGAACTAAAAAATAAAGCAACGAAAATACTCCCACCAAACTACCCCAACTTACCATCTCAAAACAACATCTTTCAACCCAACAGAATCAAAGACACAGGAAAGCCTATAAAAACTGCATCTGTTGTAACGCACAAAGACACTAGGAACTTTGCCTTCTCAAATAAGTCTTTAAAAGCCATCTCTTTTTCGTCAAAAATCCTTTGATTTCTTTCATTTCAAATCACCCAAAGTATTCCTAGGGACATTTCTGTTCATAATGCTTGAGCCTTTTTTCCCCTTCTGAAACCCCAGAACTCCACCAGAACTGCATTGCTTCGAGCAGGGTGAGACCAACTAAGACCAGCTACCCCAAAAAATTTCCACCACATTCTCCGAGCCATCTCACAATGGAGAAATAAATGATTCACCGGTTCTGCATATGACCTGCACATGACATGCCAACTTGGGGACAGCACAAACTGAGGAGTTTTCCTCCGCACTAAGACACTCGTGTTTAGTTTTCTATGGTAGAATAGCCAAGCAAAGACCTTAAACTTTAGTAGGAGCACAAGGGTGCACCTTATTTTGTTTTTAGTGAAATTTGGAACGTAATTCTGTAATGCTTGATATCTTTGTTTTCTATGGAGGACCTGGATTCCTGTAACAGGAAGTATGGGATTCTAATATTGTAGCTCTGGGTCATTATTCACGTAAATTACAACAAATATATGTTGTTCTTTCTAGGTATATATCACCATCAGTACATTGAGTGCCATTTATCCTGTAGACTTAAGTTTACTGATGTTTTCTTCATCATGGTGATTAAGCTATAACATCACTCCTTTCAACAGTTATCCATGATCTACTTTCCCAAATCTAAAAAAGAACTCCTGTACAGGGTGTAATTTCAGACCTTTTTTTTAGTGTTCCTGCATTTGATGGCAATTTATAATATATCACCTTTTTTACATAGCCTTCGCGTTATATAAGTAAGGAGAGTTTGATTGTGTTTATATCAATTGTTCTATCAGGGCATATATGAGACAAAGGTACGACTGGATTTCAATGCCATCTTTCAGATTGGTTGTGTGTGTAAGGTGGATAAAACTGCTAAAAAGAGGAATATCCAAGATCACTGGAGTTTGAGTGAATTGCAGATGAAAACTACGACTGAATGCTCTTATTTGGAGCAATCCATCTCTTTCTTTTACTTGTATCATAGGTAATATTTCGATACCAAGTCAATGAGTTTAACCCTTTTCTGTTGATTTCGAATAATGCATACTCATCTTCTACTTCAGGCATCTTTGCTTCTTTACTTGGTTTAATCCTTTTTCTTTCCGAGGTTGTTCACGCACCTTGTTGTTGTTGTTGTTGTTATTATTATTGTTGTTGTTGTTGCTGTTGTTGTTGTTTTTGTTGTTATTTTGTGTTTTCTGCTTTTGTTTCTTGTGATTAGGTTACATACTCGAATGAAGACTTTAAAGAATGATGTATTATATTGGTTATGAATTACAAATTCTATTACATCCCAGAAAATAATTCTTTTATTGTATGCTAGAATTAGAAAATTTTTCTGCTTTTGTTTCTTGTGATTAGGTTACATACTCGAATGAAGACTTTGAAGGATGATGCATTATATTGGTTATGAATTACAAATTCTATTTACATCCCAGAAAATGATTCTTTTATTTTATGCTATTATTAGAAAAAGAAATGTATTAGTCTAATCGGTTTGTATTTAAATGATGGAAATATGGGACCAGAAATGGAAACAATTCATGTATTCTGGTAAATGTAGATTTATGAGTGCATAGAATTGTATTTCCGTAAGGCTCATTACCCAAGAAATTATGATACTTTGGAATATTTTATGAAGGGAATTAATGGGAAGTAAACTCCATAAATTTCTCAAGGGAGAACAGTCCTGATTTTTGCTTTATCCATTTAAGGGGCTGAAATGTTGAATAAGAAAGGTGAAACATATCTGATTCCCTTTCCTACTTATTTGGCATGGTGATTTGTCAGTCTCTTGCACTTTCTCCCTGGCTTTGTAAGTGGGTGACATGTACTTCCAGAATTTGCCTTGTACAGCCTCTTAAAGTATCTTAGCATTCTTGAGACGGGCATAGCTCTCAGCCAAAATATTTTTCATTTGACTTTTTCTTTGACAAGATATTCTTGTTTATGCAGTTTCCATGTCCTATCTCTTTGTATGTATGTCTCTTTGTCCATGTATTGGAAATCCTCTTTTTGGCTTGTAGCATGGAATGCTCGTGTTTTTTTTGTTTTTTGTTTTTTTTTTTTTGCTAGCTGCATTGTCAAAACAATTTTGTTTCAACTTTTTTTCCTTCGGGTTCTCTTCTCTTTTCTCTATGTTATTTTATTTTTAGGGTTTTTCCTTCCCCTTTCTTTCCTTTTTTTTTTTTTTTTTTTTTTTAGCAGGACCTACTTTCTTTACTTCTCTATCTTGTTACTACCAAGAACCAAATTCATAAATCACCCTGTTTTTTAGTTTGTTAATGTGTTAATTATCCATTTATTTTCTTTATGATCTATTCTGAATGAATACTAGTAGATATTATGACACTAGTTATCTTCTTAATTTCAGTGTTTCTGAAGGGCGTGCTATATTTGTTGTCTATTTTCCTGCTTCAAAAACAATATCTGTTGTGGTTGTTAATCCATATCAGAATAAAGATCTGTCACCATCCTTTCTGGAAAAGCAATTTCGTGATGCTTGCCAAGCATTATCTGTTCAACCACCTCTCCCTTGGAATGGAATCACATTCAAGGTCGGCCTCTTGATTATATAAGATACATAATATGCTGGTGACTGACTTGGTTTATTCTTCCCAAACCCCAAACCAAACCACCACAACCCCCACCCCACAACACCCCCCCCCCCCACCCCCCCAAACACTCTCTCTCTATTATTGTTGTTGTTGTTGTTAACTAGCAGTAGATTTTTCTCTTTTTCAGGTGGAGTATGTAGGGCTTCTCAAGGATGCTGAAAAGATTTTGCAAAGAATAATAAATGACCACAGGTCTAATTTTTTTCATAGTTTGTTGATCCTGTGTAATCATTGATTTTCTTATTTACCTTTTCAAAAACATAAAGTATTTGTTGCTCTGCAGTCTATTACACAGCAGTTCTTTAGTCACGTATGCATCAAAATAAGCTTGGAAGGGCCTAATGTAACTAATATGTTTACCTTGGAAAAGCTAATGACTTTTGGATTTAATATATATATTTTTCTCCTTGAGATGCCATGATTTGTATAGAAATATCTTACCAATTTCTTGATTTTTGTTTAAGCTTGTCTTGAGCTGGTGCTTCAGGAATTAACTCTGTGTTTTCAACATATAACTGATTGGAAGACAATATATAAACTGAGAGAATTTTGAAAGCTGATTCTAAGGCTTTCCAGTTGGAGCTGTTTTATCATTATATTTGACGAAGGCTGCCTCTGTATTTCAATTTATATTCTGGTGATAACGTGCTTTTGTCTTTAATTTCTTCGTGTGGCAGGAATGGACATCATGGACCTACAATTGCCGTAATTGAATGCCCAAATAGTCAATTAGTAAAGTCAGGCATACGAGCCCTAGATGAATTCCCATGTGTGAGCATTCCCTCTAATGCTCGTGACTGTCAGTATCAGGTACTAAGTTTGATAGCCACTTGACATGCATTTTTTACTTTGCATGCATATGGTCAAATGCATCCTCTCTCTCTCTCTCTCTATTTCTCTTTTAACTTATAGAAATATGGTCAAATGCATCTTATTACTTCTAAAACCGTGCTTCATACAGGTTCTTGGATGGCAACAAGTTGCTGCAAAAATTGGGATGCAACGTTGTGCTGCATCATCCCAGTGGTTACACGAGAGAATTTCTCTCTCCAGATATGCTCATGTAATGCAATAATTGTAAAATGAGAATGTTGCTCTACTATTGTGAAATACAAGTACCAATTTCTCAAATTTATTGGCACAGGTACCATTAGGAAATTTCGAAGTTGATTGGCTTATTTATACAGCGGATGTCATCTTTTCAAGAGCACTACGTGATCAACAACAGGTTTTTGCATTAGCTTATATTTTGCAATGCTGTTTCTATTTTTATTTTTTATTTAAAAAAATGTGATTTCTGAAGTTTTAGGCATTTGAACTTAAAAGTTAGTTTTTGGTCAGATTTGTTTTGGCACAAAAAGAGTATGATTTTTTTTTTTTTTTGATGTTTCGGTCTTTATCGTATATTTGGAGTATATATTTAGTGTTTTATGGTCTTTGTAATTTTTTGTTTTCCCCTCTACCGTTGGTCTTTAGGTGCTTTGGATATCTGATGACGGTATTCCAGATCTAGGCGGCGTTAATGAGGAGGATACATGCTTTGCTGACGAGGTTACTTCACTTGTATATATGTTTAACTATTGAAACTGTTAGCCAATCTCCTAGGCTCAAGCTTTTGGGAGGAATGGTAGTGGTAAATTGACATGATATCAGAGTAGGAGGTCCTGAGTACAAACTCTTATAATTGTACCCTCTAAATAATTGTCATCACATGTTTGGGTCTTGTAACTAAATATTCATGTGTTGAGCCTGTCCAATTGATGAGTAATATTTTGGAAATTTGCCCGCACGTTTGCCCACTGTCCAGCCCATGTGTGAGGGAATGTGGTACAAATAAAAACTAATGTTACCCCACCTCATAATAGCTTAATCTTTTGGGAGAAATTGTAAATTAGTGATATAGTATCAGGAACACTAACTGCTTGTTTCAAGTTATCTGTCAGCACAACTTGAGAAATGAGGTTCTTTGTGTTCTTAAAAATATTAGCACTTTTATCCTCTAAACTCCTGTCTTGGTATAAAACTCATCTATTTTTTATATTGGTGTTTGCAAGCCAAATTTAGTATTAAGGTGAAATCAGCGTGAGTTGCTTTCCTGCTGCTTTCTTCTGTGAACTTATGGGTGTTCTTTGTCGCCAGGTCCAGCAACCTGTTCTTACGTACCCTGGAGCATATAGAAAAGTCACTGTGGAGCTGAAGGTTCAGGATACATTTTTTTTTCATCCTTTTTCCCCCTTTCTAATTTGTTAATTTTTAGATGATTGTACTGAATATTTTGTCAATGTTTTTTGAAGATTCATCATCTAGCTGTAGATGCTCTTCTGAAAAGCAATCAAGTGAATGAAATAGAGGGAGGTGCTCTGTTAGGATTTGAACGAGATCAAAATTCTGGAGCACAGACTTCTAATGAACAGGGTGGCTTTGATGAGGCTACCTCATGTGCACCTGCTTTTCGTGTCCTAAAACAGTTAATTCAGAGGTGTCTTACTGATGCAGTTACGTCGGGAAATGTATATGCTGATGCAATATTGCAGCACCTATACCGATGGCTTTGCAGGTTACTAAATCCCATTTGAATGTAGTTTTTTTTTTTTTTTGGTATGATTTTTTCCCACTTCGCAACCCTGTGGCTGTACCCTATGTTTTCAGCTTCTTGACATTGTGTTAGCATATAGATTGGACTTATCGTTACTTCTTCCTTTTGAATATTGCAGCCCTCGATCACAACTTCATGACCCAGCTCTTCACCGTCTACTTCACAAGGTGAACATTCCTTTTAGCAGATGAATTTATTTTCTGTAACACTAGCGAAGGGTCTTGGATGTCCAAGTGTTATGAAGGTGGCCTTCCCCATAATCCACACTCTCTCTAAAATGATATTTTATTCCTCTTCCAAAATGATATTGTTGGATTGTACAGTTGCATGTTGGGTTGTACAGTTGTCATAGGAAGCTTATTACTAACCGGCTATACAACCTATATAGGATTAGTTTAGAAAGTTTTATTTTTGGGCTCCTTATATTACAGGATTGACAACTTTAGATAGTTTTTCCTATTTTTGTAATCTAGAAGTCTATATATTGCTGTGTACATCTTCTTTCAATTAATAAGAAATCAGAGAGAAAATTCATCCCTGTTTTGTGTCATGGTATCGGAGCTTAGGCTCTTTCTGGAATAGAAGACTTTGGCCTTCACGGCCTTTCTTTTTGCTGCTCTGTTTTACTCTGCTTTCTAAAGACAAAACAGATTATTTTTTTCAGCCCTTGCTCTTTTTTTCTGAGAACAAAACAGTGTTTTTTGGGTTTTTATCAACTTGTGGCCTTCATTGCCACTATCAATCAATCACAGATTCATCATTGTGTAAATCTCTTCTATAAATCCCAAGTTTTTCTCCTATTTTTTCCCCTTTTTCCACCATGTTTGAAAGCACGACGTCAAACACTTCCAGCCAGACAGAAGAAGTGAATTCAACCCAAATGACGAGTGATTTGCAGAACATCCGGGCAACCTATAGGCTGAACGAGAAAAATTATCTCAAATGGTCTCAATTTGTCCGAACATACCTTAAGGGCAAAGGAAGGTTGAGCCATATTCTCGGGACAGGACCCAAAAAGGGAGATTCAACGTTTGAAGCATGGGATGAAGCTGATTCAATGATTATGTCATGGCTGTGGGACTCGATGGATCCAACCATAAGTGATACTTGCATGTTCTTGACAACTGCAAAGGAAATTTGGGACTTTGTTCGCCGGACTTATTCGAAAGCTCGTGATGCAGCCCAAGTGTACGAGATTAAGGTGAAAACAAGTGCAACCAAGCAAGAAGGCAAAACAGTGACAAAATATGCCAATCAACTGATGAACTTGTGGTAGGAACTTGATTATTATCGAGTGTTTGAGATGAAATGCCTAGATGACGTTGCTATTTTGAAGAATTTTATTGAGAGAGACCGGGTGTATGATTTTCTAGCTGGACTCAACCCTGAATTTGATTAGGTTAGAGTGCAGATTCTCAGCAAGGAGGAAACACCCTCATTGGAGGAGACAATCTCTCTAATTCGGGCAGAAGAAAGTCGAAGGGGTATAATGCTTGAACCAAAAACTCTAGAAGGGTCAGCCTTGGTAAGATGATCAACTTCAGATACAAGAAAGAAGAAAGGCGGACCTGTCAAGATCCTCAAGAAGAGACACTCGAGAGGGTCAGTGGAGAGATAACAAGGACAATTTGTGGTGCACCTACTGCAAAAAGCCGAGGCTCACCAAGGAGAATTACTGGAAATTGAATGGAAAACCGTCAAGCAGAGAATGGGGCAACCGAGGAGGACAACATAAATCACAGGGAGGACAACAGAGATCTCAGGTTCATTTTACTGAGCAAACCAATCAAAAAGAAGGGCAGGAGAAAAGGGGGCTCAACAGTGAGGAGATCGAGAGACTTAGAGACTTACTAGAATCTCTTGAGAAGAACACAGGTACATGTTCATTGGCACTTTCAGGTAAGGCTCTTTTTTCCTTTGGTTTACATGCCTCAAATAAGTGTTTTACCAACTCTTGGATAGTTGACTCAGGAGCCACCGATCACATGACCCACACCTCACAATATTTCAAAACCTACACTCCATGCCCTAGTAATAGAAAAATTGTAGTAGCAAATGGTTCTCTAGCTACAATTGCGGGATTAGGAGACATTTATGTGACACCTTCTCTAATCCTTAAAGATGTCCTCCATGTACCAAAACTATCGGCAAATCTTCTTTCAATTCAAAAGCTCATAGAAGATTTAAAATGTTGTGCCATTTTTCATCCTTCCTACTGTGTTTTTTAGGACTAGGGCTCGGGGAGGAAGATTGGACTTGCTAAGGAAAGGAATGGTCTCTATTATCTTGAAGCACCAAGTCCCTCAAAGAGAGTCATGAATAATCTGTCTTTGTCATTTCTTTGTTCTTCCAATAAAGATGTTATTTGGTTTTACCACCTTCGTCTTGGTCATCCATCTTTTCGAGTCTTAAATGTCATGTTTCCTTCTTTGTTTAAAGGATTGAATATTACAGATTTTCATTGTGACATTTGTGAATTTGCAAAACATACTCGTGTACCCTTTCCTATTAGTAATAAAAGAAGTTCACATCCGTTTGATTTGATTCACAATGACATTTGGGGGCCATCCACAATTCCAAATATTTCGGGGTCTTGTTGGTTTGTTTCTCTAATTGATGATTGTACAAGGGTTACATGATTATTTTTACTTAAGCAAAAATCTGATGTTAGTGGTGTCATTCCAAACTTTCACTCCATGATTCAAAATCAATTCTGGGTAAAGATCAAAAGCTTTAGGTCTGACAACGCAAGAGACGATTTCAATCAAATTTTGTCCCCTTACATCCAAAAAGAAGGTATCATCCATGAGTCATCTTGTAATAACACAACACAACAAAATGGGGTTGCAGAGAGGAAAAATGGCCATTTACTTAATACTACACGGGCATTGTTATTTCAAGGGAATGTTCCTCAATCCTATTGGGGAGAAGTTGTTCTTACTGCAACATACCTGATAAATCGACTACCCTCACGAACGTTGGATTTCAAAACTCCCATGGAAGTCTTTGCCAAGTTTTATCCACATTTCAGAACGTCAAATGGTCTCACACCTAGAGTCTTTGGTTGTACTTCTTTTGTTCATGTACACAATCAACATAGAGGAAAATTAGACCCTTGAGCAATTAAGTGTGTGTTTCTCGGTTATTCATCCACACAGAAAGGGTATAAGTGCTATCATCCTCCTAGGAAATTCTACACATCTGCAGATGTCACTTTTACTGAGAATAAACCATGCTTCTCATAGTCTTACCTTTAGGGGGAGATTTCAGGCATAGAGGATAAAAACTTTGATGATCTTGGTTCCTTTGGTTCCCTTGATATTTCTTCCTCAGTCCCGTCTTCTTCTACTAATAAACAGACCGTGTCAGTGTCCACTCCAGCGTCTGTCTCAGAACCAGTATCCACTCCAGAGTCAGTTCCCGAATCTGTGTCTATTCCCACAAATGTTCGAATTTATGACTCTAATAGGTTTCCTCAAGTGTATTCGAGAAAACCAACTGTTCCTGACCTGAAGGAAGTCCAAAATTTCAATTCGAGTTTTGAAAATGAAAACATGGTAAGTTCTGATCCCTCCTTGCACATACACTCTACTGAAACACAGAAAAATGATTTAGATCTTCCTATTGCTGTTAGAAAGGTACCCGAGAATGCACAAAGAGACCCTTGTACCCTTTGTCACACTATGTCTCACTTAAACATCTGTCACCACTTCAGAAAAAATTCATTGTAAGCTTAAACACTCTATTTGAGGCATTGTCAAAAACCGAATGGAGAAAAGCCATGACAGAAGAAATGGCTGCCCTCGAGAAAAACAAGACTTGGGAGATTGTTGACAAGCCCAAGGGGAAGAATCTAGTTGGTTGCAAATGGGTTTTTACTCTAAAATACAAGGCTGATGGTTCTCTCGAAAGGTATAAAGCGAGATTGGTGGCTAAAGGCTATACTCAGACATATGGAGTCGATTATCAAGAGACGTTTGCTCCAGTGGTGAAGATGAACACTGTAAGAATCCTACTATCCCTAGCAGCACATTTCAATTGGCAGATTCAACAGTATGATGTGAAGAATGCCTTTTTGCATGGAGACCTGGAAGAAGAAATTTACATGAGCATCCCATTGGGCTTTGAAGGAAAAGAAACAACAAATAAAGTGTGTAGGTTGAGAAAAGCTCTATACGGGCTTAAGCAATTGCCTAGAGCTGGGTTCGGAAGATTTACTAGGGTAATGAAGGCAATAGGATACAGAGAGAGCCAAGGAGACCATACTCTTTTCATCAAACATTCAACAAAAGGGGGGATGACAGCGCTTCTTGTATACATTGATGATATCATTGTCACCGGGAGTGATGAGGAGGAGAAACAAGCCTTAAAGCAGTGTTTGATTAGAGAATTTGAGATCAAGGAGCTGGAAGACTAAAATGCTTCCTTGGAATTGAAGTTTCTTACTCGAGACAGGGAATATTCATCTCACAGCAAAAGTATGTGACATATCTTTTGAGGGAAACATGAAAACTAGCTTGTAAACCGGCAGCTACACCTATTGAGCCAAATCAAAAACTTTGGGAGGCAAAAGAAGAACCAACCGTTGATAAGGAGATGTATCAGAGGTTAGTGGGAAAACTCATCTATCTTGCTCATACTCGACCAGACGTAGCATATTCAGTAGGTGTGATTAGTCAGTTCATGCACAATCCAAGGGAATCCCATCTACAAGCTGCTTAGTTGGTGTTACACTACTTAAAAGGTTGTCCGGGAAAAGGAGTTCTATTCAAAAGAAACAATAACCTCACATTGGAAGCTTATACGGATGCAGACTATGTAGGATCTACAGTAGATAGGAGATCGACATCTAGCTATTGCACATTTCTTGGTGGCAATTTGGTAACTTGGAGAAGCAAAAAACAGAATGTGGTGACAAGGTCTAGTGCAGAATCAGAGTTTAGGGCATTGGTTCAAGGATTGTGCGAATTGTTGTGGCTTAAGATCATTCTAGATGATTTGAGGATCAAGTGTGAAGGACCTATGAAACTATACTGCGACAATAAATCAGCAATTAACATTGCTCATAACCCCGTACAACATGACAGGACAAAGCATATAGAGATCGATAGACACTTCATCAAGGAAAAACTAGAAGAGGGGTTAGTCTGCATGCCTTATGTCCCTTCAGGAGGTCAATTGGCAGATGTTTTAACAAAGGGGCTAAATAGTACGGCCTTCCATGAGATCATTTCCAAGCTGGGAATGAAAGACATCTATTCTTCAGCTCGAGGGGGAGTGTTGAATTGTACAGTTGTATGTTGGGTTGTACAGTTGTCATAGGAAGCTTTTTACTAACCGGCTATACAGCATGTATAGGATTAGCTTAGAAAGTTTTATTTTTGGGCTCCTTATATTACAGGATTGACAACTTTAGATAGTTTTTCCTATTTTTGTAATCTAGAAGTCTATATATTGCTGTGTACATCTTCTTTCAATTAATAAGAAATCAGAGAGAAAATTCATCCCTGTTTTGTGTCAGATATCAAAGAGGCAAATAGTACTCGTAGATTCTGACGGGTTGGAATAGTCATTTGTGATGTTTTGATATCCTCGTTTATCGTACTTTACTTCTGGTTTTTCTGGTATCTATGTTGGCAAGCAAGGGCATCTTCTTCTCTTTGTACTGTACTTTTTCCTCTCTAATAAATTCATGTCACATTGAAAATGAAAATGCATGTAAAAATATCTCTTAGTACCCTTCATTTGGTTGTTTTGTCCGTGGGCATGGGATTTTGTCATATATATATGTGATTTTTGATGACTGTACTGGCTCGTTAATTTACTTTATGATTTGTTCTAATTATTTTCTACAACAGGTCATGAAAAAGGTATTTGCACTATTGTTGGCTGAGCTTCGCAAATTGGGTGCCACTATTGTATTTGCAAACTTTTCCAAGGTTATCATAGACACGGGAAAATTTGACCTATCTGCAGCGAAAGCTTACTGTGATAGCTTACTTAAAGCTCTACAAACTAGGTTTGTCGTACTTGAAGGTTTATAGCCACTAGTATGTGTCTGTGTCTTGTATCTACCTTCTCATAAATTAGAATTTTTTTTTCCCCTTTACAGAGACCTATTTGAATGGATTGAACTCGAACCTTTGCAGTTCTGGCATTCCTTGCTTTTTATGGATCAGGTTTGGTCATTGTTTTTCTCCTTGTCAATAAGCATTAAAGTTCTTATATATTCTAAAATTAATGAATTCAGTATCTGTTTTGAAGTTCTCTTCATACTATGATTCAGAAGCTGGTCCATAATGTGATTGGAGTGTTTGGATTTGTAATTCCGCCCAAATTTCTTTCTTTCTTCAATCTTCTGTTCTTTGTTTGAATCTGGGTGCGTAATCTCACGTGCGCATGTATTCTTCTTGAATGAGATATGAATTCTTCGTTGAATATTGGTTGAACGGCAATTAATGGACAAATTGAATCTTCATAATGGACAAGAAAAAGGAAAACAGAAATGTTTTCTTGAAATTTTTGATTCCTTCCAAAACAAAAATAAATTACTGTCCTGCTCCTGCAATTGAAATCCATATGTTTAATTTTAGGATTATGATAGCGTAAAATGTCATGGATAATCGCGACTACTTTTCTATGAATATTTTTTTGTCAAGAAAACATTTATGATGAATCAACGTTTTCATGTTCGACACGCTTACAATAACAAGTCCGTTAACACATTTCTGTAGAACAATGGAAACAGAAATGTGTATCTTCACATGGAGTTTTCTTGGAAAATTGCCTACATGGGTAGCATAAATTTCTCTATTGAATGCCAGTCTGATGTTTTAAGATATATGAAATATTTGCGGAATCAAATTCTTCTAGTTTATTTTGTCCGCCATCTTTGTTTACATATTTCACTTATATGTAAATAAATTCTCTGACTTCTTGTTTTATGTTGTAGTATAATTATGGGGGAATCCCCGCGAGACTTGATGAAAGCACGCATGATGAATCTGAAGTTGATATCATATCAAGCTGGATTATTGCTGAGTATTTACCAAAGAAAATTCAGGTTAACATGGCGCCGATTTTTTTTTGATGTGATAAAGCATCGCCTTTATCATAGCTTGGTGGTTTGTTCTGTGGAATTTAGTGGCGGTAGATTCTGATCACTTTAAATCGCCCCTTTGGGTCTTTGCAGGACTATTTTGTTTTTATTGTGTCTCAGTTTCTTTATATTCCCTGGAACCATGCGCGAAAGCAGGCTGCAATTAGAGCATCTGTACAGGATGGCAGCTTATGCACACCATCAATTACTGTTGCGGCAGCTGAGACTTTTGAATCTCATTTGACAGAATATCTTAAAGGACAGGTACGATGATGACAATAGTTGACTAACTCCTAATATTGTATGATCTCTTTTCTCCTTTTACGTTGGTTCCACAGTATCTAACTTTCATTTTTGTTCTACAGATCAGCTCATACTTCACTGAAAAACTTCTGGGAATCGTGCGTGATACAATTCTTCATATGAAGGAACTAAGTAAATCTGATAATGACAAGTTCACATCTCCAGGGATGTCACAAGTCTCTAGTACTGTCAGCAAAGGGGATGCAGCCCTGGAGTTCGTTAAGCACGTCTGTGCCGTTCTTGCCCTTGATCAAAACGTTCAGCACGATGTCCTGGTATTTTATCTAATTTGTTCTACCATATTAGCTTCCATTGTCTAAGTCCAACGTAGAATTTTTAGCTACAACTGATACAGACTATGTGCAAGTTGGTTCCAATAATTGTTGTAGTGAATCCATCTGCTATTCCCTTTTGTTATTAGATTCATTCTGCTTCATAATTCTACAGGTTATGAGAAAGAATCTGCTAAAATATGTCCATGTAAGGGAATTTGCTCCTGAGGCTGAATTTTGTGATCCCTGCCCGTCCTTCATCTTGCCAAATGTCATTTGCAGGTATGTAAACGGTGATTGTATTTTTCAAGTTTACTTATTTTTGGATAATATCATAAGTTATTCAAATCTAATATGGTGGAAGACCCCATTTTATGTTCTAGACTGTTGTAAGAAACCCTTAGCTGGAGTTTAATTGGAGCTCCTTCTAACCTGTTAAGCTGTTTCAAGAAAAGCACAGCTTTGTAATTTACATTGAATTCTAGGAATCAAGTACTCAGACTGCGAAAAGCTTGTTTAAGTACTGAAAAAAAAATCAAAATTTGCTCCAAAGAATTCCTAAAGAAATTGGAGCAATGTGTATCTCTTAAACGTAAGGGAGTGGAGACTAATTTGATAGGCCCACAACTGTAAATCCTTTAAATATTAACCACAAAACTTCCCCTACAATGCATTTAAAGGTTAAACTTGACGCTGTATTATACTTTGGTCACATAACAAACAAAAAGGAAAACATTCAATTTGGTAAACCAAGAAATTTAGATTCTTTTAGGGTGGGGTTGGCGTAAAAATGAAGCATCTATTACTCGTCATTGTTCTCCCTTAGCGTCTTTATGGGCGGGATCCTGATGGTCATCACAAGTTGGGTCTAGTTTCATGTTTGGGAAAAAATTCATCTTTTGTGCTACTGTTAGATTATACACTTCCACTATTATAATATGTAGTTTAGATTTTTAAGTTTTTCTTGTAGTAGTGTTAGCGATGTCTAAATCCATTATTTGCTCTCTTAAATCCAATCAGTTGGATCAAATTTAGCACAAACTGACTTGCTGTTCCCTGTTGCATTCTACAACAGCTACTGCAATGACTGTAGAGATCTGGACTTATGTCGTGACTCAGCTCTATTGGCTCAGGAGTGGCGCTGTGCTGTGCCACAATGTGGGCAACCCTATGACCGTGAGGTAATGGAAAATGCTCTTCTTCAGATAGTACGACAGAGAGAGCGTCTCTACCATGTGCAGGATCTGGTGTGCCTAAGGTGTAGGCAGGTGAAAGCTGCACATTTGGCGGAACAATGTGCTTGTGCTGGCTCATATAGATGCAAGGAAGATGTAACTGAGTTTCATATGAGGATGCAGATATTCTTGAACATTGCCATTCGCCAGAAATTTCAACTTCTCCAAGAGTGCACATCATGGATTTTAGGAATCCGGTAGCTGTTTATCTATAATCTTCCTTAAGGTTCATCTTATTGGGCAATCAGATTAATAGTTTCTGAAGGCCCATAATATTGCCAGAGTTATTGTATTCAAGGAGGTTCAAATGCTATCCCAAGCGAATACAGGAATGCCTGATACTGCAAGAGGCAGGCACGATTTTATTGCCGACCGTTGACACTACTCCAAACAGATAAACAAGACAATAAATGCCAAGGAATTGGCTCTTGTCGAATTTGGAGACGCCTATTAACAACACTCATAATTGGGGGTGACAGCGGGGCGCAGAGTGTCAGAATTTTATGGCTGACAGATTCGTACCATTATCAATTTCCATCGATTGGGAGCAGAGGGAGGGGGAACAATGCTTATTGATGTTAGTGCGAGCTAATAATTAGCTTTACTCTATTTGATTTGCAGATATATGCATAGTATAACATTGTAATGTTACCGTATAAGGCGTAAAGTTTGACATCTCCCTCCAATAAAATTAATCTAACCATTATGTTGCCTGTTCTAAGATATGAGATAATATAAAATGAAAATTAGTTTACATGGGATATGGCTTGGAGAGAATGAGTACGTTATTCCTTATTAGACTCACGGAAAGGTGTCTAAATTAGTAATTTAGAGAAATTTATATAGATTGTTTTCTCATGAACACTTATCAACGTTGCCAGCTTCACTTTTCATTTTGGCCTTTTTATGTTTATTTTCTTTTAAATTTAATTTATCAATTGACATTTTTATCTACTTTAGAATCAAGATCACAACATAAACCCTTATCCAGATCTAATCTTCTCTATCTTCCTCTGTCTCTCTCCTCTCCACCATCTTGTCTTCTTCGCCCTAATCGTCGTGTTGCCAGAGGAAGACGAAGACGTCTTTGCCGTCATGCTTCATTCCGTTGTTGTCTCACACTATGAATGAGGCATGTTGTTGCACTCGATTTTGATTGCAAATCCAACCATGATATGCTGACAACTTGATCCGTGCCGATTTGACGCTATTTCTTCGACGATGTTGCTCAGATCGAGAGTTGTCATGCCTTTCTAGGCTTGTGACCAATGCCATGAGCACCACCCTCTCTAGAGATCCCTCCGTCGTCGTTACACTAGATCTGTCGTGCCACATCTTTTGAGAAGAAATTTTCATCATTGGATCTTGGACCTCTCAAGGTCTCTTATGTCATCTCTTAAAATTGCATGTTTTTACTCTTGTGCTTTTATGTTTGTGAAATATTTGTAAATATTCTCAACGCAACGAGTTCAATTGAAGTGGAAATGACCTATGAAATTTGCTCTATACTAAAATGTTACTCGCTCATCAACAAAAGAGAGCTACTGGAAATTACATGGTAAACCTACAAATTGGGTCCCAAGTCGTCCTAGAGGACATGAAACGAAGGGACTTTGAGTCGCACAGGACGTGGATCAACGTGGCACCTTCACATAGGATCAATTGAACGACTTTGCAAGTACATCCTTTATGACACAAAAAGGTATGACGCTAATTGCCTTTAGCGAAATGGTGGAAAAAGGAGACCCTAGATTATCGGCTCTGGGCCACTGATCATATGATGAGAGGTGGAAAATTTTTGTCTACTGATTAAAAATGGAATATTCATCGAAGTTCTTGTATATCTAAATAGAATAGTGGTCATCTTTTAGAAGCGGTCTGGTCTCTATTGTTACAAAGTAACACGTTCAAAAATATTTTTGGGTGCTATTCTTACATTGTCTTATTTAATCAATCGTATGCCAACACGAGTTCTGAACTATTAAACACCAATATATCAGCTTCTTGAGTCCTATCTAGAGTCTAGATCGTTTTCATCTCTTGCTTTTATCCATGTTCACGACAATAATCATAGCAAATTGAACCCTCGATCACATATGTATATTTTTCTGAAATACTCACGTACTAAAAAAGGGTACAAGTGTTATTCTCTAGAAAAATGAAAATATTTTACGTCCATGGACATTACGTTTTTCGAAAACCAGCTATTCTTTAGCAAAATGTTTTACGTTTCGTTTTTCGAAATAGTTAGTTCGCCAAATTTGGAACATTCACCAAATCCGAAAAGTTTCTCTATTGCCTCAACGTGAATCTTGCCCAGAGAAAAAGGGTTAGGTCCTATACAGGCTCTTCTTGTTAATTTGTCACATGAGGAGATTCTGAAGGAAGTACGTAAGGCATCAAGGGATCTGGAAGTGGAAACTAGCCATAATGGAGGAAATGCAAGCTCCTTGTTAAAAACAAGACATGGCGAGTTGGGAAGAGACCAAAAGAAGAAACACCAGTAGGTAGGATGTAAATGGGTCTTTACGGTGAGATACAAGTTAGATGGATTGGTTAACCGATAGAAGGTGAGACTCGTCGCGAAAGAATATACTCAAACCTACGGAGTCGATTACCAGGAGACTTTCGCACTAACAGCAAAATTAAATATTGTTCGTGTGCTATGGTTATTGGCAGCTAACTTGGATTGGTCGTTGCTACGATTGGATGTTAAGAATGCGTTTTCAAACAAATATTTGGAGGGTGAGGTTTACATGAAGCTGCCACCAAGATTTGATGAAGAAAAGGGAAAAGACAAAGTTTGTAAACTAAGGAAGTCCTCATATGGTTTGAAGCAGACACTAAGAGCATGGTTCAATTGGTTCACCCAAGCCCTCAGACAACAGGGATATAGGCAAGCTCAAACTGACCATACACTGTTTTACCAACACAAAAAAGGGAAGGTGACAATTCTCATTGCGTATGAAGATGATATAATTTTAACTGGAGATGGTGGGTGTGAAATGGAAAGTTTGAAATGAAAGCTTTGGGGAGACTCAGATACTTTCTTAGGATGGAAGTTGCCAGAAGAAAGAAAGGAATCTCATTTTCACAGAGGAAGTATGTATTAGATCTTACAGAAACTGGTATTCTTGGGTGTAAACCAGTTGATACTTTGGTTAATCCTGGCATGAAATTAGGAAATCAACAACTAATAGTCCAATGGATAAGGCCAAATATGAACGTCTAGTTGGGAAATTAATTTACTTTTCTAATACACTCCATCAGTTGTGTTAGTTTATGCACTCTCCATTAGAAGAGCATTTGCAAGCAGTTGTGTAAGTTTATGCACTTTCCATCGGAATAGCATTCTGTAAGCAGTGGACCGTATCTTAAGGTATTTGAAGGGTAATCCGACAAGGGGTTTTTTCATTAGGAAAACCATGAAAAAGAACATAGAAGTATTCACCGACTCTGTTTGAGTTGGATCCGTTAGTGACAGAAGGTCGACTTCTGGTTATTGTACATTTGTTTAGGGAAATCTCATGACTTAGAGAAGCAAAACGCAACCGATTGTGGCAAGCTGTGTGGAAGCAGAACTGAGGGCAATGGCTCATGGAATTTGCGAGATATTGTGGCTAAAATTATTGCTCGAAGAATTAAGTGTACCAGTTACAATTCCAATGAAGCTTTTCTAGCCACAATAAGGCACTGATCAACATTTCATATAATCTTATATGTCGTGACGAGACCAAACATGTTGAAGTGAGCAAACATTTTATTAGATAAAAAATTGATGACGTGATTGTCTCTGACCTATATTCCAACCAGTGAGCAGGCTGCAGATATTTAGACAAAAGGGCTTCACAAGCCATGGTTTGAGAAGTAAGTAGACAAATTGGGAATGTTCAATCTTTTCAACCTAGCTCGATGGGGAGTGTAGGCATGTGAGCTTGTTTAAAATTCAAATTGTATCATGTTTGTCAGGTATCAAGTCGTTTTAGTTGTTTTATCATTCCTATTTCATTTCATAGGCATGTAGTTAGAGTATAAGTTGGATGTACACTTATGTTTTTGTTTTTCCCATTAACATCACTGTCTTCAGAGTGTCATCTTCCGTTAGCTTTTAAAGGTTCATTGGTGTACTTGCGGGCAGTAATATTGTTACTTTATACCCTTCTGGGGCTTCTCTACATCACAGCTAGCAGAAATCTAAGATCATATCGGTCTGTAAAGAAGGAATGCGGCACAAGATCAACAAATAGGTACAATCTCAACTTTTTTTCACCCTTTTTTGTGGAAAAGTCCAATATCTAACTTACTAAACGTTTAAAAAAGAGGGTGGGGTCAATTTGAAAAATACCGCTTTCATGGCATTGTTTTTTAATTTTACCACTTCTATGAGAAAGTTGAAACATACCACTTTTAAAAAGTATGAAGACATAACTAATCAAACAAAGAAAAAGTAAGTGCTAGAAAAGAAGTGATATACCACCTAATCAAGTCAAAAATGTGTCAAAACGTATAATTTGTGTGCGGGCGGGCTAATGGGCGTTATTTTAGGAAATACTGTAACAACTAGGATCAGGGAGATAATAATGTCCACAATATTAAGTATTCAAAGGCATAATAAGGTATGCAACTTCTTTCTCTAATTTACGAGATGCACTAAGCCATCTACTCCATTAACAAATACATAATAAAGTCCACAATATGAAGTGTTCAAAAACTTAAGTGCCGGCTACAAAAAATCATTATTCCAACCATATCAATCTGAATCTGGTACAATACATGTATCCAGGCAATCAAGTGCACCCATAGGTACATTGCCCTACGCAGCATGTTCACATTCACCAGAAGAACCATTTCCGTTTGGTACTCGTAGCAGAATGACCAACTGGCTCATTTTTGGTCCTATTCTCCATTCCCTGCTTCAATGATTCCAATCTTTTCCTGCAAAGAGCTTAGTTTAGAGGCGACATTTGCATATTCTAAAGCACTGCTAAGAGGAATTAGTTCTGCATCAACTAAAAATATTAAAATAATAGCAGCTGAGGGCTCATAAAATATGTACTGTTGTAAGTTCTGACATCGCAATGTGGGTTCTATGGAGAATAACAATGTGATCTTTTAAACTTTAACATTTCCACAAACTTGTAAAATTTCTGATTTATTGTTTATAGATCTCATTTGGGAATGGTCATCCTTTTTGTAGGAGAGGCTAGTCAGTTTAAGCAAGTCTGTCTTTATTGTTGTTTGCTGTTCAAGGTTTTGTTTTTCTTTATCATGACAAATCCTCCTCTCTCTTTGTAAATTTCTCTATTTGATCAATAAGACATTTCGTTTCTTTTTCCAAAAAAAAAAAAATATTCTGTACTTCGGACATTCCATTACATAGTATCCAGTGGCAGAAAAATAATCTCCTTATTTTTTCAATTATATCCTGCCATGTCATACAAGTGGCCTATTGTTTAAATTTCTAAATAAGCAAATGCACATAACATACTTCGTATCTGTAAGGCGGCCATGCAAACTCCATCTCTGGCGAAAACCATCCACACCTTCAATTCCACTAGCAAGAATGAAGCGCCTACAATTAACTAACGAATGTAAGTATAACTCTCAACAACAAAAATTGACATAATACAGTGGTTTTTTTTATGATAATGCAGTGGTTTTTTGTGGGATAGCTATGAAAATGGTCGGGTGAATAACTTGGTTGCATGGAAAACAATTTCCCATTCTAAGAAGGATGGTGGTCTTGAAATAGAAAATTTGTTAGTGAAAAATCAGGCCTTATTGCGAAAATGGTTGTGGAGGTTTCCCTTGGAACAAGGATCTTTGTGTGCCATAGTCATTAGAAGCAAATATAGATTACAACGAAACAATTAGGATTTTAACATTGTATTCAGAGGTACTCATCAAAACCCATGATAAGGTATTTCTCGAGGTTTGGACATGTTTCTTTCAAGAGTAAAATGGAGAGTGAGGAACAGTTCTCATATCAGATGCTGGGAAGATATTTGGTGTAGCAATCAACCATTGGCTGTCACCTTTCCTCAACTTTATAATTTGATTGAAAATTGCGATGTGAAAATAAATGAGGTCTCACTTTTGGATGAGCAATCCAATTTGAATTGGAATTTTGCTTTTAGAAGGAACTTAATAGGTAAAGTGTGTGTTCTTTCAGATATCCTTTCTTCTTTGGGGAATTTTTCTCTAAGTTCATTAGCAATTGACCGACAAGCATGGGTGTGTGATCCTAAAGGTTTTTCTCGTAATTCTTTCTTTCACTCGTTAATCCAAAATAATTGGACACCTGTGTTTGTGCCTTTTTATTTTATTTGGAAATCCTATGCTCTTTCTAGAGTTAAAGTGTTTACTTGGTCACTTTTTCATAGAAGGCTTAATACTTGTGAAGTGATTCAAAGAAAACATCTTCATCTTGCACTTTCGCGTAACCGGTGTGTCCTTTGTCAAGCTAATGAAGAATCCGTGGACCACTTATTCCTTCACTGTGAAATGGCTCAATTTCTCTGGACTATATTGATAAGTGTTGTTGGTCTTAACTGGGTGGCTCCCGCAGGATGTACTGACGTATTGGTGGAGAAATCTTTAGGCTTTGGTCGAGGAAGGAAAGCTCGCATGATTTGGAATGCTTTCAACATTGCTACTTAGTGGGTTCTTTGGCAAGAAAGAAATCAAAGAATATTTGAGGAAAAGGTATTGAATAAAGATCTTTTTGAGAAAGCTAAATTCTTGGCTTCTCTATGGGCAAAAGAATCATCTTTTAAGGATTTTCCACTTTCATTGATATTGTTAAATTGGGAAAATTCCTTCATTTAGACGTAAAGAATTAGTTTTTGCTTCTTTTGCTGACTGTGTTGCTCAGTTTAATTTTATCTGGTTGTACTATTCTGTTCTGGCTCTTTTTGTTTCGTTCTTAGATGCATTTATTTGTACTTTCCTTTCTTTTAATAAAGATTTATGTTCTCTATCCAAAAAAAAAAAAGGAGTATGATGAATGGTGATATTTCCATTAGCCGACCAAAATGTTCTTCCTCGGGGTAGTGTACATCATCATGATTATCTCATACAGCAGGCAAAGTGAATATTCATCCTTAATTCCTGCACTCTTCACAAATGAGCTCAAAATTTTAGAAATGTGTGGTTATAATCCATTTAGACGTGCTCAATTGTCTCACTGTTTGTCTTCAGATAGAGATGAGAACTTATGTTATTAGAGCTTAAAGCATGAAGGTGGCTTGTGTGTTTTGGCGGACACGAAAAGTTGCATAACACCTTACATTACAGTAAAACCCAACTGGAAAAGCACTAAATAATGATCAATATGGGAAATGCTGAGACATGAGTTACCATCACGAATTGCTTTGATGAAAGTACTGTAATACCACAGTCCCTAAAACAATTCTAGACACCAAAAGTTTTCAATTGATTGATCCAGAATATACCTTTCTAATGATGTGATCTCCGATTCAAGCTGAGTAGCCCTTTGCTTTGCTTCATCAAAAGGCATTGATAATCCCAGTTTGTGCTCGCTTTCCTCAAGCCGTTTCCTTAATTCTCCATCCTTTTTCACATAGTAAACAGAATGATATATATTCTATTAAATGACACAGATATGCTTATAACCAAGAGCAAAAGGGAGATTTCAAAACACCTTGCCAGTCCAAACAAATAATACCACTGACTTCTACAAAGAATTAACAACGAAAAAAAATTCTGAAGAACTAAAAAGTAAATCCATTCATTTCAGAATTATTGCACTTCAGCAAGAAACTATCTCACCCTTTTCTCAGCGCACTCCCGGTATAACACAAGCTCATCTTGACAAAATGGCTCAATGTCATTGATTTGCAAGCCTACAACATAATGTGGTAAGTACCATTCCACCATAAATTAGCTTGAAACTTGAAACAGTAATCTACGGTACAATTAAACAAGATAACAGAAAGAATGACCTGTTATGAAATTGGGAGGTGCTGATCATAATGTTAGTACATCTACAAAATTATGCAAAGTTCTCGCACACGACCAAGAAGGTATTCTAATTAATAATTCGCTATTATGCATTTTGGACCTATTCACTATGACCTTAAGTTTCCTGATAATTGCTTGTATAAAAAAGAAATGCTATGATGACCCATAAAGTAAATCCTACCACAGAATTATGCCTTCTACGGACAGTTTAACCTCAATCATATCAAACGAATGTAAGATGACTATAGTTTTATAAGATTTAAGAAATGTAAAGACTTACACAGGAACAGGTTTCTCAATAACCCATCACATAATTCAACACCTTCAAGAACATGAGAAGCAATCTCTGGTGGAATGCTAGGTGATGGTGGGCCCCTCATTAGGTCATCACCGACCAATATAATTTCCTCCATAGTTGGCCGTGAATCAACTGAACACCAGAAAAAGGTACAACTCATGGAAACATTGTACATTGAAAAAACTAAAGATGAAGAAGTTAAAAATTAGTTTTCTCTCTTTCATCAAAATTCCAAATTATATACAACAAAAACGTCCCAAGCAGAAGAAAGAAAATTAAGAGCTTCATCATTCACATTTCATAGGTGCAGTTTATATACATATATATATAAATAAAGAGGTATGAGTCCTGCAACAGACCATCCATGATTGCTTTCCGGTATACTTCCACTTAGAAAGCCAAATACAGGAGATTAAGCACTGGAACCCTGGAAGCCATAAGAGAACAACAAAATGAAGATCAAATACAATAAACGAGACAAGATATATAAAAGTAAAAAATACAAAATGCATCACACAATCCATAGTCCTAGCTATCATTTTCTTCCTTCTCCTTTAGTATATAATCAAGAACTTACTGAAAGGAGTAATGGGATTGTGCAGATTAATGTACATATTCAGCGAGGCATTTCATCGAACATATAGAGGACACTGCCGAAACCAACTTATATTATAGAACATCTCACTTATTTAGAACAAGAAAGAAATGGGCAGTTAGGCAAATTCAGTTAGATAGAGATCTCCTAAAAACTATTTACAGAATGGTAGCAAGCCATAGCAGCGGAGAGCGCACCAAAAAGCCACAATAATCTATTTGGTTATTTAGGATACCCATGCTTGTCCAATTCAAAGCATTCTTCAATTTTCAAACCCTCTTCAGGCTACGTGCTTAGATCTTAGATCCTTAAAAGCTAAAGTTTTAACTTTCAAAACACCAAAACAAAACAAAACCCGCCTCCCAAATTCCACCACCGACAGCAAATTTCACAAACTAAAAAAGAAAAACTTCAGTAGCCAATTGACAAGAAACCAGAATAAAACTACCCAAGTTCGAAGAAAAAATCCCAACAGCAGTAAAGAACATTTCTAGAAGTTATGCACCAAAATCGCCAAAAAAAAAAAAAAAAAAAACCTTCTTGTCCAAAGCAATCATGAAGAAGCTGAGAAATGGGTGCACGGTTACGGCGGGGTGGGAAGGGGCGTGGATGGCAGTGGCGGCGGGCTGTGGCCTCGATGGAGGTGGGATGGTGGTAACCGGTACGAGGCCTATGGTTATTGTGAATTTTTCAAAATCCCCCTGAATTTCTTCAAGCTTAGCTTCAGAGTTTTTTTTGGAAGATTTTGACGAGAGGGAAAAAAAAAAAATTTCAAATCGAGTAAAAGTCTTTTTTTTTGTTTGGAACAAAAAAAATATACTTTTTTACGCAAGTAAATTGTTTCAATTTTTTTTTAAAAAAAGAAAAATAACTACAGCAAGATAAGAAACCTCAACATAATGAAAAAAAAATAAAACCATTTTGATGTCTAAAAGCCTTTTTTTTTATGCCCAAAACTGTCCAAAAAAAAGGTCATTAACTAAAATTTTTTTTTTCAAAAGATTATTTTTAAAAATCCCCCAAATTTTTTAGGGTATGGTTATTAATTACAAAATTTCTCCTCAACTTTTATAACACCTTGCCCTTAAATTTGTAAATAAATTTATTTTTCTAAAAATATAAACTGTTAATAAAAGTAATTATTTTATTAAAATTTTAACTACAAATTAATAAATAATTTAAAATTAAAATATTTTAATAATCCTAATTTTAAAAAATAACTAAAAAATTAAAACTATGATAAGTTTTTATTAATGATTAAAATTAAATTAATTAAAAACATACTAGTATCTGGATTTTATTTTTTTTTCAATATATCAAAATTTTTTTAAAATTTTATTAACTTTTTTCACACTCAAATAGTATTTTGAAATTCTAAAAGGCATAGACAATAATGTAAACTTCAAAAACATGAACAAAATTTTATTAATACTATCAGAGTTTTTTTTTTCTCTTTGAGAAGTTTGTGTTATACTTTTTTTTTTATATTGAATATATTTGTGTTATATTTTTTCCTTTTACTAATATGTATAACTTTTTAAATTTCAAAATAATTTTTTGGTGTAAAAAAATTAATAAAATTTAAAGAAATTTTGGTATATAAAAAAAAAGATTTCAATGATATAATAGTTTTAATTGATTTTTTTAATCATCAATAAAAATTATTTTTATTCTAGTTTAAATTTTCATGGTTATTTTTAACTAAAATTACCAAAATACCCTTAAACTTATAGTCATTGTCAATTTTCCGTTAAAATTTTAACAGAATGATCATTTTTGTTATCAGTTCATACTTCATGAAAAACTAATATTATGTTTTAAAGTTCGAGAGGCAAAGTGTTGCAATGATTATACTTCAAAAGGAATTTTTGTAATCAATCCTTCAAATTATTATGGTTTTTTTTTCCTTTTTTTTCATAATTTTTTTAGTTTTTAAGAATTTTGGTCATTTTAAATTCAAGATAAGTATTGATTGAATAATGGTATGAATTTGTGTATTTAATGTAACATTATTTTTTTAAAAAATAATATAATACCATTTGATAACATGTGTATTGGTCAAACTTTATATTTGCATAGGTATTTAGAGCATATTTATGAAACAAGCAGATTCTGCTGAGCATAAATCGAACGAAAAAACTAATTGACGTGCATATGGTTGTGAAAGCAAAAAAGAAGTTTTAAGTGAGATCACATTAAAAAAAAATCTATTTCAGCAGTGTTAGTGAAAAACAAATTATTTATAAAAGTGACATTCACAAAATAACATCTTAGAAGATTGCAAGGGAAAAATTACTTTCGGTCGAGACACGCTTAATAAAATTAATTCAATACAGAGAAATTGGAAAAAAAAAAAAAGGAATTTCAATGAAACACATTTTAAAATACAATATATTAGTGAGCAACAAAACAAAAAAAAAGAGACAAAAAAGCAAAATGAAAGATTTCAATAAAAAATAAAAAGGACAAAATAAATAAAGAAAATGAATGGCAATAAAAGAATAAAACTTAAGAATATATTGGTGAGCGGAAAAAAAAGAGAATAAAAGTATTTATAAAGGTAGCGGTGAAAAGAATAATATTTGAGTTTTTTTTAAGGAAAATAAAAAATCAAAAGGGTGGGGAAAGTTAAAAAAGGGCGAATAAAAATAAAAGTTAGCTAAAGTAAAAAAAAAAAGAAAAAAGAAAAAAAAGAACTAAAGAAAAATAAGTTGACCAAAACTTCTCGCATCAACAATCCATAAAAGAAAAAAAAAAAAACAAAACAAAACAAACTAAAAAGCTGTTGTAATTTTTGGAGTAAGAGGAAGAAGATCAAATAGTGAAAGTAAAAACTTCGACGTGCTGAACTTTCAGTCATCTATTTTCTTTTTATGAATGAAAAATTTATACCACAGAAATATCTTTAACATATATATCAAGAAAGAAAAAGATTTCAAAGGGAGCTACCATGCTCAAAAATGAAAAAAACTTTTTTTCTTTCAAAAAAACATTTCATCGCATGTCAGCTCATTATTAGTTGAATTCAATTTGCATCCCATGTACCAGCATGGTATTTGCAAGCAATAACAAGTTCAAGTGTTTCAATTTGCATCCAATGGCTACCGGACGCACTATAGGACAATTCTGCTGAGCATGCATGCACACCATTGGCTAATGTGGGACTAGGTCGATGACCAAGGTGGTACCCAACGTGGGCGTTATGGTTTGTCGACTGACTCGCCCTCCTTCCACACATGTTATGCATGTAGTCATCTTAGCCGTCTGCGAGCTTAATCTGACCGTTGTGATAGCTTTTAAGATGTGATCCTTATTAATATTTTTTTCTCAAATTATCCTATTGAAATAATTTCTTCTCATAAATACCCCTTTATAAACATTTATTTGAAACCCTTCAAGTATATTTTTTGATATGCACCCAACAAATGATCTTTAACATATGTAAAAAACAATTTGTTCTCCAATTGAATCTCCACAAAGGACAAGAAAATATATCGTCAAAATAAGTAATTTTTAACGTATAGATAAAACCCAATTGATTTTTTAGTGGATTGTTTTTTTTTTTATTTGATCCTTTTTTCACCCTTAATGAAATTTTAGTCCATGGGAAATGCCCCGTATCCCTAACGGGGGGCTTTATCCAACCCCTACGGCTGCCCTATTAGGAAGGTCATTCTTTGTAATCCTCTGTATAAGATAATAATATCTTAGAGTGTTAAATTAGGCTTCACAACTTAACATAAAAAGAATGTAACAAATTGAATTAGTTTAATGCACGTGCTTTATGCGTGTTTTCAACTTGTATAATAAAAGGTTGAGAGAAGATAGAAAACAAACAAGCATTGAGAATATCATCAAAACAACAAAGAACACGAACCACCAGGTACGACAATGCTTGTGCAAGTTTCAACTCTTATATGTGAAACTCAAGAGTGTAGAAAACATACTTCTATTATAAATTTGGTGCCCTGTATTTTAAAAAACATCAAATTGGTATCTTTCTGTTTAGAAAATATCAATACAATATCTTATAGTTGTAGCGGCTATAAATTTAAATTGATTTGATTATGTATAAACTTGATTAATTAGCATGCCATAATTTAAAATATCATCTTTTGTATTAATTGAATTTTTTATACAAAATTTTTTTATTTCCATTTTAAATTATTTAAATTTTGATTTAAAATTTTAATTCCACAAATTTTCCTACTATTTTATTAATTTCATGATTTCCCAACTTTTGTATTTAATTACACAAATGCCACTACTACGTATCTCTAGCAAAACATGTAATATTCCCCTTGAGATACTAAACTCTATATTTTTAAAGTCTAAAGTATTCAGACAACATGCCAAAGACAAAAAAAAAAAAAAAAACCATACATCATTTTTCTCTCCCCTCTCCAACGTCTCCCTCTTACTCTCTTCTTCTCTTTCCTTCTGTCATCCAAGTCTAAGAAAAATCCAACTCCATAATGTTCAAAATACTTAGAAAAACTAAAGTCTCTACGGCCAAAGTTAAACATGAGCTTGATTCCTTGATTTGATCACATGGGTTTCTAAGTTTTTAACGAGATTTTGAGGAAAGATTTTTAGAAAATGAATATGGTCTTTTATACCATTTCTACTACAAATTTACTCCTCTATTTTGCTACATTAATCTTGCGTTTTACCTGAGTTTTCGTGAACTATTAATATGTATGTTGTTTTGTTGTTCTTATAGTATATGTGTGTAAAATCTGAAGTATGTTTACAATAGAGAGAGATTATTGTTCTAGTTCAATGTCTAGATTAGAAACATGTTTTGAAAGTTAAATTTTGAATTAACTAAATGCATGAAAGAGATTTATATGGTTTGAGACATCAAAATCTAATATGTACATGTTTTAGTTTTTGTTTTACATAGACTTCAAATTTGTGACTTTTGATTGTGATTTGGAAATGAAAACTAAAGGAAGTTTGTTTGTTTATGTCTTAACATGTTTAATGAAGTGTTTTGGACAAGTTTTATGTATTAAAAACTAATTTGGAGTAGCAAATTTGAGTTAGAGTCAAATCTACCCACTAGAGGACAAATTGGGAGCAGGGGTAGTCGACTGCCCCTTTGTAAGGCGGTTGATTGGAGTTATAGCCTAGCTTGCTACCATCTCCCTTCGAGACCCTCAGGACTCCCAATGCACGCCGGTTTTGTTCCTTAGTGTTCCAAGTATCAAAATGTTTCAAAAACCTCCAATTTCATATTTTAAAATTAAAAAAAAAACCTAAATGCATTTTAAAAGCATATTTTTTATAAAGAAGGCATACTAATGATTAGTTTATACATTTTGTGAACTTGTAGCTTGATTTCGCGTGTCAAACTTGTGTTTTAGAAAATACTCTGATATAAAAAATTTTAAAATTCTGTTGCGTACTATTTTTCTGACAATTTGTATAAAAGCCATGGATTTTATGTAAATTTATGAGTTTGTGATCATGCTATATGTATGAATTATGTTATCTTGATCCTCCTATACTTGAATTTAATTTTTCAGAGAGTTGGCACTCTAAGGTTTCTATATATTTTTATGTTGTCATGGATTATATGGTGAATATTTATTAATTAATTATGGTTAATTGAATTATTATTTAATTATTTATTAATTAATTAATTTATACTAGTTATGGTTCCTTAGAGGTTAAAATGTGTATCTAGGTTTTTCATGTGATTAAATGACAGACTATCATCTTCGTCTAGGAATTATTATTTAATTTTAATTTGTAAGAATTTAGTAATTAAATAATAATTTGGAGAAAACGAAGCTAGAATGCGGATCTAGAAGATAGATGATGGCGCTCCCAAGTATTTCCTGAGTCTCTAATTTTATGTTTTTCAATTGTTGAAAATAAAATTGATAAATTGTATTAGAAATTGTATTGTCTAGAAAGGGGTGATCTCTGCTCGGTCGACATGTCGAACCCTTTAGTTCGGCAGGCCGATGGACACAGATCTGGCAAACCAGACATGAGGTTTAGTAGGCCGTCAACAGGGCAGAAATTAGGTGGCTCTGGCGTCAAGTCGAACTTTAGGTTTGGCAGGCCGATTTGTTATGAATCGACAGGCCAATCTATGAAGATCGGCAGGTCGAAGGGTCATGACTAGCATACCAATCACCCAGATCAGCTTGCTAGTAGAGAGCTAGAAATTTTTCTAGAAGAGGTGTGGTTTTTGGTGTAGTTTTAATTCTATTTTTGGGACAATTCTGAGAAACATTAAATTTGGATATGACCAGAAATATGGAGTATTCATTCATACGGAATTGACGACTTGAAGATGGGCATTACATGAAGTAGGTTACAGCTTGAGGATTCAAGGATGAAGAATCGATAATATGTTTCGATTATTCTTTTGTAATCTTTATTTTATATTCTCTAAGGTGGAACCATAATATTATGGTTATTTATTATTATTTTGCTTGTAGCTTTGCTTGATTGCTTTGCCTGTCTGCATTATAATATGATTTGCCATGTATATTGATAGCATGTCATATAGAATAGGAGTGCTGCTCAATTTAAAATTGTTCATGCATGTATTTTAAAATAAAACCTTGATTTCAAAAGAATGAGTGGGAGAAGGTTTTCGAAGAGAGGAACTACAGCCTCCATCATTGGTCTATAGGTAGCACATGGTAGTTCCAACCCCAAGGAAGTGATTTCATCATGTACCAGGTTGGATCTCTAAAGGAATAAGGTATTTTAGCATGGTTTATTGTTGATTACCCCAAGGCGACAATAATAAACCAAGGATAAAATATTGAAATGATGGTTATACACTCATGTTAATTTTATTATTAACCTCCCCTAGGAGCTCTGTTAATAAAATTAATGGCCAAAGAAATGATTATTAATATATGCTAGATTATACGGGTCCTAGATGACATATATTAGTCAGGAGGGGATCCGTATTCCTAATTGAATTTGGCAAGTCTCCCTAAGGCGGCTTGCTGAATTTTGAGTTGGGAATTATTGTTGTAAGGTTGTGATTTTATAAGGTTTGACACATAAACACATTTATATGCTATACATGATTGTTATCTTACTAAATTATTATACTATGTTTGCTTATGTTTAGGATATAGTTCTTTATTGTAGATTAAAAAAAAGTCTAAAAATGCTTTGTCTTTGATACATGATAAAAACCAATTAATTGGTGAGAATTTTAATGATTAGAAACAGAACCTAAATATCGTCCTATCCTTTGAGAAACTAACTTTTGTGCTAACCACACCATGTCCTCCTAAACCTACTAGGGAATCCATTTATGAGCAAATCCAAGCGTACCATCGCTAGAAAGTTGGTAACGATCAGGCTCGGTGTTATGTTATGGCTAGTATGAATAACACACTATAGGCTCAACATGAAGATTATAAGACTACGAACCAGATCTTAGATAATCTTGAAAACGTGTTTGGAGGCCAAACCATAACAAAATGGAAAAGGGCACTTTGGAAACTTTTGAACTACAAGCAAAAACCAGAGACATCTGTAAAGGAGCATATGATATTGGTCATGGGTTACCTCATTGAGGTTCAAACCCATGGAGCCAATATCGATGCCGAGTCATAGATGACTATGGTAGATGACTATGGTTTTTCGAACTCTGTCAAAGGAGTTCATCCCGTTTAGAGCTTATTTAAGCAATAGACAGGATGTGACCTTAACGGAATTGATAAAATAGTTACAAGAGTTTGAAAAAGGGATCAAGGAAACTCCTGCTAGTGGAGAGGTTGACTTGGCAGTTGCATCCAGTTCCAATCCTAATCCAGGGAATGGAAGGAAGCACAAGGCTGAAAATGGAAAGGTTGGGCAAATAAAGAAGAATTGCAAGGACTACCTTACCTAAGGAGATAAGTGTGATATCCTGGTTTTAGAAACTTGTTTAGTTGAGGAATCCAGTGACACTTGGGTCATAGATTCTGGAGCAACTAATCATGTTTTTGTGTCTTGGAGGGATTCTAGGAAACGAGAAGTTTACTTCGTGAAAGCTTCATGCTTTGGATGGGAAATGGATCCTTGATGTTGGCTGAAGCAGTGGGAGATGTCTATCTTTATTTTGATAAATATAGGAGTTTGGTTTTGGGAGATTGGTTTTTGTTCCTAAATTTAGAAGGAATTTGATATTTGTAGCTTGTTTATTTAAAGATTCCTATTCGGTTTCTTTTAATAATAAAGTGATGATTTGTTAAAACAAATCTTTTATCTGTGATGGATAGATGCAAAACAATCTATATTTTATCAAACCTAAGATGAACTCACTACTGAACACTGAGGTAAATGATAATAACTCTAAAAGACTAAAGACTTCTCACTCTAATGAGACTTATCTTTGGCATTTGCGATTAGGTCATATTAGCCTGAATAGGATTCAAAGGTTGGTAAGGGATGGACCTTTAAGTCACTTAAAGGTGGAATCTATACCACAATGTGAATCTTGTTTGGAGGGTAAATGACCAAAAGACCATTTGGGTCTAAGAACAATAGAGCCGAAGGGGTTCTAGAACTTATGCATAGTGATGTTTGCAGACCGATGAACATTCGGGCACGAGGAGTGTATGAGTACTTCGTCACTTTCATTGATGATTACTCAAGGTATGGGTATGTATACCTAATGCACCATAAAGCGAGACTTTTGACAAGTTTAGGGAGTTTCGGGCTGAAGTGGAAAAGCAATTGGGTAGACCCATAAAGACACTTTGATTTGATCGAGGTGGAGAATATCTTTTTGATGAGTTCTTGGGACACTTATTAGAGAATTGGATTCTATCCCAGTTGACTACGTCAGGCACTCTGCAGTAAAATGGCGTGGCAGAAAAAGGAATGGGACTTTGTTGGACATGGTTAGGTCCATGATGAGTTATTCATCATTGCCTTTATCATTTTGGGGATATGCATTGCAAATTGCATGTTATCTTCTGAATGATGTGGCTTAAAAATTAGTTCCTAAAACTCCTCACGAGTTGTGGACGGGCAAGAAAACATCCTTAAACCATATTCGCATATGGGGATGTCTGGCTCATGTCCTATTTAGGGATGCGAATAAGTTGAAAGTACTTAGAAGTTTACATATTTGTAGGATATCCAAAAGGGAATAAAAGGGGTTATTTCTATAACCCAAAGGAAAATAAAGTCGTGGTTTCAACTAATGCAACTTTCCTTGTGAAGAGTTACATGAACGACTTTAAGCCTCAAAGCAAAGTGGTGCTCGAGGAGTTGAGGAGTGATTCGATCACTCCAGAGGTTCCGGTAGAAACCACTCCAATCAGTGTAGAAAAACCCTACAAATCCGAACAACAACGTAAGGGGCTTTAGCGTAGTGGGAGGATCGGGCATCAACCCGAGAGGTATATGTTTAATGGGGAGGCCTTCTTGGCTGAATCAGATGAACATGACAAGGATCCTTATACTTACGCAGAGGCTAAGGAGGATGTTGATTCGAAACTCCAGACAAAGGCCATGAGCACAAAGATGAAGTCTATGCAGACTAATCAAGTTTGGGAGCTTATGGATCTTCCCAAAGGGGTAACACGCATAGGGTGTAAATGGATCTACAAGAGGAAAAGAGGAGTGGATGAAAAGGTTGAAACCTTTGAGGCTAGACTTGTAGCTAAGGGTTACACGCAAAAGGAAGGAATCGATTACAAGGAAACCTTTTTGCCTGTAGCCATGCTTAAGTCCATCTGGATCTTTTTGTCCATAGCTACCTCTCTCGATTATGAGATTTGGCAGATGGATGTCAAGACGGTTTTTTTAAATGGCTATCTTGATGAGTCCATTTATATGGAACAACCAGACTGGTTTAAGGTCAAGGGTTATGAGGGTAAGGTTTGTAAGTTGCTAAAGTCAATATATGGACTTAGGCAGGCTTACCGTTCTTAGAACATAAGATTTGATCAAGTGATCAAGACTTATGGGTTCTCACAAAATGTGAATGAACCATGTATGTATAAACACATAAAGGATGGGAATGTTGTTTTTCTACTGCTCTATGTGGATAACATTCTGCTTCTTGGCAATGACATAGGGGCATTGTCATCAGTTAAATTATGGTTGACCAAGCAGTTTGATATGAAGGACTTGGGTAAGGCTAATTTTGTTCTTGGTATCCAGATCTTTTGGGATAGGAAGAACAAAATGAGAGTTTTGTCATAAGCTGGCTACATAGATAAAATTCTCAGAAGGTTTGCAATGCAAGATTCCAAGAAACATGGGCAACCATCTAGATCTAGAATTACTCTTTATAAGAAAGACTCTCCAAAGTCTGAGGAAGAAAGAGAATACATGAAGAAGGTGCCTTATTGTAACGTCCCGAAATTTATTTAACATTAATGTAATGTAAATGGTGAATTAGTGTGCCATAATTAAAGTTTTAACTTTAATTAGATTATTTGGTTGGATTTTGAATTTTGGTTGTTTTGTTAAACTGATGTATTCAAATGATTTCTCATTTGTTTTAAAATGATGTTTTGAGTTTTAAAACACAACAATTTGTAAAATGTTAAAAATACTCTGTTTTACAAAACCGTGGGCGGCACATGGTTTTCGCACAGTAAAACCGCCCACCGATTTTCTCTATTTATTTCTCTCTTCTCTCTCTCCCTCTTCATTCTCACGGGCTCTCTCTCTCTCTCTTCCCTCTCTCTCACTCGGCAGCCCCTCTTTCTCTCTCAATCTCTCTAAAAAAATTTTGATTTCCGTTCGAATCCAAGCTTCGGAACAGCAAGGAGGAAGCTCGGGGACGTGATTCGGCGACCGAGAACGCGGATTGAAGCTTCGATTCGAGGTTAGATTCGAAATTTCTAAACTTTTTCAAAATTTTCGATTTTGTGTGTTTTTGAAATCTAAGTTTGTTTTAGCTTAGAAAACCGTGGATTTGTGTTAAATGAGCTTAGAACAACTGGAATCTAAGCCTAGATTGAAGAAAAACGGATTGGATTCAAGATTTTCATTTTTCTCCTCTTTTTCTCATTTTCGGATTTTTGAAGATTTTAAGTTCAAATGTTGTTTAAATGATTCCAAATATGTTTTAGAATGTTTTTCTATCAACTATAGTTGTTTTTCATGCCTGGGATTTGAGAAAAACAGGTTGGAATTCAAATTTGGATTTTGGGGATCGAGAAACCCGTGGCTGGGATTTCTGGATTTTCCCAGTTCGGCAGGCCGAAGTTCATGTTCGGCAGGCCGGAGTGATGATCGGCAGGCCGGTGTTCTTCCGATCGGCAGGCCGAATCTGGGGAAATGTTCGGCAGGCCGAACCTCGTTTCCGGCAGGCCGAACTGTACAGTTCGGCAGGCCGAAGCAGGGCGTCCGGCAGGCCGACCGAGGCATGGAAAATTTTGTGATTTTTACCCGATTTCATTGTTTTGAACCCTGATTTAAATCCCAACCTTATAGGATGATTTTAATGATACAAATGGCACACTAGGACATCATGAAATGATTTAGTAACATAGAATGTTTCGAACTAGATATTGATCGACTTAGTTTGTATCTAGGATTGTTCGTGGTTCCGTGGAGCTAACGTATAGCGGACCGGGATTACGGTGTGGGGTACCGGCACGAGTACTGAGGTAGGACTTCTATCCTATTTATTTGGTAGCCTGGTTTTGAAATGATTTGGCTTTGAAAATGATTTCTATCAAAATGTTTTCAACGGTTGTTTGGAAATGGTTTTATCGGTAGTATTTTAATACACCGTGATTATGAAATGAATTTCATAATGAATGTAATTGATAATACTCGGTAATTGGGTTTGAATGATAATGATAACAAACACTAAGGCATGATGCCATATCAGAGATCGGGTCGTGTGACGAACGACCTTGGGGGCAGGTCCCGAAACCCAGCTGGGCCACTACGGTGGTGATATCATGGTTTGCCTAGGTAAAAGTAAATTGGTGTTTTGATTTGACGAGTAGACTGTTCTGTGTCAGAACGGTTCTACTCAATTTATTTATTTATTTATCTAACGTTTTATTTCTGTATACTCCTGATAATGTTTTGTTTCTTTGCATCAAATTATTTTATAAAACCTAGTCCTACTGAGCCTTTCGCTCACGTTTTATTGTTTTAAATTTCCCCCCCCTTCTAGGTGGTTTTCCATATAGGTTTGGAGGAGAATCTTCAGACCGGACTCAGGAGCACTAGGAGAATTTATTTGTATTCAGTATTATTAATCAAGGCATGTAAGGCTCAACTTTATTTGTACTTGGACTGTAATTGTATTTGTGATATTGTCAGTACCATGTGTGTGCACAAGTTGTGGGTTGTGGAACCCATATTCGCGGTTTTTATTCAATTATTGTTATTTGATTAATGATTTTAAATTCTTTCATAAAATGTGGTGGAAAAATCTTCTTTATTTCTTGCTTAATGGGATTTTTAAACCCTTAATTTCAATTAAACTCTCATTTAATTAACTTAAATATTCCGCCACGTCACCTCCCGTACTCCGGGGCGTGACAGAATGGTATCAGAGCTCAAGGTTATGAACCTTGGGAATTGTGCACACATAGGTTTGACAATGAAATACATCTGACAGTCCAAATTTTGTTTTCAGAAGTGAGAGAATGGCACCTAGACGTCGTTCGACAGCTGACGCGGAGTTCGGAAATGATGAGGGCCTGATGAGGTCTATGATGGCAGCTTTCCGGCAGATGGCAGCCAGGGCTAGACCGGAAGACTCCAGTGTTGGTAGTCGGCATGCTTTCTTTAAGGAATTTCGGCGGGCGTCTATTCCGACTTTTGATGGCAATGGGGATCCGCAGTTAGCAGAGTATTGGTTGGATTCGATTTTGAAGCATCTTGATACCCTTGGTGTGCCTGAGGAGTATCGTGTAGAGTTTGCGGCGTATAAGCTCGAGGGTGGCGCTAACACTTGGTGGAAACAAACTAAGCGTCTGGAGCGCGGTGGCGATATCGGTTGGGACAAGTTCGAGGAACTGTTCTATGATCGGTATTTTCCGCAGGGATATAGAGACCAGAAAGCAGCTGAGTTTTATAGATTGCAGCAGGGTGATATGTCAGTTCGGGAGTATGAGGCAAGGTTTAACGAGTTGGCTAGGTTTGCTCCATCAGCTGTGGCATCGGAGCGTGAGAAATGCATCAAGTTTCAGGAGGGACTCAAGGCTCCTATTCGGCGGCAGTTGGTTGCTCTACGGCTTAGGAGTTTCGGAGAGCTTGTGTCGTCGGCGATCTCCGTGGAGAATGATTACGTGCAGTATTGTGAAGATCGAGCCAAGGCTTCAGGAGGACCGCAGAGGAGTGGCAGGAAGAGCACCAGTAGTCGTCCAACTCCGGGGAAAAGCAAGCAAGGCGGTGCGACCAGTGGCAGTAGCAGTTCGTCTGGCAGCGGGCGCAGCAATCCCTACAGCTTCCATTGTCATTTCTGTCAGCAGCCCGGACACATCAAGAGGAATTGCCCGATCAGGAGTGCTCGTCTTGGATCGCAGACCGGGGAGGATGCCAGTCGTTCATCTCAGCCTCAACTTCAGACCCTACCTCCACCTCCGCAGTACCCGCAGTTGCAGTATCCGCAGTTTTCTCCTCAGCAATTCACATATCCGGCACGGGGACAGCAGCAGCAGTATTTCCAGCGCAGTGTTCCTCAGTATAGAGCTCCGAGTGCAGGTAGTGTGCAGTTGTCTCCATCTCAGCAGCATCGGCCGAGTAATGCAGGACCCAGCAATGTCGGTAGAGGAAAAGGAAAAGCGCCAGTGCAGGTTCATGCGATGGCATCTGGAGGGTCAGATTCTCAGATTGGTAACGCAGTTGTTGATGGTATGATCTTGGTTTCCAGATCTCTAGCACGCGTTCTATTTGATACCGGTGCCTCTCATTCTCTCATTTCGAGTTCCTTTGTACATGCCTTGGGATTAGAAGTAGAAGAGTTTAATGAACCCCTAGCTATAATTTCTCCCTTGGGGCGGGTGTGTGTAAATCACATGTGTAAATCTTGTAAAATAAAGATTGGGGATGAGATTTTGAAAAGTGATTTGATTATACTCCCCATGAGTTCCTATGATGTGATTCTAGGAATGGACTGGTTGTCCAGGTATAGTGCAGTTGTGGACTGCCAACTTAGAAAAGTGACCCTAGTGTCTGATAGGGGGACGGTGATCACTTACCAGGGTGGTGGTGATTGGCTAATGAGTGAGCGTCTCATGAAGTCATGTCTAGGAGGGCGAAGGAATCTAGATTGTTTTGCTTTTCTTGCCAATCTAGATTGCGAGCCCTATGTTTCGAGTAGTAGTGTAGCGATTCCGGTGGTTGGTGAGTTCGAGGATGTTTTCCCCGACGAGTTGCCAGGATTGCCACCGTATCGGGAAATTGAGTTTGGTATCGAGTTGTTTCTAGGGACATCACCGATTTCTATGGCACCTTATCGGATGGCGCCGGCAGAAATGAAGGAATTGAGGAAGCAACTTCAGGAGCTTGCTGATAAAGGATATATTCGGAATAGCACATCTCCGTGGGGAGCACCAGTTTTGTTCGCTAAGAAGCACGATGGGACTCTCAGGTTATGTGTGGATTATCGGCAGCTGAATCGTGTTACGGTGAAGAACAAGTATCCTTTGCCTAGGATTGATGAGCTATTTGATCAGTTGGGAGGTTCGCGATACTTCTCGAAGATTGATTTGCGGTCAGGTTATCATCAGCTCAGAATCAAGGAAGAGGATATTCCCAAGACAGCTTTTAGGACTCGGTATGGGCACTTCGAGTTTCTGGTTATGTCTTTCGGGTTGACGAATGCTCCAGCAGCTTTCATGGATCTGATGAACAGGATATTCAGGCCGTATCTGGATCAGTTTGTGATCGTGTTCATCGATGATATTCTTGTGTATTCTAAGACATGGGAGGAGCATGAGCAGCATCTTCGGATCGTGCTTCAGACTTTGCGGGAGCACCAGTTGTATGCTAAGAGGGAAAAATGTGAGTTCTGGTTGACTGAGGTCAAATTTCTGGGTCATGTCATCTCGGAGCATGGTATTTCAGTGGATCCGTCCAAGATTGAAGCTATATTGGAGTGGGAACGACCAAGGAATGTAGCGGAGATTCGCAGCTTCTTAGGTCTTGCTGGTTATTACAGGAAATTTGTAAAGGACTTTTCGAAGATTGCAGCTCCGTTGACGAGGTTGACCAAGAAAAATGTCAGGTTTGAGTGGGATGAAGACTGTGAGTCTGCTTTTCAGGAATTGAAGAACCGGTTGACTTCAGCTCCAGTGTTGATTATTCCTAGTAGTGACGAGCCATATGAGGTTTATGCTGATGCTTCAGGGCGTGGACTTGGATGCGTGTTGATGCAGCATGGACGTGTAGTTGCGTACGGATCGAGACAGCTACGCCCTCACGAGCGGAATTATCCTACTCACGATTTAGAGCTTGCAGCGGTGATCTACGCGCTGAAGATTTGGAGATGTTATTTGTATGGAGCGTCGTTTCAGGTCTTCTCCGATCACAAGAGTTTGAGGCATTTGTTCACTCAGAGGGATCTCAACTTGAGGCAGCGCAGATGGGTGGAGTGCATGGAGGATTATGATTTCGCGTTGCAGTATCATCCCGGGAAAGCTAATGTGGTAGCGGACGCGCTTAGCAGAAAGTCTTCAGGGATTCTCGCTTGTTTGATTTTTGAGGACTGGAGCAGGGATGCGACAGTGAGTGAGTATCGGCTACAGTATCATGACGACGGTGATCGAGTTTCGTTATATCACGTGAAAGCGACTCCAGCTCTTGTTCGGATGGTGAAGCAAGGTCAGTGGCAGGATCGACATTTGCAGGGGATTTGGTCGCGGATTCAGAACGGGGAGCAGTTTGAAGAATGGAGCGTGCATGCAGATGGATCGTTGTACTTCCGGGAGCGTCTTGCAGTTCCAGTTATCGCCGAGGTGACGAAAGCCGTTCTAGATGAAGCTCATAGGTCTCAGTTCGCTATTCATCCGGGGAGCACCAAAATGTATCGTGATTTGAAGAGGCACTATTGGTGGAGAGGCATGAAGAAAGATGTTCGAGAGTATGTGGCCAAGTGTTTGACGTGTCTTCAGGTGAAAGCCGAGCATCAGAAGCCTGCAGGTCAGCTTCAGCCGCTTCCTATTCCAGGGTGGAAATGGGAGCATGTGACGATGGATTTCCTCACAGGTTTGCCGAGGACGGAGCAGCGGCATGATGCAGTTTGGGTTGTGGTCGACAGGTTGACGAAATCGGCGCATTTCATTCCGTTTAGGTCTACGTGTTCCAGGAAGACTCTCGGGGAGTTGTATATGCAAAACATTGTGAGGTTGCATGGAGTTCCTTTGTCCATCACCTCTGATCGAGACACCAGGTTTAATGCTAAGTACTGGAGGAGTTTTCAGGAGGCTTTGGGTACGGATTTGAACTTCAGTACGGCGTTTCATCCTCAGACTGATGGGCAGTCTGAGCGGGTTATTCAGGTTCTCGAGGATATGTTGCGTGCTTGTGCGTTGGACTTCGGCGGGGATTGGAAACAATGTTTGCATTTGGCGGAGTTCGCGTACAACAACAGTTATCAGGCGAGTATCGGTATGGCACCATTTGAGGCGTTGTATGGGCGACCGTGTCGGTCACCTGTGTGTTGGGCCGAGCCGGAAGATAGAGTGATTCTTGGGCCGGAAGAGATTCGTGATAGCAACGAGAAAGTCGCGGTGATTCGGGATCGGTTGAGGGCAGCTCAGAGTCGGCAGAAGAGCTACGCGGATAGGAGACGTAGACCCTTAGAGTTCGCGGTTGGAGATTTTGTTCTCTTGAGGGTGTCACCTCGTAAGGGAACTATGCGGTTCGGGGTGAGTGGAAAGCTCGCGCCGAGGTATATTGGGCCGTTCGAGATCACTCAGCGTGTTGGTGTGGTCGCTTATCGGCTTGATCTTCCGCCCGAACTTTCTCATGTGCATGATGTGTTTCATGTGTCGATGCTTAGGAAGTGTCCACCTGAGCAGGATAAGATAGTTTCGTTTCGCGAGGTGCAGGTTCAGGAGGATACGACGTACGAGGAAGTGCCGATTCAGATTATCGACCGGAAAGTGATTAGCTTGCGTCGTCGTGAGATACCGTTGGTAAAGGTCGTGTGGCAGCATCACGGGGTTGATGAAGCCACTTGGGAACTAGAATCGAATATGCGGGAATTGTATCCGCATTTGTTTTGTTTCTAAAATGAGTTGTGAATTTCGAGGACGAAATTTCTTTTAGGGGTGGAGAGCTGTAACGTCCCGAAATTTATTTAACATTAATGTAATGTAAATGGTGAATTAGTGTGCCATAATTAAAGTTTTAACTTTAATTAGATTATTTGGTTGGATTTTGAATTTTGGTTGTTTTGTTAAACTGATGTATTCAAATGATTTCTCATTTGTTTTAAAATGATGTTTTGAGTTTTAAAACACAACAATTTGTAAAATGTTAAAAATACTCTGTTTTACAAAACCGTGGGCGGCACATGGTTTTCGCACAGTAAAACCGCCCACCGATTTTCTCTATTTATTTCTCTCTTCTCTCTCTCCCTCTTCATTCTCACGGGCTCTCTCTCTCTCTCTTCCCTCTCTCTCACTCGGCAGCCCCTCTTTCTCTCTCAATCTCTCTAAAAAATTTTGATTTCCGTTCGAATCCAAGCTTCGGAACAGCAAGGAGGAAGCTCGGGGACGTGATTCGGCGACCGAGAACGCGGATTGAAGCTTCGATTCGAGGTTAGATTCGAAATTTCTAAACTTTTTCAAAATTTTCGATTTTGTGTGTTTTTGAAATCTAAGTTTGTTTTAGCTTAGAAAACCGTGGATTTGTGTTAAATGAGCTTAGAACAACTGGAATCTAAGCCTAGATTGAAGAAAAACGGATTGGATTCAAGATTTTCATTTTTCTCCTCTTTTTCTCATTTTCGGATTTTTGAAGATTTTAAGTTCAAATGTTGTTTAAATGATTCCAAATATGTTTTAGAATGTTTTTCTATCAACTATAGTTGTTTTTCATGCCTGGGATTTGAGAAAAACAGGTTGGAATTCAAATTTGGATTTTGGGGATCGAGAAACCCGTGGCTGGGATTTCTGGATTTTCCCAGTTCGGCAGGCCGAAGTTCATGTTCGGCAGGCCGGAGTGATGATCGGCAGGCCGGTGTTCTTCCGATCGGCAGGCCGAATCTGGGGAAATGTTCGGCAGGCCGAACCTCGTTTCCGGCAGGCCGAACTGTACAGTTCGGCAGGCCGAAGCAGGGCGTCCGGCAGGCCGACCGAGGCATGGAAAATTTTGTGATTTTTACCCGATTTCATTGTTTTGAACCCTGATTTAAATCCCAACCTTATAGGATGATTTTAATGATACAAATGGCACACTAGGACATCATGAAATGATTTAGTAACATAGAATGTTTCGAACTAGATATTGATCGACTTAGTTTGTATCTAGGATTGTTCGTGGTTCCGTGGAGCTAACGTATAGCGGACCGGGATTACGGTGTGGGGTACCGGCACGAGTACTGAGGTAGGACTTCTATCCTATTTATTTGGTAGCCTGGTTTTGAAATGATTTGGCTTTGAAAATGATTTCTATCAAAATGTTTTCAACGGTTGTTTGGAAATGGTTTTATCGGTAGTATTTTAATACACCGTGATTATGAAATGAATTTCATAATGAATGTAATTGATAATACTCGGTAATTGGGTTTGAATGATAATGATAACAAACACTAAGGCATGATGCCATATCAGAGATCGGGTCGTGTGACGAACGACCTTGGGGGCAGGTCCCGAAACCCAGCTGGGCCACTACGGTGGTGATATCATGGTTTGCCTAGGTAAAAGTAAATTGGTGTTTTGATTTGACGAGTAGACTGTTCTGTGTCAGAACGGTTCTACTCAATTTATTTATTTATTTATCTAACGTTTTATTTCTGTATACTCCTGATAATGTTTTGTTTCTTTGCATCAAATTATTTTATAAAACCTAGTCCTACTGAGCCTTTCGCTCACGTTTTATTGTTTTAAATTTCCCCCCCTTCTAGGTGGTTTTCCATATAGGTTTGGAGGAGAATCTTCAGACCGGACTCAGGAGCACTAGGAGAATTTATTTGTATTCAGTATTATTAATCAAGGCATGTAAGGCTCAACTTTATTTGTACTTGGACTGTAATTGTATTTGTGATATTGTCAGTACCATGTGTGTGCACAAGTTGTGGGTTGTGGAACCCATATTCGCGGTTTTTATTCAATTATTGTTATTTGATTAATGATTTTAAATTCTTTCATAAAATGTGGTGGAAAAATCTTCTTTATTTCTTGCTTAATGGGATTTTTAAACCCTTAATTTCAATTAAACTCTCATTTAATTAACTTAAATATTCCGCCACGTCACCTCCCGTACTCCGGGGCGTGACACTTATGCTTCGGTAGTGGGTAGTCTCATGTATGCCATGCTTTGCACACGACTGGATATTTGTTATGCAGTCGTGATTGTAAGTCAATTTCAGGTGGATCCGAGACCAAACCACTGGGTTGCGGTAAAGCATATTTTTAAGTACTTGAGAAGGACTCGAGGGTATATGCTTATGTATTTGGGTGAGGATTTGACTCCTCTAGGGTACACTGACTTAGATTTTCAATTCTGTCTGGATTCAACGATGGAGGCCGAGTATGTGGTAGTTATTGATGCTTCGAAAGAAGCAGTGTGGCTCTGCAAGGTCCTTGGGGATTTTGAGGTAGTTCTTGGTATGGGTAAGGCGGTATCACTATACTGTGATAACAGTGCAGCAGTGGCTAATGCTAAGGAAGCAGGATTTCACAAGAAGAGTAAGTATATTGATCGGAAGTATCATGTGATAAAGGACTTCGTCAAGGGCGGGCATGTCATGGTGTGCAAAATCATGTCAGAGGACAATTTAGCTAATCCATTCATGAAGACACTTACTGAGAGAGTCTTCAAGAGGCATGTGAAAGTTATGGAGATGCAAGATTTGTCATATTTACTCACTCAGTGCAAGTGGGAGATTGTTAGACGTGTATGCCCTAAGGAGTAAAAATGTAATATGTTTTTAGAGATATTTTTATTAGTAAAAAATTTATTTATTATTTATATACAAAATCTTATCCTCTTTACATTCATATTTGTTTAATGTATGTTAAGCAAACAAAAGTCTAAGACTGTCAGTCTAAACCTTTAAGAATTGGGTATATGATGGACAAATTATGCAGAAGACATGATTTTTATGGTGACGGTCTAAATTATATGATCCGCAATCAAGGGAATAAAGTTGGGTGTTTTATTCACGCAAAGATTGTTATGTTGTCTATATCCCTAACGGGAGATGGTTTATCTTGACCATCGAAGGTGGACTCCATGAAGAGAAACATTGGCGCCTTGTCATAAGTGACGATATATTGGATCGGGATGTAAAGTGAATTGATTTGGATTAATAATTTTGTCTCAGCAAATCGATTCACTTTAGACAATCATTGATATTATATCTTAATCCTGAGATGAATAGTGCACCCGTTGTCTTGACTTATGTCTTTTGATGTATCAAAGGGTGACATCTACATTTTAATTGTGGCATGCATGCTGGTACATTGGAGACATGACTCTTAGTAGCCTAGACCTGTTATTCATAGATATGGAATCCATAACTCCTCTTTAGGAGTAATGATATCGTCTTATATGCATTATCCTGTATTTGAAAAACTGAAGCGCTCAACCATTTGGATGTAACCAAGCGGTATACTGTCTTTGGATGGTATGTTTTCTGATGGTGAGATAATGAAATGTAAGATAAAAATAATCGAGAAGGTAAAACAAAACTTCTCCTTAAGCTGATTATGGATAATCCTATGGGGATATGATACACTATGATATGTTATGGAGACTTAGCTATACGGGCTTCGTAATTCTATATAGTTCAAGAGTGTAGCTCCAAACTTTTAGTTGAGTTGTGTTGGAGTTGATAATCATGAAATATATATTTGAGATATTGGGTTTCATAATTATTGAGAACTTGAACTATATAAGTGTATTTGGTCCCCTTTGCTAGCTCATAAAAATCCTGTAACGATACGGTGTGTTTTTCCAATAATTGGTGAGTTATGTCAGATTTATCAAATTGGTTGAAATTTGAAAGAATCAAATAATTCATGCCTGTTTATTAGTTGAATTAATTTTGTGATAAAATTAATTCAAGATAAACTTGTTGAATTATCGAGAACAGATAATTCATGTCTGTTTATTAGTTGGATTAATTTTGAATTAATTCAAGATAAACTTGTAGAATTATCAGGAATTTATTTATTTTCCTAGAGATTATCTAGATAAAGTTGTTTTAATTAGAAAGCTTTTTTATTGGGTTATTTGAATTAAAACTAAGACTTTATCCTATAGAATTTCGGGTGAAAAATAAAAGATTTGCTGAGATTTTTACAGCAGGTTCGTCATACTGATCCTCAGGCTCAGCCTACCAATGGGGCAAGTTCGGCATGCTGGTTAGATAGACCGACATGCCAACCGTACGATAAAAAGATCATGCTTTTTTACATGGATTTCATTAGATATTGATTCGAATTTGATTCTAATTCAAAATTTTGAGGCCTTATTTGATAAGGATTGACTCCTAGGCCCAACCTCTATAAAAGGGGAGTGAGCCTCATTATTATTTAGATCAATTGAGAGATTAAGAGTGAAACTCTGCTGGTGAGATTCTGAAAACTTCCTGAGAGCTCTTGTTCACAAATCACGAACACTAGCTTTGGGTTTTCTCAATTGGTTGGAAGGAGAGTCGCCTGGTGGAAGAGCTGTGCATGTGAGCCTACACTCACTCCGATCGTGGATAGAGAATAGCAAAAAAGGCTGGTTGGTTGAGACTCTTATGGAACGTTACTTCTCTTCATAGATTGCTGGAGTTCTTCGGCATTTAAACGGTTAGTAAGATCTGGTTAATTTATGCATATAGCATGTCAAACTTGTGTTTTGGAAAATACTTTGATATAAAAAATTTTAAAATTCTACTGCGTACTATTTTTCCAACATGGCATTCGTTGTCAAAATATTTATCATGCAAATACCAGTTGAGTACACTGTACTATAAAGTTAAGAGTCCATAGTGTGACACTATTTATGAGTCCTTAAGCGTCAACTTGATAAAAGGCCTTAAGGATGAGTTTTTCTTAAGTAGACGAATTGAATGGAACTCAAATAGTCCTTATGATTTACTGTTTTGATATAGCTTAGTAACCACATATCTTCTAAGATTAAAATTTTGAAGACATAACAATCTGACCTAAGAGACAAGGACTTAGTATACGAATCCTATTCGTGTACCAGAACATTTAATTTCAAGGAACTTGATGAGACGATATATAATGATGAATGGCTTCGTGGATTCCTTTAGAGAAGTACTAATAGAGTTTAGAAATCATAGATTCTTAATACATTCCTCTAGATATGCTTCGAAAGCAAGTTTCTTATTGGAGATATGAGTTTACTGTGTATACTTAGTTTTAGGTTTCAAGCTACGACTCTGAATCATGGTGTTATGTCAATTGGTAGAATATCTAAGTTCATGTTTACATAACTCTACACAGTGTATGGGTCTACTATGAATTGATTAAGATTGGTGAATAGAAGAAATGATGTAAGGTCCATGTGTTACTAAACCATAAGTTAGGTTTTAAAAAAGAATGATTTTTCCCTTGACACAGAAGAAGAGTATTATAATGATGGATTTAGAAATGAAGCGAATTTCCGAATATTCTATATTAGCAATGGCCTTAGGATGGTGATCTTTATACACTAAGAAAATATAATGCATTTGTCAAACTTTAAATTTTATGGGAGGTATCTAAGAAGATAATAATCTTAAGGGCCAAATTAAGAAAGGATCGTTGGGTTTATCTATACTCTTACAAGACCAACTGAGGAAGACTATTTACAAGGACAGAAGGAAACACACTAAGTTTTAGGAGATGGGTGAATTGAGATGGAGTACATGATCATAATGAAGTTTTTAGAAATGGTTATAAGCTGTAGGGTTACACTGTTATATCCTTTTGTCTTGAGGTAATGGTAAGATCTAATGGTTCTGATCAAATTCTTGGTTTTGTCTCGTTTCATAGTATGGTTGAGAGCCAATTTAGACTTGCACAGGTGCGAATCTAAGAGGTGTTTATTCTTAGGATTTTGCTAGTTATTCTGATAAGCCGAAACATCTATTATCCTAGATGATAGTTTATTCAAAAGTATTAACTCTGCAGGGTTTCCTAAGCTTCTAACCTTTTCTTTATTAACCTCGAATAATGATGACTCTATCACAGACCGTGTCTTAAAAGAATGCACAGTTGCTACAAACACTCGAAAACATACTAGGCTATAACCCATAGGTTTTCCTAGATCCAAACCACAAGATGTAGTCTTATGTCGTCTTAACTATGGAGTCAATTATTTTATTTTAATGTTTTGTTTTACTCCAAGTCGTCATCTCAACTCTGTCATTTCACTTATTAGGACTACTATGACAATTTGTAATTATTAGCTATGCTTTTTCGATTGGCGGGGGTCAACTCGCAAGTTTTGATGTGAAAATTACCTTGAGGTTAGAGTTAAGTAACGATGAAAATTTCATCACAATGACGTAGTTGTGTTTTTCTTAATGATTTTAAGTAATGTTCCTTAATATCATTCATTGTATATACCAAATCTAAGGGAGAATTTATCTTCTTTTCTTATTATCATCCATGTTTAGAGTATTGTTAACTTTCACTTAAAGTTTATGCATTGGTGTGACTAAGGTTAACTATGAGATAGATAGATACTTAGTTAAATAAGCTACATGTAAAATTTTAAGGTTCAATGGAGACATGAAGTTTTAAGGATTAGTCACCTTAAGGATTTTAAGCAATATGATAATCAAGATAATAGATGAGAGTGAGCAATTAAGGAGATTATAATTTTAGATGGCATTGTGACATGAAGTATTATTGTGGTCGTTTTTCCTTCGAATTTATACTTTAGGCATCTAAGATTTGGAGTCCCTCTTAGAAGATTGATATCCATATATAAAATGTGTCCTTAGTGGTGTATGGAGAATACATCTTAACGCCTTAAGTTTACAAAGATTTGATGGGGACTAAAACTTTTTTTAGTTGAGATATGAGAGCTTCCTTTCTACTGCACTAAGTTGGCGTCCTCTTATTGGTGATTTTTAAGGTGTTATTTGGGGGTTCTATTCAGTTGGAATCATTTAGACTGATTCATAAAACTTAATGGAGAATAAACTTTAGTTTTACTGTGACATCAAGGATCAGATAGACAGGTACAAAGATCTTAATCTTTAAATAGGATCGTACACATGAGATGAGATACACGTCTTATAGCATGTTATGAGATATATGTTGCTTTAAGAGACCATATTGTTTGATATTTAATAACTCGTGTATGCACATTAAAAGTTTAACATAAATTTTACAGGTGTTGTCGAGTCATTGAATTACAAGATTTTATTTATTTTAGGACTATTTTGAGAGAATTAGAGGGCTCGAACTAAGGTGTATGTGCCCATTAATTTCGATCATAGGCTTATACTTTTAGAGGCAACAAAATGTTTTAGAGATTCCTCGTTTGGATTGATATACCTGCTCGAACTTCATTTTCTAGGAACTGTTCTTTGATGAAATGATTATCTACTAAGGTTTTTATAGAATCACCTCACAAGACTTGGCTAATCATTGAGTTATTAACATTAAGAGTTCATATTATTGCAAAGGTTATTTTGGATCAATATTGAGATTAGTATTACCAGAGTCGAATCGACCCCAGGACTAAGGTAATGATGACACGTAGATTATGACATGCAAAGGGGGATTTTCATATAGTGTACAACAAGATCTCTTAAAGATTTAGGACGTTAGTTGCGTCAAGACGTCCAACATTTCTAATTGTGCATATGCAAGCACGATGCTTGTAAAGGAACTTAGCATGCTCATTTTGTGCGTGTTATTTGCGTGTGACTTATGAGTACTTCCTTTTTTCTTTTTCTTGAGAATGATTTCAAGTAGCTCATCGTTAATAGAAAAGCTGCAAGTGTAGGAATCGTGAGCCCACAGGATCCTAAGAGGGTGATCATGTACTGCTGAAGGTCTCTCTGTTTTGAGAAAGTGGTGATGTTAGTGTTTATGGTTTTTATTAGGCCAAGAATACCTACTAAAGAGAGGGGTGGATTGGTTTTTTAAAACTTTTTACAATTATTAGAAATTTCTAGATTGATCGCACAAGTAATAAATGCACAAATAACAAATATAAATATTTCAAGAAACTATAAACGCATGAAAGAAAAGAGATAAGGAAAGAGAGGTGCAAACACTATTTATAGTAGTTTGGCTATATACCTACTTCCATTGTCGCCGAGCAAGACCTTGACTCAACTTCTTCCACTATCTTGACCTTTTTTTAAGCACGATCCCTCCAAGTATAATTTAGTGACTTTATCTATTAGAGGCTCACCACAAGCTCTTACATTCTGCCAATTTATTTAGATTGGCTAACCAAAACAACCCCGAAATTCACTAAGGCTTCGGACACCTAATGCATTCGATTTACAAGGTTTGGCAATTTTAAGCACAAAGCTCATAGATCCTAGAAATGTATAGAATACAATTGGGAATGAACTAGAAGACGATTAAGCACATAAAGAGGATTTTTGGCAAGTTTGTCTTAAAGAATGATTAAAGTCTTGTTGAACACTTAGAGATTGATACAAAGATAATTCTAGATGTTCTTGATGATCAACAAACTCATAAATAAGGGTATTTAGACTAGAACTAAAAACTAATTGTTTGTAGCCATTTGAGACGCATTTGCAACACAAGAAAACTAGCTGTTGGAACATTTGGTTGACCGCCATATACATGGCTCAGTCGATCGAGTTTGCTGCCCGAGCCAGCCCAAATTGGGAGGGGGCAGTCAACTAAACTAGACTTGGTCGATCGGGCTGCTCAAGAAGCCCAAGCGCCAAAATTTTTTATTCAAAAATTAATTTATAAAATATTTTATTCTAATTTAAAAAACGACTTAAAAACATTTTAAAGATCAATTCTAAGCCTTGAAAACAAATTAAATTATGTAGAAATAATTTAGAACATAATTTCAAGACTTTAAAATATTTTAAAAAATATTGTTCATATATCAATATCAAAAGTAAAACCTTTAAAATCAAGTTTAAGAATGAAATTAAGATCAAACTTGAGCCAATCAAACTTGATAAGATCTTCATGTATGCTCTAACATCATAAAAGCTAAGAAATGAAAATAAAACCTATTCTTCATGGTTGTTGATGTCTTTTCTTCAATCTTCAAGCTCTCAGTTTTATAATTTGTCTTCATGTTAATTTCTTCTAAAAAACTTTAAGATGCTAAAATATTATTTCTAAATAGCAATACATATTCAAGATAAATTATTAACAATTAAGCAATTAATAGTTTGTCGTCATCAAAACAAAAATACATATTTTCATTTGAAACTTTGAGGCCAACAATTTCCCCGTCTTTTGTGATGACAAACAAGTGATTGCTTTAGGTAAAAGGAATGAAAGAAATTTTCTTGAGATAGACAATGAGTATTGCTTAGACATTTCTTACCATATATTTATCCTAAGCTTCCCTTGTCGAACATAATAGATCTCCTCCTTAATAAATCTAGCTTTTCATTCTCGTGGGAATTTGTTCGTATCTCAAACTCAAAAATTAATTTAATCAAATTAACCTCAAATCTCAATCTCAATGAAATTTATAAAAATAATCTTTAATAAAAATCAAAACAAACGTAGCTCCCCCTGCAATAAATACATCTTCTCCCTCTATTTTATGCAATCAAAGTATCAAGGCAATCAATCACATCTTCTTCCCTTTTGTCATCAAAAAAAGAAAGACAACATCATACCATTAAACCCCTAATTAAACATGAAGTGTAAAAGTCATAAACCATAAAACTTGAAAATAGTACAAATCCTGACTTGGTCTTAAAATTGAGAAAAAGTAATCATAAAACATAAAAATTACTAAAAACATAAAAGAGAAACAAAGTTAAAAAACAGATCAAGGTGTGGTGGTCCATAGATGTTAAGGAGCTGAAGTTCCTTGAGAATGCTACCCATTGTTGAGTTCAAGCTTGCCATGTTGTTGTTAAGTTGAGCATATAACGTTGGACTCAAAAGTGTCAAACCTTGAAACAGGTTGCTGGTAGGAATCTTGAGAAGCAAAACCTACTTAAGGAGCAGATGGAGGTATTTCTTCTTCCATTGCAAAGTATTCTTCTGCTTGAGTGAATTCTTGTTGCTCATTCTCGTCTTGATGAGGAGTAGGTGCTACAACCCCTCAACTATGCCAAATACCATTCACTAATTTACAACCCATTTTCTTGAGAGGATTCATTAAAGTAAGAGTAGATATTTGGTTCTTGCCTATCGATTTCTCGAATAAGTGGAACATTGAAATGCTCAAAGATGCGTGTGAACATCCGTCCATAAGGTAATGAATAGCCCGATTGTCTATTAGCTGCTTCAATAATGCGATGGAGGATGATATGACAAACATTGACTCTTGTGTTTGAAAGGAGACAATAAAGAAATGACATATCGGCTTTGGTGAGTTCCATTTTACCCACTTTTGGAATAAAGTTTCCAAAAATGATGTGATGAAAAGAACATGTTCAAATTGTGTTGGAAACTTTAGAATAAAAACCGTCTTAAAGTCATTCATGAGATGTTGGAATACATTAAGCTTAGGAAAAGCAGTACCAAAAGCCTCTAATAATCACACAAGAATACCCTTATTTGGTATTTTAAAAGCTTGACTCAAAGACTTAGGACTCAATTCAATAAATTTTCTTTTGAGTTCACAAGTGATGGTAAGGTTGGCAAGATTTGCGTTAAGTTAGGCATAAAAGGTTCTAACTAATCCAGGATACATCCAATACCTAGAATCTACCATGGTCAACAATCCTAGATGTTCAAATAGGACTCTAAGATTCAATGATTGCAAATCATCAAAGATTATAATCCTTCCATTGACAATCATTTTATTCACCATTTTCTCATAATTACGCAAGCTAGTAGGATTCAAAACATCAGGATCATGAATTATCTTCGAATCAAATTTGTTGTTGTTGGTAGCCGGTCACTTTCCTTATCGCCTTGATGATTTGCCACATCCTGCCATTGGTAGAAAACCCAAAAGGAATGAAAGAAAGGCTCAAATTTGGATTTGAGAGGAGTGGAAGAGAGAGTAAACAAAAGTTCAAATTTTTGTAGCAAGAAGGCAATGTTGGAGGATCTTGAACTAGATTAGACACCAAATCACAAAGGAAAAATTGAATAACAAAAGAGGCAATGAGAGGATTTTAGAGTGTTTTTCGCGTCTAGTAGGGCTTAGAAAGGACAGACAAAAGTGAAGAAAAGATGTGAAAACATTTTTTAAATCAGCATCGAGTTGGGTCCAATATTGGACTCCCGACCGCCCAGTCGATCAGATTATACACACCTCAATCGATCGGGGTTTTGATTATGCAGCCCTCGAGCTACTAAAATACAGCTTAAAACAAAATTTTAAATACATTCTTATTTCAAAACAAAATTTTAAAATAAATTCTAATTATTTGTAAACACAAACCAATTTAAATACAAAATGTTTTTAAATATGAACTACAAACTTAGAACAAAAAAAATGAAATCATTTTTTTCATAAATAGAGAACAAAGATACATCACGCATATAAGAAATAAAACATAAAACCAATTATAATGACAACTTTAAATAAAATATATTTATAAATTAATAAATAAATCAATATGCAAAGTAAATCAAATTAAAACAAGTATGCATATTGTAAGATTCTCAAATCTTCAAATTTAAGCCTGAGGTATCTAGAATACCAAGTCCTCTTTTAAGATATGAAAATCGATCTAATGCAAGAGACTTGGTGAAAAAGTCTGTAAGTTGTTCATCGGTGCTAATGAATTTAAGAATAATATCACCCATATAAATATGATCATGCAAGAAGTGATGTCTAATTTCTATATTCTTAGTGCATGAGTGCACAACGATATTCTTAGAGAAATTGATAGCACTAATGTTATCACATGTAATTGGCACATGTTCATAGTGTAATTCTAAGTCCAAAAGTGTTTGCTTCATCCAAAGGCTTTGTTGATGGAAATCTTCATGATGAGAAAACTGTCTAAAGTTTACACCCTCTTTAAACCAAGCACCCGATCAGGTTAGCTAAAAAGACCAATCCGACCAGGACAGGATCTATCCGACCAGGATCCATCCGACTAGGACAGGATCTATCCAACCAAGGACCCACCCGACCAGGACAGGATCTGTCCGACTAGGATCTGTCCGACCAAGACAGGATCTATCCAACTAGGGACCCGTCCGACTAGGACATGATCTGTCCGACCAGGATCCATCCGACCAGGACAAGATCTATCCAATCATTACCAGTCCAATCAGGATCTATCTGACTTACCCAAAGACCACCACGTGGCACCATCTCAATGCTCCGTTGGGGATTCCTCCTTCTTCAGAGATCGTGACACCTGTTGTTGGACACATGGGTTACGGACCAACCGGTCCACACCTGGATCCAAGCTAAACTGTATAAATAGAAGCATCAACTCCACCACAAATGTATGAGCATTCTTCTGCTGCCTACTCTGCCTCTCCCTTAGCTCTTCCCGGTCAGAACACTGACTTAATCATCGGAGTGCCCTTGGCAGGCACTAAACCAGTGTCCCCTTACTCCGAGGCCTTCTCTCCTCTTGTAGATTCGACCAGACTAGGCCGAGCTAGACAGAACATGAGACAGAACAGGGAACCGACCATCGTGCGCCCCCGCATGCGGTGTTGTGCCAAACTCAAGCATCAACATTTGGCGCTAGAAGGAGGGCCCCGCGTCTTTCCAGCAACTTCAGCTCTTCCCCCCAGCCATTCCCTAGATGGCCAAGTAGAGAAGACCAGGTCCAGGTTACTACCAACTAGGTCTGAGAAGGTTACGACCAACCAGAGAAGACCAGGTCCAGGCTACGGCCGACTTGGTCCAGGACAAAGAGTCCATCAGGCTACGACTGATGAGGAGACCTAAGGTCCAGGACGAAGAGTCTGACCAGGTCTGAGAAGGTTATGGCCAACCAGAGAAGACCAGGTCTAGGCTACAGCTGACCAAGACCAAGATGAAGAGTCCATCAGGCTACGACCGATGAGGAGAACTAAGGTCCAGGACGAAGAGTCTAACCAGGTCCAAGAAGGTTACGACGAACCAGAGAAGACCAGGTCCAGGACGAAGAGTCTATCAGGCTACGACCGACGAAGAGACCTAAGGTCTAGGACGAAGAGTCTGACCAGGTCTGAGAAGGTTACGGCCGACTAGAGAAGACCAGGTCTAGGACAAAGAGACCATCAGGTTACGACCGATGAGGAGACCTAAGGTCCAGGACGAAGAGTCCGACCAGGTCTAGGACGAAGAGTCCAAGCAGGCTACGACCGACGAGGAGACCTAAGGTCTAAGACGAAGAGTTCGACCAGGTCTAAGAAGGTTATGGCCGACTAGAGAAGACCAGGTCTAGGCTACGGCCGACTAAGTCTAGGACGAAGAGTCCAAACAGGCTAAGACCAGCGAGGAGACCTAAGGTCCAAGACGAAGAGTCCGACTAGGTCTAAGAAGGTTACGACTGACCAGAGAAGACCAAGTCTAGGCTAAGGCTGACTAGGTCCAAGACGAAGAGTCTCTGAAGGATATGCTCATGAAAAATATTTCTCAATCACATCAAGACTTTGGTGCTGATGACCTTCATCACCAAAGTCTTAGGGGCCTACTGTTGAGGGAAATCTTCACGATGAGAAAACCGTCTGAAGTTCATACCCTCTTTAAACCAAGCACCCGATCAAGTTAGCTGAAAGACCAATCCAACCAAAACAGGATCTGTTCGACCAGGACAGGATCTGTCCGACCAGGATAGGATCTATCCAACCAGGGACCCGTCCAACCAGGACAGGATCTGTCCGACCAGGATCCGTCAGACTAGGACAGGATCTATCCGATCAGAACCTGTCCGATCAAGATCTGTCCGACTTACCCAAAGACCACCACGTGGCACCATCTCAACCCTCCGTTAGGCAATCCTCCTTCTTTAGAGATCGTGACTATTAGACATGTATGCCCTAAAGAGTAAAAATGTAATAAGTTTTTGGAGACATTTTTATCAATGAAGAATTTATTCATTATTTATATACCAAATCTTGTCCTCTTTACATTCATATTTGTTGAATGTATGTTAAGCAAACAATAGTCTGAGACTGTCGGTCTAAACCTTAAGAATTGGGCACATGATGGATGGATTATACGGAAGACACGATTCTTAAGGTGATGGTCTAAATCATACGATCTGCAATCGAGGGAATAAAGTTAGGTGCTTTATTCATGCAAAGTTTGTTATGTCATCTATATCCCTTTTAGGAGATGGTTTGTCTTGACCATCGAAGGTGTACTCCATGAATAGAAACATTGGCACGTTGTCATAGGTGACGATGTGTTGGATCAGGACATAAAATGAATTGATTTGGATTAATAATTCTGTCTCGATAAATCGATTCACTTTATTCACTTTAGACGATCATTTGTGTTGTATCTTAATCCTGAGATGAATAGTGGGCTCGTTATCTTGACTTTGTCTTTTGATGTACCAAAGGGTGACACCCACATCTTAATAGTGGTTTGTATGCCGGTACATTGGAGGCATGACTCTTGATGGCGTAGACTTGTTATTCATAGATATGGAACCCATAGCTCCTCTTTAGGAGTAATGATATCCTTTTATATGCGTTATCCTGTAATTGAAAAACTGGAGCGCTCAGCCATTTAGATACATAGGTGTAACCGAATAGTATATTGTCTTTGGATGGTAAGTTTTCTGATGGTGAGATAATGGAATGTAAGATAAAAATAATCCAGAAGGTAAGACAGAACTTGTCCTTAAGTCGATTATGGATTATCATATGGGGATACGATACACTATGATATGTCATGGAGACTTAGCTTTACGGGCTTCGTAATTCTATATAGTTCGAGAGTGCAGCTCTAAGTTTTTAGTTGAGTAGCATTGGAGTTGATAATTATGAAATGTATATCTAAGATATTAGGTTTCATAATTATCCGAAGCTTGAACTATATAGGTCCATTTGGTCCCCTTTGCTAGCTCACAACATCTTGTAACGACACGGCGTGCTTTTCCAATAATTGGTGACTTATGTCGGATTTACCAGATTGGTTAAAATTTGGAAGAATCAGATAATTCATGTTTGTTTATCGGTTGAATTAATTTTGTAATAAAATTAATTCAAGATAAACTTGTTGAATTATAAGGATCGGATAATTCTTGTCTGTTTATCGGTTGATTTAATTTTGGATGAATTAGATCAAGATAAACTTGTAGAATTATTAGGAATTGATTTATTTTCTTATAGATTATCTAGATAAAGTTGTTTTGATTAGATAACTTCTCTATTGGGTTATTTGAATTAAAACTGAGACTTTATCTTATAGAATCTCATGTGGAAAATAAAAGATTCGTGAGATTTTTTATTCGGTAGCTCGGCCTGCTGATGGGACCTGTTCGGCCTGCCGATCAGCAAAGGATAAGATCACACGTTTTCACGTAGATCTTATCAGATATTGATCCAAATTTGATTCTGATCCGAGTTTTGAGACTTAATCTGAGAAGGACTGACCCTAGGACCAACCTTTATAAATAGAGAGTGATTCACACAAGTTACTTAGATCAATTGAGAGATTAAGAGTGATACTCTACTAAGTGAGAATCTGAAAACTCCCTGAGAGCTTTTGTTCACAAATCATGAAAAGTTGCTTTGGGTTCTCTTGATTGGTTGGAAGAAGAGTCACCAGTGAAAGAGCTATACGTGTGAGCCCACACTCACTCTAGTTGTGGATAGAGAATAGCAAAGAAGACCAGTTGGTTAGCCTCTTCTGAAACGTTATTTCTCTTCACAGATTGCAGAGGTTTTTTGGCACACAAAGGTTAGTAAGATGTAGTTAATTTATACATATAGCATGTCAAACTTGTGTTTTAGAAATTACTCTGATATAATTTTTTTAAAAAAAATTTCGCTGCGTACTCTTTTTTTCTAGCAATTGGTATCAGAGCTATGGTTTTTACAAAAATTTACGAGTTTGTGATCATGTTATATGTATGAATTTTGTGATCTTAATCTCTTCTATGCTTGAATTTAATTTTATAGAGAGTTGGCACTCTAGGTTTCTATATATTATATATGTTGTCATGGATTATATGGTGAATGTTTATTAATTAATTATGGTTAATTAAATTGTTATTTAATTATTAATTAATTAATTTATTTATTTATACCGATTATGGTTCCTTAGACGTTAGAATGTGCATCTAGGTTTTTCATGTAATTAGATGGCGGACTATCATCTTCGTCTAGGAATTATTATTTAGTTTTAAATTTGTAAGAATTTTGTAATTAAGTAATTATTCGGAGAAGATAGATCTAGAAAATTGATGATGATGCTCCTAGGTATTTCTTGAGTCTCTAATTTTATGTTTTTGAATTGTTGAAAATAAAATTGATGAATTGCATTTAAAATTGTATTTTATGGAATGGAGATTTTTGCTCGGTCGGCATGCCGAACCTCATAGTTCGGCAGGCCGATGGTCGCAGATCGACAGGCCAGACTTGTGGCTCGATAGGCCATTAGTGGGACAGAAATCAAGTGGCTCTGGTGGCAGGCCAAACTTTCATGAGTCGGCAAGCCGATCTTCCTAATCGACAGGCCGATGGAGCATGACTGACAGGCTGATCACCCAGATCGGCCTGCCGACTGAGAGCTAGAAAATTTTCAAAAAAGGTGCAGTTTTTTCGATGCAATTTTAATTTTATTTTTAGGACAATTCTGAGAAACAATAAATTTGGATATGACTGGAAATATGAAGTGTTCAATTCATACGGGATTGAAGACTTAAGGATGGAATTACATGAAGAAGGATACAGTTGAGGATTAAAGGATGAAGAATCAATAATATGTCTAGATTATTCTCTTGTAATCTTAGTTTTCTATTCTCTAGGATGGAGCCATAATATTACGGTTATATATTATTTTGCTTGTAGCTTTGCTTGATTGCTTTCCTTGTCTGCATTATAATATGATTTGCCATGTATATTGATAACATGTCATATAGAATAGGAAGTGGCGCTCATATTAAAATTGTTCATGCATATTCTTAAAATAAAACCTTGATTTCAAAAGATTGAGTGGGAGAAGGTTTTCGAAGAGAGAACCTAAGGCCTCCATCATTGGTCCATAGGCAGAACATGATGGTCCCAACCCCTACGAAGGGATTTCAATCATGTACTAGATTAGATCTCTGAGAGGATAAGGTATTGTAGCATAATTTATGGTTGCACACCTCTAGGTGGTGATTATAAATCATGGATAAAATATTAAAATGATGGTTATATACTCACGTTAATTTTATTATTAACCTCCCCTAGGAGCTCTGTTGATAAAATTAATGGCCAAAGAAATGATTATTAATATATGTTGGATCATACGAGTCCTGGATGGCATATATTAATCAGGAGGAGACCCGTGTTCCTGATTGAATTTGGCATGACTGCCCTAGGAGCTTGTTGAATTCTGAGTTGGGAATTATCGTTGTAAGGTTGTGATATTTTTAAGGTTTTGACACATAAATACATTTGTATTTTATTATATGATTGTGTCATCTTACTAAATTGTTATTATATGTTTGCTTATGTTTGGTATATTATTCTTTATTGTAGATTAAAAATGTCTAAAAACGCTTTATCATCGATACTTGACAAAAACCTATTAACCGGTGAGAACTATAATGATTGAAAATGGAACCTGGATATCGTCTTGTCCTTTGAGAAACTGAAATATGTACTAACAACCCCTTGTCCTCCTGAGCCTACAAGAGACTCAAGTAATGAGCAATTCCAAACGTATGATTGCTGAAAAGATGCCAATGATTAGGCCCGCTTCTATATTATGGCTAGCATGAACAATGTGTTGTAGGCTCAACATCAAGATTATGAGACTGCGAAGCAGATCTTGGATAATCTTGAGGATATGTTTGGAGGCCAAGCCATATCAAAGCGGCAAAGGACACTTTAGAAACTCTTAAACTATAGACAGAGACTGGGGACATCTATAAAGGAGCACATGATGTTGGTCTTGGGTTACCTCGCTGAGGCTCAAACCAATGGAGCCAACATCGATGCTGAAACTTAGATGACTATGGTATTTGAGACTCTGTCTAAGGAATTTATTCCGTTTAGAGCTACATTTAATTTAAGCAATAGATGGTATATGACCTTGATAGAATTGATGAAACAATTACAAGAGTTCGAACTGTTGATTAGGGAGTCTCCTACGGGTGGTGAGGCCAATATGGTAGCTGCTTCTGGTTCCAATCCTAGCTCTGGGAATGGAAAGAAGCAACGGGCCAAGAACGGGAAGTCTTCTATTCCTGCTAGCACCAAGAGCAAGAAGAAGAAGAAAAAGAACCCAAAGAAGCTTAAGTGCTTCTTCTATGGGAAGGTCGGGCATATCAAGAAGCATTGCAAGGACTTCCTTTCCAAAGGAGGTAGGTGTGATCTTCTGTATTTAGAAACTTGTTTGGTTAAGGAATCCAGTGCCATCTGGTTCATAGATTCTGGTGCAACTAATCATGCTTGTGTTTCTCTATAGGGGTTCAAAGAAACTAGAAGTCTGTTGCATGAAGACTTCACGCTTTGGATGGGCAATGGATCCCTGGTCTCAGCGGAAGCAGTGGGAGATGTCCATCTTTATTTTTATAATTACAGGAATTTATTTTTGCAAGATTGTTTTTATGTTCCTAAATTTAAAAGGAATTTAATTTCTGTAGCTTGTTTATTTAAAGACTCCTACTTAGTTTCTTTTCATGATAAAGTGGTGATTCGTAAAAACAAATCGTTTATCTGTTCTGGATGGATGCAAAATAATCTATATTTTATCAAACCTAAGATGGACTTATTGCTTAATGCTGAGATGAATGATAATGACTCTAAAAGACTTAAAACTTCTCACGCTAATAAAACTTATCTTTGGCATTTGCGCCTTGGTCATATTAACCTGAAAGGGATTCAAAGGTTGGTAAGGGATGGACCTTTAAGTCACTTAAATGTGGAATCTATACCTCAATGTGAATCTTGTTTGGAGGGTAAAATGACCAAAAGACCATTCGGGTCTAAGGGCAATAGGGCCGAAGGGGTTCTAGAACTTGTGCATAGTGATTTTTGCGGACCAATGAACATCCGGGCACGACGAGGGTATGAGTAATTCGTCACTTTTATTGACAATTACTCAAGATATGGATATGTGTACTTGATTCACCACAAAAGTGAAACTTTTGACAAGTTCAGGGAGTTTCGGGCTAAAGTAGAAAAGCAATTGGGTAGACCAATAAAGGCACTTCGAACAGATCAAGGTGGGGAATACCTTTCTGATGAGTTCTTAGAACACTTATTAGAGAATGGGATTTTATCCCATTTGACTGCGCCGGGCACTCCGCAGCAGAATGGCATAGCAGATAGAAGAAATAGGACTTTGTTGGACATGGTTAGGTCCATGATGAGTTATTCATCATTGCCTATATCCTTTTGGGGATATTCACTACAAACCACATGTTATCTTTTGAACAATGTGCCTTCAAATCGGTCCCTAAAACTCCTCACGAGTTGTGGACGAGTAGGAAGACATCCTTAAACCATATTCGCATATGGGGATGTCTAGCTCATGGCCTGTTTAAGGTTTCGAATAAGTTGGAAGCATGTTCGGAAGTTTGCGTGTTTGTAGGATATCCAAAAGGGACTAAAGGAGGTTATTTTTATAACCCAAAGGAAAATAAAGTCGTGGTTTCAACTAATGCAACTTTCCTTGAGGAGAGTTACATGAACGACTTTAAACCTCGAAGCAAAGTGGTGCTTGAGGAGTTAAGGAGTGATCCGATCACTCCGGAGGTTCCGAATGAAACCGTTCCGATTAGTGTAGAAAAACCAAACAAACCTAAACAACAACCTCAGGGGCTTCGGCGTAGTGGGAGGATCGGGCGTCCACCTAAGAGGTATATGTTCAATGGGGAGCTCTTCTTCGCTGAACCGGATGAACATGGCAGGGATCCTTATACTTACGCAGAAGCTATGGAGGATGTTGATTCAAAACTCTAGACAAAGCCCATGAACATAGAGATGAAGTCTATGGAGACTAATCAGGTCTGGGAGCTTGTGGATCTTCCCGAAGGTGTAAAACCCATAGGGTGTAAGTGGATCTATAAGAGGCAAAGAGGAGTGGATGGAAGATCGAAACCTTTAAGGCTAGACTGGTAGCTAAGGGTTATACACAAAAGGAAGGAATCGATTAAGAGAAAACCTTTTCGCCTGTAGCCATGCTTAAGTCCATCCGGATTCTCTTGTCTATAGCTACCGCTCTCGACTACGAGATTTGGCAGATCGATGTCAAGACGGCTTTTTTTAATGGCTATCTTGACGAGTCCATTTATATGGAAGAACCATACGGGTTCAAGGTCACGGGTCAAGAAGGTAAGGTTTGTAAGCTGCTGAAGTCAATTTATGGACTTAAACATGCTTCTCGTTCTTGGAACATAAGATTTGATCAGGTGATCAAGACTTATGGGTTCTCACAAAATGTGGATGAACCATGTGTTTACAAACACATTAAGGATAGGAAGGTGGTTTTTCTACTGCTCTATGTAGATGACATTTTGCTAATTGACAATGACGTTGGGGCATTGTCATCGGTCAAATTATGGTTGACCAAGCAGTTTGACATGAAGGACTTAGGTGAGGCTAATTTTGTTCCCGGTATCCATATCTTTCGGGATAGGAAGATGAAAATGATAGCTTTGTCCGAGGCTGGCTACATAGATAAAATTCTCAAGAGGTTTACAATGCAGGATTCCAAGAAAGGTGGACAACCATCTAGGTCTGGAATTACTCTTTCTAAGAAAGATTCTCCAAAGTCTTATGAAGAAAGAGAATACATGAAGAAGGTGCCTTATGCTTCGGCAGTGGGTAGTCTCATGTATGGCATGCTTTGCACACGACCGGATATTAGCTATGCAGTCGGGATTGTAAGTCGATTTCAAACGAATCCAGGACCGAACCATTGGGTTGCGGTAAAGCATATTTTCAAGTACCTGAGAAGGACTCAAGGGTATATGGTTGTATATTCAGGTGAGGACCTGACTCCTCTAGGATATACTGACTCAGATTTTTAATCCTGTTTGGATTCTAGGAAATCGACTTCGGGTTTTGTGTTTACTCTGGGTGGTAGTGCCATTAGTTGGAGAAGTACTAAGCAAGATTGCACTTCGGATTCAACAATGGAGGCTGAGTATGTGGCAGCAAGTGATGCTTCGAAAGAAGCAGTGTGGTTCCGCAAGTTCCTTAGGGATCTTGAGGTAGTTCCTGGTATGGATAAGGCGGTATCACTATACTGTGATAATAGTGCGGCGGTAGCTAATGCTAAGGAACCAAGATTTCACAAGAAGAGTAAGCATATTGATCGAAAGTATCATGTGATAAAGGACTTCATTGAGGGCGGGCATGTCACGGTGTGCAAGATCACGTCAGAGGACAATTTAGCTGATCCATTTATGAAGACACTTACTGGGAGAGTCTTCGAGAGGCATGTGGAAGCTATAGGGATGCGAGATTTGTCATATTTACTCACTTAGTGCAAGTGGGAGATTGTTAGACATGTATGCCCTAAGGAGTAAAAATTTAATAAGTTTTTGGACACATTTTTATCAATAAAGAATTTATTCATTATTTATATACCAAATCTTGTCCTCTTTACATTCATATTTGTTGAATGTATGTTAAGCAAACAATAGTCTGAGACTGTTGGTCTAAACCTTAAGAATTGGGCATATGATAGACAGATTATACAGAAGACACGATTCTTAAGGTGATGGTCTAAATCATACGATCTGCAATCAAGGGAATAAAGTTAGGCGCTTTATTCATGCAAAGATTGTTATGTTGTCTATATCCCTTTTGGGAGGTGGTTTGTCTTGACCATCGGAGGTGGACTCCGTGAATAGAAACATTGGCACATTGTCATAGGTGACGATGTGTTGGATTGGGACATAAAGTGAATTGATTTGGATTAATAATTCTGTCTCAGCAAATCGATTCACTTTAGACAATCATTTGTGTTGTATCTTAATCCTGAGATGAATAGTGGGCCTGTTATCTTGACTTGTATCTTTTGATGTACCAAAGGGTGACACCCACATCTTAATAGTGGTATGCATGCCGGTACGTTAGAAGCATGACTCTTGATAGCGTAGACTTGTTATTCATAGATATGGAATCCATAGCTCCTCTTTAGGAGTAATGAGATCCTCTTATATGCGTTATTCTGTAATTGGAAAACTAAAGCGCTCAACCATTTGGATACATAGGTGTAACCGAATGGTATACTGTCTTTAGATGGTAAGTTTTTTGATGGTGAGATAATGGAACATAAAATAAAAATAATTGAGAAGGTAAGACATAACTTGTCCTTAAGTCGATTATGGATTATCATATGGGGATATGATACACTATAATATGTCATGAAGACTTAGTTATACGGGCTTCATAATTCTATGTAGTTCGAGAGTGCAGCTCCAAGCTTTTAGTGGAGTAGCGTTAGAGTTGATAATTATGAAATATATATTTGGGATATTGGGTTTCATAATTATCGGGAGCTTGAACTATATAGGTCCATTTGGTCCCCTTTGCTAGCTCACAACATCCTGTAACGACACGACGTGCTTTTCCAATAATTGGTGACTTATGTCGGATTTATCATATTGGTTAAAATTTGGAAGAATCAGATAATTCATGTCTATTTATCGGTTGAATTAATTTTGTAATAAAATTAATTCAAGATAAACTTGTTGAATTATAAGGATCGGATAATTCCTGTCTGTTTATCGGTTGCTTTAATTTTGGATAAATTAGATTAGGATAAATTTGTAGAATTATTGAGAATTGATTTATTTTCTTAGAGATTATCTAGATAAAGTTGTTTTGATCAGATAACTTCTCTATTGGGTTATTTGAATTAAAACTGAGACTTTATCCTATAGAATATCAGGTGGAAAATAAAAGATTCGCGAGATTTTTTATTCGGCAGTTCGGCCTGTCGATGGACTTGTTCGGCCTGCCGATCAGTGAAGGATAAGATCGCGCGTTTCCACATGGATTTTATCATATATTGATCCGAATTTGATTCTGATATGAGTTTTGAGACTTAATCTGATAGGGACTGATCCTAGGACCAACCTTTATAAATAGAGAGTGATTCTCACAAGTTACTTAGATCAATTGAGAGATTAAGAGTGATACTCTACTAAGTGAGAATCTGAAAAATCCCTGAGAGCTTTTGTTCACAAATCACAAACACTTGCTTTGGGTTTTTTCGATTGGTTGGAAGGAGAGTCACCGGTGGAACAACTGTGCGTGTGAGCCCACACTCACTCTAGTCGTGGATAGAGAATAGCAAAGAAGACCAGTTGGTTGAGGCTGTTCTGGAACGTTATTTCTCTTCACAGATTGTGGAGGTTCTTCCGCACACACAGGTTAGTAAGATCTGGTTAATTTATACACATAGCATGTCAAACTTGTGTTTTAGAAATTACTCTGATATAAAATTTTTTTAAAACAATTCCGCTGCACCCTCTTTTTTCCAGCAGTGACACCTGTCGTTGGACACATCGGTTACGGACCAAACTGGTCTACGCCTGGATCCAAGCTAAACTCTATAAATAGGAGCACCAACTCCACCACAAATGTACGGGCATTCTTCCCCTGCCTACTTTGCCTGTCCCTTAGCTCTTCCCGGTCAGAACATTGACTTGAGCGTCAGAGGGCCCTTGGCAGGCACCAAATTGGTGTCCCCTTACTCCGAGGCCTTCTCTCCTCTTGCAGATCTGACCAGACTAGGCCAAGCCAGGCAGAACAGGATATAGAATAGGAAACCCGACCACCGTGCGCCCCCGCACGCGGTGTTGTGCCTAACTCAGGCATCAACAGGCTTTGTGCACAACAACTAGCTATCGAAATATATTTGGCTTCCGTGCTTGATAAAACAACCAAAATTTGGTTTCTTACTAAACCATAAGACTAGTGAGAAACCTAGGAAATGACATGTTCCATTCGTGCTTTTTCAATTGATTGTGTAACCGGCCCAATTGGTGTTGGAATAGCTCATTAAGTCTATGTATGTGCCTTTAGGATACCACAATCTTAATTTCTTAAAACCACTTAAATATAAAAAAATACTCTTAATCGGACTAAGATGAGACTCTTTAGGATTTTCTTGAAATCGAGCACAAAGACCAACACTAAATATTATATTTGGTCTTCTTGTAGCTAAATAAAGTAAAACACCAATCATACCTCGATACTTTGTGATATCTACTGCCTTCCCACTATCATTCTTATCTAGCTTGATGGATGAGCTCATTGGAGTTGGCATTAGCTTTAGATTCTCCATTTTAAATCTTTTGAGGAGATCCCTTGCATCCTTTGTTTTATTAATGAAGATGCCATTGTTGGTTTGTTTGATTTGCAATCCAAAGAAGAAATTTAATTCTCCCATCATGCTTATTTCAAATTCATTATGCATACACTTAAAAGATTCTTCACAGAAAGCAATATTAGTAGCACCAAAAATAATGTCATCAACATAAATTTGAACAATGATTAAATCATCACCCTTGGATTTTGTAAAAAGAGTAGTATATGCTTTTCCCATTGAAAATCCATTTTCAATCAAAGATTTACATAATCTTACATACCAAGCTCTAGGAGCTTGTTTTAGACGATATAAAGCCTTTTTCAAATTAAAGATATAATCCAGATACTTATGATTTTGAAAAAAAAGGTAGTTGTTTAGCACAAAATTCTTCTAAAATATATTCATTTAAGAATGCACTTTTGACATCCATTTAATATAGGGTAAATCTTGTGTGGCAAGCACAAACAAGTAACATTTTTATGGACTCTAGACGAGCAACCAGTGTAAAGGTTTCTTTATAATCGGTACCTTCTTCTTAATTGAAACCTTGGGCCACTGATCTAGCATTGTTTTGCACAATAATACCTTGTTCATCTGTTTTGTTCCTTAACACCCATTTAGTACCAATTTTGGATTGAGAACTAGGTCTAGGAACAAGTTTCTAAACATCATTTATTTCAAATTTATTTAGCTTTTTGTGCATTGCTAAAATCTAAAATTCATAATTTTTGGTATCTCTAAAACATTTTGTTTTAATTTATGAAATAAAGGCTAAATTGTTAGAAATATTATTAAATGATGACATAGTTCTCACCCCATATATTGAACTGTCATTAATGATAATATCAGTCTTAGGGTGATAAAGATGATACCTCTAATCTTTTGGTAAAGGATGTGAAGTAGGCTTATCTTTTGAATGCTCTATTTGACGTTGATCTTGTTGTGACTATTGTGTTAGTTGAGAGATGATATTTGGAGAAGAGTTTGGATCCTCTACTACCTTTTTTTCTTTGTCTTTGATTTCTAGGTTCTTTATTTGATGTTCCAAACCTAAATCATCATCATCTTCCACTTTCTCAGCGGAAACATTAGTTTCATCAAATAAAACATACATAGACTCTTCCACGACTAGAGTTCTTTTATCAAACACTCTATAAGCTTTGCTAGAAGTCAAATAACCAACAAAAATACCAACATGAGATTTTGCAGCAAATTTTCCTAAATTGTCTTTGTTGTTTAAAGTAAAGCATATACATCCAAAGACTTTAAAACAACTGATATTAAGCTCATATGGAGTTTTATTCAATTTCGGTCTAATAAGAACTCTATTAACAAAATAGCATGTGATATTAATGGCTTTGACCCAAAAATATTTTGGTAAACGATTTTCATTAAGCATAGTCCTAGCCATTTCTTGTAAAACTCTATTTTGCTGTTCAACCATATTGTTTTGTTTGGGAATTCTTAATGCCCAAAAATTATGTTTATAGCCTTCTTCATTGTAAAACGATTCAAAAGCATCACTGTCAAACTTGCCACCATGATCACTTCTAATCGAAGTAATCATGTAGCCTTGTTCATTTTGTACTCTTTTGCAAAAATATGAAAATGTTTTTAAAGTATCATCTTTATTAGCCAAAATTATAACCTAAGTAAATCTTGAAACATCATCAACAATGACAAAAGCAAAGTGTTTATCACCTAGACATGTAGTCCTAGAAGGACCAAATAAATTCATATGTAAAAGTTGTAAAGGTCTAATGGTAGGAATTTCAGAAATAGATTTAGAAGAAGTTTTGACTTGTTTTCCAAATGATGTGCTTCACATTTTTTGTTTTTGTTTTCAAATTTGAGTTTTGGCAAACCCTAAACAAGTTCTTCTCTAGAAATGTTTTAAAGTAAATGCATGCTAGCATGTCCATGTCTTCTATGCCAAGCCATGTTTCATCGTTCAAAACTGAAAGACATTGATTTTTATTTGAACATTTTTTAACGTCAATTGTATAAACATTTTCATTTCGGTCATCGATGAACACAACCTCACCATTGCAAATATTTTCAATCAAGCATCTAGAAGATTCAAAAGTAACCTTATTTCCCTTATCATACAATTGACTAATACTAGGTAAATTTTGCTTCAAATTATCAACTAGAAAAACATTTTCAATAAGAGGAGAGGAACCCTTACCAACATCACCTACACCAAGAATCTTTCCTTTTGCATTGTCTCTTAAGGTGACAAGTCCTACGTTCTTCTTTGTGAAGTTTGAGAAAAGTGAGAGAGCCCCGTCATATTTTTGAATATCCACTATCTAGGAACCACTTAATCTTATCCTTCTTTGGTATCTATAAAAATAATTGTTTTTTTTTTTTATTTTTGGTACTTACAGGACCTTGGGTCCATTTGTGGTAGTTTTAGAAATTTTGGGAACCCATCTTTGTTTTACTCTAAAATATGCACTTTTTTTTATATAACAATAAGATGCGGTATATCCATTTTGATTGCAATATATACATATATATATTTAGAGTTTTGAAAGCTAGTTGATGCTTTGACAAAATAATTTGTAAAATATTTTTTTGTCAATGAATGGTTTGTATCCTAAACCACCCTTGTTGAAAACACATGTTGTTCACCAAGCATTATTTCAAAAAAAAAATTTCATTAGTGAATTTTAAGCTCTTTTTTTTTGTTAAATTATCAACTTTCTCTTTTAAAGATGCATTCTCAATTGCTAGAGCATCATTCTTAGATTTTTTTTTTATTTTTCAAAACATCGATTTCTGCAAGAGAGTTGCTATTTTCTTTTTAAGCATAGAATTTTTAAGAACTAATTTCTCATAATTATCATGCCATTCTTCAAAAACTCTTGATAATTCTATGACATCAATATCATCACATTAATTATCGGAAGGAATAGGGGAACTTACCTCATCATCATCGATTGCCATGAAGCACATATTGGCTACTCTCTTCTTCTTCTTCTTCTTCTTCTTCTTCTTCTTCTTCTTCTTCTTCATTTTTTCTTGTTTGTTTCCTTTTTGAGAGGACAATTTGGTCTTATATAATCAAGTTTCTTACAATCATAATATATACCTCATCTTTCTTTAATTTCTCAACTTGATCTTCTCTTCTTCTAATTTTTTTTTTTGTTTTGGTTGAACTTCTTATATTTCTTTGCCAGTATTGCCATTTGTTTGAAATGTTTTTGCTTAAGAGCTTTATCTTCTTCTTCTTCTTCATCTTCGTCTTCAAGAATGGAAGCCTTCGAAACACTTCCTTTCTTTGTCTTGTCTTCCTCTTCTTGATTTTGCCTCTTAGTAATCTCATGGGTCATGAGGGAACCAACCAACTCTTCTAATGGTAGAGTTGATAAGTCCCTTGCTTCTTCCAATGTTGTTCTCTTGACAAGTCATGATGGTGGTAAAGATTAGACCATCTTTCTTACTAGTTCACTATTTTTAAAATTCCTACTAAGAGACTTCATACCGTTAACAATATCTGTAAATCTAGTATACATTTCATTAATAGTTTTATACTCTTTCATTTTGAACGTCTTATAATCACGAAAGAGATAGTTTATCTTCATTTCTTAGACTTGGTTTGTCCCTTCATGGAAAACTTAAATATGTGCCATATCACTCATGCGGATGTGTAAGATATAACTCTATTAAATTTATTTCTATCTAATACACAATATAAAAGTTGATAGCTTTAGCATTCAAAGACAATTTTCATTTATCTTTATCAATATACTATTTGGGTTCTTTAGGAGCTAAGACTTCGTCCAATTCTTTCATTGGTTTATATGGACTGTTTTGGACAATATCCCAAAGATGATAATCAAAAGATTGCAAATTGATAGTCATTGTAGTTTTCTAATAATTGTAATCAACCCCATTGAAGAAAGGAAGTCTATTTGCAGAATGACCTTCCATAATTTGTGAAGATTGAGTAGTCATGCTCAAGATTGTGAAATCTTTTGTAAAAATAAGTTCAAGCTTCCCATTCTAATACCAATTGCTAGCTTATAAATAGCTACGAATAGGTTGATAAATTGGGTTTTTAAAACTTTTTATAATTATTGAAAATTTCTAGATTGATCGCAGAAGCAATAAATGCACAAATATCAAATATAAATAATTCAAGCAACTATAAATACGTGAAAGAAAAGAGATGAAGAAAGAGAGATGCAAACGATATTTATAGTGGTTTGGCTATATGCCTACTTCTACTATTGCCGAGTAAGACCTTGACTCAACCTCTTCCATTATCTTGACCATATTTTTGATATGATCACTCCAAGTATAATTTGGTGACTTTGTTTATTTGAGGCTCACCACAAGCTCTTACAATCTGACAATTTTAGGGAGATTGGCTAACCAAAACAGCCTCAAAATTCGCTAAGGCTTCAAAAACCTAATGCATTCAGTTTACAAGGTTTAGAAATTTTAAGCACAAAGCTCACAACTCCTAGAAATGTATACAATACAATTGGGAATGAACTAAGAGATGATTAAGCACACAAAGAGGATTTTTAGCAAGTTTGGCTCAAAGAATGAATAAAGTCTTGTTGAACACTTAGAGATTGATATAAAGATGATTTTTGGTGTTTTTGGTAATCAACAAACTCAGAAATGAGGCTATTTATAGGCTAGAACTTGAAACTAGCTGTTTGTAGCCATTTGAGGTGCATTTGCAATGGGAGAAAACTAGCTGTTAGGACATTCAGTCGACTGCCATATACATGGCTTGGTTGATTGAGCTTGTTGCTGGAGCTAGCCCAAATTGGGTTGGGGGTGGTCGACCAGCCTATATAAGACTCAGTCGACCGGGCTACTACAGAAGCCCAGCGCCAAACCTTTTGATTCAAAATTAATTTATAAATTATTTTATTCTAATTTCAAAAAATGACTTAAATACATTTTGAAGATCGATTCTAAGTCTTGAAAACAAATTGAATTATGTAGAAATATTTTAGAACATAATTTCAAGACTTTAAAATATTTTAAAAAATATTGTTCATATATCAATCTCAAAATTAAAACCTTTAAAATCAAGTTTAAGAATGAAATCAAACCTGAGCCCATTAAACTTGATAAGATCTTCATACATGCTTTAACATAATATAAGCTTAGAAATGAACATAAAACCGTCATGCATGTTGATGTCTTTTCTTCAATCTTCAAGCTCTCGGTTTTATAATTTGTCTTCATGTTAATTTCTTTTGAGTCTTAATAAATTTCTTCCAAATATCTTTAAGATGCTAAAACATTATTTCTAAATAGCATTACATACTCAAGATAAATTATTAGCAATTAAGCAATTAATTATTTGTTGTTATCAAAACAAAAATACACATTTTCATTTGAAACCTTGGGGCCAATAGGTTTATTACACCAAGGTATATTGGCTCATTCTAATCTTCCAGTTGGCTGGTATTACTTCTTGCTAATTTGACATATCACTAGACATATTCTACACATGATGTTATTACATGTGTCGATGCTTCGCCAGTGTTAGCTCGTTTTCACCACCATCATTTTATAGCGTGACGTGAACGCACGGGGAAGACACAACTTACGAGGAAGTATTGATCTGAATCAATAGCTAGAAGGTGACAAGCTTGTGATGAAATTCTATTAGTCAAGGTATTACGACAATGTGACCGAGAAGTTACTTAGGAGTTAGAGTTGGGAATGTGGGAGTTGTCTACACCTGTTTGCTTTTGAGGTAAACTTTAATTTGGAGGATGAAATTTTCTTTTAGAAGAGTGGAGCTGTAACAACCATAAATTTTAAATTGATTTGATTATGTATAAACTTGATTACTTAGTGTGTCATAATTTAAACTATCATCTCTTGCATTAATTGAATTTTGTATTCATTTTTTATTTATATTTAAATGATTTAAATTCTGATTTAAAATTTTAGTTCTTGAAATTTTCCTATTATTTTATTAATTTTCATGATTTCCCAACACTTGTCTTTAATTACATGAAAGCCACTACTACACATCTCCAGCAAAACACATGATGTTCCCCTTGAGATACAGAGCTCTACATTTCCAAAGTCTGAAGTATTTAGACAACCCATCCTCATATGTCAAATACTTGCACATTCAAAAAAAAAAAAAAAAAGCCATACATTAGTCCACCCACCATCTCTCTCTCCCCTCTCCAACATCTCCCTCTCAATCTCTTCTTTTCCTTTCTTCTGCCTTCCACGTCTGAGAAAAACCCAGCTCCATGGTGTTCAAAAAACTTAGAAAAACTAAAGTCTATATGGTCAAAGATGAACATGAGCTTAATTTCTTGATTTGATGACTTAAAGTTTTCAACAAGATTTTCAGGCAAGATTTTTAGAAAATGAATTGGGTTTTTCATACCATTTCCACTCCAAATTTACTCCTTTAATTTGCTGCATTAATCTTGAGTTTTATCCAAGTTTTCATGAAAATTTTTGTTATTCTTATGTGTATGTGTGTAAAATCTAAAATATATGTTTAAAATAGAGAGGGATTATTGTTTTAGTTCAATGTCCAGATTACAAACATGTTTTGAAAGTTAAATCTTGAATTAACTACATGCATAAAAGAGATTCATATGGTTTGAGAAACAAAAATTTGATATGTCCATTTTTTAGTTTTTGTTTTACATAAACTTCAAATTTGTGACTTTTGATTGTGATTTGAGTATGGAAACTAAAGGAAGTTTGTTTATTTATGTCTTAATATGTTTAAAGAAGGTTTGGACACATTTTAGACATTAAAAACTAATTTGAAGAAGAAAAATTAAGTTGGAGTCGAATCTACCCGTGGGAGGACGAACTAGGCTCTGCCCAGTTCTAGCAAAGGGCGATCGACCGCCCCTTTATAAGGTGCCTAGCTTGCTGCCACCTCCTTCCAAATCCCTCAGGCCTCCAAAAGTGCACCAGTTTGGTTCCTTAGCATTTTGAAGTGTAAAAATGTTTCCAAAACCTCCATTTTCATGTTTTAAAATCTTAGAAAAATGAAATGAATTTTAAAAACATATTTTTATAAAGAAGGCACACTAATGATTAATTTATACATATTGTGAACTTGTAGCTTGATTTCATTCTTATTCGGCCATTTGTTGGCTTTATTAGAACCGTTAAGGTTTGGACAATGTTAGGAGCTTACATTTTACAGATTGAGCTTATGAGAGTTAGAGATATTTGTGGATGTTATTACTAAAGAGATAGGATTCCATATCCCTTTCTTAATTGGCCATATTTTAAAATTATTCGACCTTATTGTTAAATATTAAGATGAGCACGTTTCAAGTACATTGTTTGTAAATATGTTTTATCATATTAAAACATTTTGAGAAAAGTACATGTATATAAATATCACGATTTTGATATTTTGAAAAATAATTTAAAAACATGATTTAGACTTTAATAAAATAATAATAATTTTAAGCATAATAGTTTTCAAACGTCACCGAGGAGGCATAGAGCTCCCAGTGATAGGTTTTTACATGGCCATAGAGATTAGGTTATGAGATATAACCTTAGGAATAGGCCCCTAAGCCTCGATTAGGGCACCCCATAGTATAGACGATTGGCCAAAGAACTATAAGTATGTTAGTATATGATATATATATATATATATATATATATTGTTGAGACCTGAAAATCGGGTTGCTTCATATCTCTTTTGTTACTTGCTTATTTAAATGCCTATGTTCCATTTATTTGTTTAAAACGCAAAGTTTGTTAAATGATATCTTACTGGGCCTTATCGCTCATTTTTCTTTAATTTCTTTAACACTTCTAGACGATGCTAAGAATGGTGCTAAGTTGGTACCGAGATAGTGATGACAAGTTGTCAATTTATGTTTCGTGATGCTTCCAGACAAGCTTGTGGCATGTATCGTTTTTAAGAACAGACAGTGTTAATACAATTACGTTGTTTTCCTTTAATTGTATATGTGTAAAGATTGCGTGGACCGACACTATCCCTATGTTCTACTTTTGGCAAAAATGGAAAGTTTATGGACTGTTATGAAATTTAAACCCTTGAAAATTCTGAAGTTTTATTTCATATTTATTTTGTTATAAACAAATTTTTCGTATTAAACTAAATATTTTATTTGATTTATTATAATAAATTCAAGTTTCTAATTTAAGTTGACTGATATGCTTACTCTATTTTAATCTTGTTTTAAATTCTATTCCTCTCCTTGGGCCGTTGCAATAGTTTTCAATAATATTAAAATGGTACATTGAGATTGTGTTTTATGAAGTGAAATTTCCTATTAATACTTTAATTAATGAACTCCAAACTAATTTCATAAAACTACAATAAAAAATCAAAACAAAAGACCAAAAAATTCAAACAAAATTATACATGTAGTTTTTTTTATATCATTTATATTTATTTTAAGTAGTTTTAAGAAATTAATTTTATGTTCATTCATAAAGTGTAAGTCAAAAATTTTACGTCACAAAGTACAAACTCATTGTACTAAAATGATATTTTTGAAATCTATAAAATACTGTTTTGATATTTTCTGAACAACACGACACCAATATAATGTTTATGTGAACCATAAGGTACCAAAATGATGAAAACCCAACAATACAAAGTACAACAAGGTCATTTCGTGTGTTAAAAATTTGACGAACCATGAAAATGGATCCATCCAAATCAAACCGAATATATAAACCATTTAGAACATCTAAGCAATATGTCTATGATGTTTTGCATGATCTTGTGCAAATGCTAAATAAGCTGCATAATAATTTTTTTTTTACCACGTGATAACTATTGCCACAGAAACAATTTAATTGATTCGTTCATGGTGAGAGAGTTGCTTGAGCGAGTATGTGCTCAGATGGTAAGAAGGAACTTGAATTAATTGAGGATTAGATTGTATCCTAGATGAACGTTCATGGAAATGAGATCTAGAGGTGTACAAATATGCTCTTAATCTTGCGAAAAGCAAGAATCAAGAATTATTTTGATATATTAAGTAACGCAATGTTAGTGGTCCCTAACTGCAATTTCCAGACGATTGGCGTTGCAAGTATTGGAATAAATGCCCAAATTATACGTTTATGCTAATAGAAGAATGAGAAATAACCTTTAAAAAAAATTCCTTTGTGTAATAAACATAAATACCACAATGGAAGCAGGAATCATAACATGTGAGTAATATGCATGATCAGAAAATTTAACTAGGGGGAAAAATATTGTTTGTCTCATGAACTTCTTTGAGTAGTCTTCAAAAAAGATACAATAATCTTCCTTTGGACTTACCTATTGAGAGTATAACCTTCGAGGAATACTCCACTAACAGATCTTTGACAGTATTCTTAGTTCTAGACTACACTTAGTGTGTGGGCACTTGAGAAAATAAGAGAAATCTCTAAACTAGTTTAAAAAATATATAAATATGATTTTTGAATCACCAAAATCCTCATTTTAACCTCCTTTTCATTCCTTGACATTAAAACACCTATAGAAACAAAAAAAGAAAAAAAAAACCACAATAAACACAAGAAAACTCAAAAAACTAACAAAATAAATACAAGAAAAAGTGATTATGTCAAATTATGCTATTACCACGATATGATACCAAGATTAAGAGTTTAAATTATATAGTTCGCAGTCTATGTATTTAGCTGGACACTTTGTACATGACAAAACTATAATGGGGATCTAAGTCTAGTTGTGGAGGTAGTCTAGGTCGTCGGAGCGGATTGACTCCATAGTAGACACATTGGTGTGGTACACATAATGGTGGTCATACACTAGACTATACCTAAGGTGTAATTGATTCAATAATAGTTCTGTTTAACAAAAATCAATTCACTTTGACAATCATTTATTTATAATCCTAATCTTGAAGTGGATTGGTGACTCCATGTTTGTAGCTTGTTTATTTTGATATGCCAAAAGTATGAGTTTCGATGATCAAAGGCTCCGTTGTCTGTATGTTACAGATGTAACCTATATTTCATGAAAGCATAATCCATAGACATGGAGTCCATAGCTCTTTAACAAAGAGTTAATATTATCCTCCCAAAGGCATTATTCAAGAATTTGTAAAAGAATACAGCCTTAGTCATCTGGATATACGCGGTAACCCGATGATTTTTTATTTGTATTTGTTATAAATAGAATTTTCTAGATAAGTAAAATAATAAAACTTTGAGATAAGATAATCGAAAAGCAAAACGAAACTAAGTGCTTCATTCGATTATGGATAACTTATGAGGATACACATATACATGAGCGGTCATAGACAAGACATTATCTTTTTAGTCTTATAATATGGTATATTATCAGGAGTGCAACTTTAGTTCTTTAGTGGAGTGATATTAAAATTAATAATTAGACAGATTATGTGGTTTACCACAAATAATACAAAAGGTTACATTAAATAGGTAATTGAACCTGTCAGTGTACACGCCCACAATTCATTTAGACTATGTGGCACTAGACATAGTCCAGCTAGACTATAGGTGCCAACTAAAGGGCATTTTAGAAAATTAATTAAATTAATTTCAAAATAATATATATTCAACTTTAATCATTAAGATATGTGATAATTGTTAGGCATAGTGCCCTAAAGAGTAAAATATTGTAATATGTTTTTGGAGATATTTTATCAATAAAGAGATTATTTATTATTCATATACCAAATGTTGTTCTCTTTATGTTCATTACTATTGATTGTATGATAGGCAAACAAAAGTCTAAGACTGTCAGTCTAAACCTTTAAGAATCATGCATATGATGGATAAATTATGCAGAAGTCATGAATCTTAAAGGTGATGGTTTAAATTATAAGATCCGTAATCGAGGGAATAAAGTTAGGTACTTTATTCATGTTAAGATTGTTATATTGTCTACATTCCTAACAGGAGATGGCTTGTCTTAGTTATCGGAGTAGGACTCTACGAGTAGAAGCATTGGTGCATTGTCATAGGCGACGATGTATTGGATCGGGACATAAAAGTTAAATTGATTTGGTTAATAATTCCATTTGTGCAAGTCAATTCACTTGAGACAATCATATGTGTTGTGTCTTAATCCTGAAATAACTTAGCCCGTATCCTTGACTTATATCTATTGATGTACCAAAAAGTGACATCTTAACTTAATTATGGTATGCGTGCTGGTACATTAAAGACATGACTCTTGATTTATGTAGACTCATTATTCATAGATATGAAATCCATAACTCTTTTTGTGGAGTTAATGATATTCACTTATATGCATTATCCTGTAATTGAAAGACTGGAGTGCTCAATCATTTGGATACAAAGGTATAATCAAATGGTATGCTATCTACGGATAATAAGTATTCCAATGGCGTGATAATGGAACGTAAGATAAAAATAATCACGAAGGTAAAACAAAATTTATCCTTAAGCCGATTATGAATATCTTATAGGGATGTAACACATTATGATATGTCATGGACGGTTAGCTTATTGAAGCTTCGTAATTTTATGTAGTTTGAGAGTACAGCTCTAAGCCTTTAGTGGAGTAACGTTAGAGTTGATAATTATAAAATATAGGAGCTTGAACTTTATATGTCCATCGGGTCCCTTTTGCTAGCTTATTATAAATCCTTTAATGATATGGCATGTTTTTCTATATGTGACTTATGTTAAACTATTAGATTAGCTAAAATCCGATAAGATTAGATTTAATAATTCCTATTAGTTTACCAGTTCAATTAATTTTGTAAATTGATTCAAGATAAACATGTTAAATTATTTAGATAATATTTTATTTTCTATAGGATTATCTGGATGTAACTGTTTTAATCAGATAATTTCTCTATTGAGTTATTTGAGTTAAAACCAAGGCTTTATATAAGATTCTCAAGTGAAAAATAAGATATTCTCGAGATCAAGATTATCGTAAGTTTGGCAGGCCGAAAGGAAACTTCGGCCTACCAATGGAAGAGATCAGCCTACCGACTATGCAATAATCTGTTACACATTTTAGATGCATTTTTTTAATCAAAAGTTGATCCAGACACAAATTTTGAGGCCTAATCAGATCAGGTTTAACCCTATATTCGACCACTATAAATAGAGGGTGAGTTTTCTCAGTTATTTAGATAGTTAAGAAGCATAGAATGAGTACTCTAGTTTAAGAAACTCTAAAACTCCCTGAGAACTATTGTTCAACATCAAGAACCTTAGTTTTGGGTCTTCTTAAGTGGGTGGAAGGTGAGTCACTAGAAGAAGAGTTGTACAATGTGTGACTTCCCATCCTCTAATTTAAAATTTTTAAAATTTCGCTGCGTACTCATTTTTTCAATAATTGGTATCAGAGCCTGGTTTTGACATTGATTTTTGGGTTTATGATCATGCTATATGCATGAATTATATGATCTTATTCTCTCCTATGCTTGAATTTAATTTTTTAAAGAGTTAACACTCTAAGGTTTCTATATAATTATATATTGTCATGAGATTATATAGTGAATGTTTATTAATTAATTATGGTTGATTAAATTATTATTTAATTATTAATTAATTAATTAATTTGTGTTGATTATGGTTCCTTAGAGGTTAGAATGTGTATTAAGTTTTTCATGTAATTAGATAACGGTCTATCATCACCGTCTAGGAATTATTATTTTAACTTTAAATTTGTAAAATTTTGTAATTTAATAATCATTCAAAGTGAAGACAGATCTAGAATATGGAGATGGTAGGAGTTCAATTGTTTTTCTGTGTTTCTAAATTTTTATGTTTTTGAATTGTTAAAAATAAGATTGAAAAATTGCTTAAAAACTATTTTTTGAAAAACGTAAGTCTAGCTCGGTCGGCAAGCCAATGGCCATAGTCTGGCAGGCTAAACTTCTAGTTTGGTAGGTTGGCAATAGGGTAGAATTTTTTAACTTGGTCAGTAGGCTGAACCTTTAAGTGCGATAGGCCGATGGTCAGACTGGCAAGCCAAACATCCAATTCGGTAGGCTAGTAGAGAGCAAAACATTGTTCAGACAAGGTGCGCTTTTTGGTGTAGTTTTTTATTTTATTTTTGCGACAATTTTGAGAAACATAAAATTTTATGATGAATAGAAAAATAAAACTTTTGATCTATGAGGGATTGAAGAGTTGAAGATGGATGCCACATGATGAAGGATACAACATAAAGATACAAAATGAAGAATCGATAATATGTTTTGATTGATCTTTTGTAATCTATAGTTTCTTTTCTCTACAATAGAACCATGATATTATGGCTATTTATATATTAATTTGCTTGTGGCTTTGCATGTTGCTTTGCTTGTCTGCATTATAATATGATTTGCCATGTATGTTGATAACATGCTATGTAGAACAGGGAATGCCGCTCATTAAAAATTGTTCATGCATGTTAACATAAAACCATGACTTTTAAAATATTGAATGGGAGAAGGTTTTTAAAGAGAAGACCTACGGCCTCTATCATTGGTCCATAGGTAGCACATGGTGGTTTTAACCCCTAGGAAGAGATTTCATCATGTACCGGGTTGGATCTCCGAAGGGATAATTTATTTTAGCATGATTTATAATTGTACACCCTTGAGTGACAATTATAAATCATGGATAAAATAGTTGAAACGATAGTTATACACTTAAGATTAATTTTATTATTAACCTCTCCTAGGAGCTCCGTTAATAAATTAATGGCCAAAGAAAACGATTATTAATATATGCTAGATCGGACGGTCTTGGATGGCATATATTAATCGGAGGGGATTTGTATTCCTAATTGAATTTGGCAAGTCTCCCCTAGGCAGCATGTTGGATTCTGAGTTAGGAATTAAAGTTGTAAGGTTGTGAACCTTTTAAGGTTTTGACACATAAACACAATTGTATGTTTACTTGCTTGTATTATTTTACAAAACTATTGTGGAATATTTGCTTATATTTGATATATGAATCTTTATTGTAGATTAAAATGTCTAAATATACTCTATCATTGATACTCAATAAAAACATATTAACTGATGAGAATTACAATGATTGGAAAAAGAACCTTAATATCGTTATTTCCTTTGAGAAACTGAAATTTGTGCTGACAACACCGTTTCCTCCCGAATCTACCGAGGATTCCATAAATGAGCAAATCCAAGCGTATGATCACTGGAGAGATGTTAGTGATCAGGCCCGATGTTATGTTATGGCTAGCATGAATAACATACCAGAGGCTCAACATAAAGATTTTAAGACTGAAAAGTAGATTTTGGATAATCTTGAAGATATGTTTGGAAGCCAAGCCCTAACAAAACAGCAAGGGGCTCTTGAAAATTTTTGAACTACAAACAAAGACTGGGGACCCTTGTGAAAGAGCATATAATATTGGCCACGGGTTATCTTGCTGAGGCTCAAACACATGAAGTTGATATCAATGCTGAGTCATAGATGATTATGGTTTTTGACACTCTATCTAAGGAGTTCATCTCGTTTAGAGCTTTTTATAATTTAAGCAATAGACAGGATGTGACCTTAACTGAGTTGATGAAACAATTACATAAGTTTAAAAATCTGATCAGGGAAACTCTTGTTGGTGGTGAGGCTAACTTAGCGGCTACGTCTGGTTCCAATCCTAACCCAGGAAATGGAAAGAAGCAGAGGGCTAAGAATAGGAAATCTTCTATTCCAACAAATGGCAAGAATAAGAAGAAGAAAAAGAAGAACCTGAAGAAGCAGAAGTGCTTTTTTTGTGGGAAAATTAGGCACATCCAGAAGAATTGCAAGGACTTCCTTTCTCGAGGAGGTAAGTGTGAACTTTTGGTTATTGAAACTTATTTAGTTGAGGAATCAAGTGACACTTGGGTCATAGCTTCTGGAGCAACTAATCATATTTGTATTTCGCTGCACGAGTTCAAAGAAACGATAAGTTTGCTAGATAAGCACTTCACATTATGGATGAACGATGGATCCTTGGTATTAGCTGAAGCAGTGGAAGACATCCATCTTTATTTTGATAATTATAGGATTTTAGTTTTGAAAGATTGTTTTTATGTTCCTAGACTTAAAAGGAATTTAATATTTGTAGCTTGTTTATTTAAAGACTCTTACTTAGTATCTTTGAATAACAAAGTAGTGATTTGTAAAAACAAATCTTTAATCTGTGATGGATGGATGCAAAATAATCTCTATTTTATCAAAAGACTTAAATCTTCTCACTCTAATAAGACTTACTTTTAGCATTTGCAATTAGGTCATATTAGCTTGAATAGGATTTAAAGGTTAGTAAGGGATGGACCTTTAAATCACTTAGGGGTAAAATCAATACCACAATGTGAATATTGTTTATAGGGCAACATGACCAAAAGACCATTTTGGTCTAAAGGCAATAGGGCCGAAGGGGTTCTAAACCTTGTGCATAGTGATGTTTGTGGTCTTATGAACATCAACGCACGTGGAGGGTATGAGTACTTTCACTTTTATTAATAATTACTCAAGATATGGGTATGTATACCTAATGCATTAGAAAAGCAAAACTTTTGACAAGTTTAGAAAGTTTTGGGCTAAAGCAGAAAAGCAATTACCAAATAAAGGCACTTTGATCTGATCGAGGTGGTGAATAACTCTCTGATGAGTTCTTGGGACATTTATTAGAGAATGAGATTTTATCCCATTCAACTACGTTGGGTGCTCCACAGTAGAATGGCGTCTGAGAGAAGGAATAGGACTTTGTTGGATATGGTTAGGTCCATGATGAGTCATTCAACATTACTATTATCCTTTTGAGGCTATACACTACAAACAGTATGTTATCTTTTGAACAATGTACCTTCAAAATGGTTTCTAAAACTCCTCACGAGTTGTGGACAGGGAGGAAGACATTCTTAAACCATATACACATATAAGGATGTCTGGCTCATGTCCTATATAAGGAAGCAAACAAGTTAGAAGCACGTTTGGAAGTTTATGTGTTTATAGGATATCCAAAAAAGACTAAAGGGGGTTATTTCTATAACCCAAAAGAAAATAAAGTCGTGATTTCACTGAATGCAACATTCCTTGAGAAAAATTACATAAACAACTTTAAGCTTCTAAGTAAAATGGAACTGAAGGAGTTGGCGAGTGATGCGGTCACTTCGGGGCTTCCGGTTGAAACTAATCCAATCAATATAGAAAAACAAACTGAACAACAACCTAAGGGGCTTCGGCATAGTGGGAGGATTGGGTGTCAACCCAAAATGTATATGTTCAATGGTAAAGCCTATTTGGCTGAACCGGTTAAACATGACAAGGGTCTTTACACTTATGTAGAGGCTATAAAGGATATTGATTTAAAGCTCCAGAAAGAAGCCATGAACACTGATATGAAGTCTATAAAGACCAATCAAGTTTGGGAACTTATGAATCTTCCCAAAGTGGTAAAACCCATAGGATGTAAGTGGATCTATAAGAGAAAGAGATGAGCAAATGGGAAGGTCAAAACCCATAAGGCTAGACTAGTAGCTAAGGGATACATGCAAAAGGAAGGAATCGATTACGAGGAAACCTTATCGCCTATAGCCATGCTTAAGTCCATTCGCATTTTCTTATCCAGAGCTGCCACTCTCTACTATAAGATTTGGCAAATTGATGTCAAGATCTCCTTTCTAAATGGCTATCTTGATGAGTCCATATATATGGTACAACCAAATAGGTTCAAGGCTATGGGTCAAGAGGGTAAGGTTTGTAAGCTGCTAAAGTTAATTTATGGACTTAAGCAAGCTTCCCGTTCTTAGAACAAAATATTTGATAAGGTGATCATGACTTATGGGTTTGAACAAAACGTGGATGAACCATGTGTTTACAAACATATTAAGGATGGAAAGGTGGTATTTCTACTGCTCTATGTAGATGACATTCTGCTAATTGGCAATAACGTTAGAGCATTGTCATCAGTCAAATTATGGCTGACCAAGTAGTTTGACATGAAAGACTTGGGTGAAGCTAATTATGTTCTCGATATCCAAAATTTTCAGGATAGGAAGAATAAAATGATAGCTTTATCCCAAGCTACATACATAGATAAAATTCTCAAAAAGTATGCAATGTAGAATTCCAAGAAAGGTAGGCAACCATCTAGGTCTAGAATTACTCTTTCTAAAAAAGACTCACCAAAGTCTAGCGAAGAAAAATAATACATAAAGAAGGTGCCTTATGTTTTGGTAGTGGGTAGTCTTATGTACACTATGCTTTGTACACGACCAGATATTTGTTATGTGGTCAGAATAGTAAGTCGATTTTATTCTAATCTAGAACAAAACCATTGAGTTGTAGTCAAGCATATTTTCAAATACTTGAAAAAGACTCGAGGGTATATGCCTGTGTATTTGGGTGAGAATCTAATACCTCTAGGATACACTGATTCAGATTTCTAATTCTGTCTAGATTCGAGAAGATCGACTTCTGGTTCTATGTTTACTCTAGGCGATGGTGCCATTGTTTAGAGAAGTGTTAAGCAAGATTACACTTCAGATTCAATGATAGAGGCCGAGTATGTGGCAGTTAGTGATGCTTCGAAAGAAGCAGTGTGGCTCTGCAAGTTCCTTAGGGATCTTGAGATAGTTCTTGGTATGGATAAGGTGGTATGGTTATATTTGTGATAACACTGCAGCGATAGCTAATGCTAAGGAACCAAGGTTTCACAAAAAGAGTAAGCATATTCATCGAAAGTATCATGTGATAAAGGACTTTGTTAAGGGCGGGCATGTTGTAGCATGTAAAATTGCATCTGAGAACAATTTAGCTGATCTATTCACAAAGATATTAACTAAAAAAGTTTTCGAGAAGCAAGTGGAGGCTATGGGGATGCGAGATATATTATATTTACTTACTTACTATAAGTGAAAGATTGTTAAGCATTGTGCCCTAAGGAATAAAATGTTATAATATGTTTTTGGAGACATTTTATCAATAAAGAGTTTATTTATTATTCATATACCAAATGTTGTCCTCTTTATGTTCATTACTATTGAATGTATAATGAGTAAACAAAATTCTAAGACTGTCGGTCTAAACCTTTAAGAATCATGCATATGATGGACATATTATACGAAAGACATGAATCTTAAAGGTGATGGTCTAAATCATAAGATTTGTAATCAAGGGAATAAAATGGGTCACTTTATTCATGCTAAGATTGTTATGTTGTCTACATCCTTGGCGGGAGGTGGCTTATCTTGGTCAACGGAGTGGGACTCTACGAGTAGAAACATTGGTGCATTGTCATAGGTGACAATATATTGGATCAAGACATAAAAGTTGAATTGATTTGGTTAATAATTCTATTTGTGCAAATCAATTCACTTTAGACAATCATATGTATTATGTCTTAATCTTAAAATGACTAATGGGCCGTATTCTTGACTTATGTCTTTTAATGTACAAAAGGGTGACATCCTGACCTAATGATGGTATGCATACTAGTATGTTAAAGACATGACTCTTTATTTATGTAGACACATTATTCATAGATATGGAATCCATAGCTCTTTTTGTAGAATTAATGATATTCTTTTATATGCATTATCTGGTAATTGGAAGACTAAAGTGTTCAATTATTTGGATACCCAGGTGTAATCGAATACTATACTATCTATAGATAGTAAGTATTCCAATGGTGTGATAATGGAACATAAGATAAAAATAATCAGGAAGGTAAAACAGAATTTATGCTTAAACCGATTATGAATATCCTAATAAGATTTAACACACTATGATATGTCATGGACAATTAGCTTATTGAAGCTTCGTAATTTTATATAGTTTGAGAGTGCAGCTTTAAGCTTTTAGTGGAGTAGGGTTAGAGTTGATAATTATAAAATGTAGGAGCTTGAACTATATATGTCTATCGGGTCCCCTTTGCTAACTCATTATAAATCCTGTAACGATACGACATGTTTTTTCTATATTGGTAACTTATGTTAAATTATTAGATTGGCTAAAATCTGATAAGATTAGGTGGCTAAATAATTCATGTTAGTTTATCGATTGAATTAATTTTGTAGATTGATTTAAGATAAACATATTGAATTATTTGGATAATATTTTATTTTCTATGGGATTATATGGATATGATTATTTTAATCAAATAACTTTTCTATTGGGTTATTTGAGTTAAAACTAAGGCTCTATCTAAGATTCTTGGGTCGAAAATAAGATATTCTCGGGATCAATATTATCATAAGTTCGACAGGCTGATAGGAAATTTCAGCCTACTGATGGAGTAAGTTCGGCAAGCCGATCTCCCAGATTGGCTACGAGATCGACCTGCTGACCGTGCTATAATCTTTATATGCTTTTTTTATTAGAAGTTGATCTAAACTCGAATTTTGAGGCCTAATCTGATAAGGTTTAACCCCAAATTCGATCTCTATAAATATAGGCGAGTTTTCTCAATTATTTAGATCAATTGAGAAACATAGAGTAAGTACTCTAGTTTGAGAAACTCTGAAACTGCCTGAGAGCTATTGTTTAACATCAAGAACCTTAGCTCTCCATTTTTTTAAGTGGTTGGAAGGAGAGTCATTGGAGAAAAATTTGTACGACGTGTGACCACCCGCACTCTAATCATAGATAAAGAATAACAAAGAAAACCAGTTGGTTGAGACTCTTTTGAAACTTTTTTCTCTATATGGATTCGAGCCCACTTCGGTATACAAAAGAGGTTAGTAAGATCTGTTATTAATTTATGTATTTAACATGTCAAACTTGTGATTTAAAAAATACTCTAATTTAAAATTTTTAAAATTATGTTGCGTACTCGTTTTCTAACAATAATTAATTATTTGTATTTGAATAATTAATTTAAATCCTAATTGTATTTGAATTTGAATAAAAATAACTATTTATAATTATTTAAATAGAACATAGAATAATACAATTCTAATTTAAATAGAATTAATTGAATAGGAATTATCTTAGATGGTGTAGATTATCACAAAACCCTACACTATGATTGGCTGAAATTTGAATTCTCTCTACTAGTGATAGCGTGTGACACTAAGGTGGGCCTAGTAAAGTTGGCGTGTCGTGGAGGGAGAGAAAATTCTCCTCTTATCTTGATAGACTTCTAACTCTACTAATCTTTTCTATATATAGAGGCCTTGGGTCCTCATTTATTCTTAGATTACTGTATTACACATTTTCAGAGAGTAGAGCTTTGATCACTCCCTTTTAATGTTCATAGTTCTTCAAGCACATAGTCAAGTTGGAAGGAGAGAAACCGTGGTGAAAGTCTGCTGAGTTGTGCTCACACACACAACAGCTTAAAAGAAGAGTCAAAGCAATTAAGATCTAAAGGTTGAGATTTTCCTTTGATCAGTCAGAAATGCCGCTTCTGGTCATCAAGAAGTACATTTTAGTTAGAATTCTATTCGTTGTTTAGAGCAACTTGAGTTAGATTCTAAGTGATTAATTACTTTTTTTAAAAAACAAGTTTCACTGCATCATCAAATCAATTTGTCCAATATATCATTGATGTATTATAGCTAATTAACAATGAAGGTTAGTTTTGTCATTTTAACTATATAATTAATGAGGAGAGGTTGTTTCCCTAATTCAGAAAAAATGTGATTATTTATTTTAAAAAGACTATTAAAAAGGCCAGTTCCTTCTATATTTGCAAGACTTGAGATAATTCCGCAGGACATAATCATTAGATATGTCTAAGTATTTGCAAAAAATTATGTTAATATGTAAAAGGTTTAAAGATAGGGGTTTAGGTCCCAAAAAATGCTCCAAGTCACAATTAGTCTCTCGAGTTCTTTGTGCACTCTTCTCCCGTTAGAGTGAATTTCTCTTGCTCTTTTCTTTACTTTTCTTTTCTACATTTAATTAACTGTTGAATGTGAGATATCATCAGTGATAAAGTGAGAGACGAGTTCTGCTTGTTAGGTGAATTCACATGGCCAACGATTATCATTGTCATCATTATTGTTCCAGTTTTTGTGCTCTAAAATTGGACTTTTAATTAAAGATAACTTCATGAGTATTCCTTCTAGTTTCAATTTATTCTCAATTATCATTCCTTTTTTTTCAATAATTTTGAGAAACGTTGTTTGGACAAAAAAAAAAAAGCCAAACAAAGCAAAAATAACTTTAAACATTTTGAAAAATACTTTGAACTTTTTGAAAAATACTTTGAACATTTGAAGAACATCAAAACCCTAAAAATGGAAAAATAAATCTTTTTGAAGAAAAAGAAGGTCTGCAAGCCATAATGTTTTTCAAGGAAAGTTTAAAAATTTTCTTTAAATATATATTTTTCTGAAAAGTTTTGTAAAAATTTTTATATATTTGAGCTATGTTATACATTTAATATGTGATAAATTTTAGTTTGTTTCTTTATATATTTTTTATTAAAATTTTTTTCTTATATATAATTCTCAATCCAATCAATCCACTAATCCACCCAAACTTTAATTGGGTGGATTGTTTTTAAAGTTTAGATTTATTGAGTGTATTAGATTTAAATTAAGGGATATAGAGGCAAGTAGTCTTTTTAAAGGCCTTTTAAAATAAATTACCATACTTTTTTTAAATTAGGCAAATGGCCCCCCTTATTAATTATAAAGTCAAAACGAAAAAAATAACCTTTATTGATTATTAATCAGCTATAGTTTTATCAGTGATAAACTCGTAAACAATAAACCCTTAAAAACCTAAACTCTAATTTTCTCTATCTTCTCTTACTGCATAGCATCTCGAAACATTGTCAACGCCATATTATTTATCGAGTTCATCACTGATAAACACGTAAAATAGCAAACCCTAAAAAATACACCAAACCCTAACTTTCTCTCTCTTCTTTATCTCCCTCTTCTCTCACTACACAACATTTTTAGACATTGTCGGTGCCACACTATTTATTGAGTTTATCACTGATAAACCCGTAAATAACAAATCCTAAAAACCCAAACCCTAATTTTCTCTCTCTTCCTTCTCTCTTCTTTCACTACACAGCATCTCCAAATATTGTCAGCACCACACTCGTCAAGTAGGCTATCTGAAGTGCCTGTGAACATTATTTTGATTGATAATAGTGAAGGTTTTTTTGCCATTTTTTTTATTTTATAAAAGGAAGGAAAATTTACCTAATTTTGAAAAAGTATGATGATTTATTTCAAAGAGGCTGTTAAAAAAACCACATAGACCAATTTTTCTAAAATCAACCATCCGAATTTGATTGGATGAGCTAAAAAATCCCTAAAATCCACCCAACCCATCCGATGTCTACCCTATTCAAGGATATTTTTGTCTCTTCACTTTATTTTTGGTCCAAATTAATGGAGGGTGAAATTGAAATATGTTTTGCAAATTCAAAAGATACCTCTATAATTCATAAAAACACTCATAAATTGAGAAAAAAATTGAAACTAGCATATGCATATTTTTGTAATTAACTCTTTTAAAATTTAATAGAGCCTATCACCTGATAACTAAATATTTACAAAAGCAATCATATAAGGTGAAAATGTCATCTTTAATTGCCCTGAAAATCCTTGAAACGTGCAACATTTTAAACATCATGGACAAAAACTGCCAAAAAATTAAGTTTAGGGACTAATTGGGAAATAAAAAGTTAAGAGACCGCTTGATTATGTCTTGAAAAGTTCAAGAAACCATAGCGCCAACCTTTATTTTTACAAAAGTTCTAGCCAAGTGTAGGTAAACTTCGGCTCCACAGAAACAAAAAAGCTCAATTGTGAAAACGACAGAGATATGATGGATAATAATGGGGAGTCGGATTTCGACGAGCATAAAGTCTACTTTCTTATATAAAATTTTGAGTCTGGGATCTTTTATTTTGTGCTTTTTGTCACTTACCATCTTCCTTTGCAAGTATAATGGAACCAATATGGACAATGCATAGGAAACATACAAAATTTGCTGTGACTTACAAGTTAAAAAACAACCAAACTGAAGTAATCTTACAATGTATTATCAATGTGTGAATTCAAATACGCCTGTACTCATCGCCGCAGTCACCAATTACTCTAAGCAGATCTTTACCTTTCTGCGAAACTTCCTTTATGTTACTCACATCTTCTTCATCAAGAGTAAGAGAGAAGATGGCATTTGAGTCTTGTATGTGCTCTGACAACCCAAGTCGAACACCGACCATCGATCCTGCTACAGCTGGCTGCAATTTCACGGAGAAAATCAATGATAAAAAGGGACGCATCAATTGTCACTTACTAGACGTAAAAATTTCAAAACGCAAACAACAAAGCTCATTTTTGGGTTAATTTAATTCTTGGTCTTCAAACTATAGGTCAAATCTCATCTTGTTCCCACATCTTTTCTAAGTCTATGATCGATCAAATTATCTCAAATTAGACATTTTGTCCATCCAAATGTTAAAATCTCAATAAAAAGAAAAGCACATACAATACATTTTAGGGCATCACTGCAAAAAAAAATCGTGCCTTTTTTATTGGGATTTTAACTATCAGATGAACAAACTAATTTAGGACAACTTCACAGACATTTTAAAAGTCAGGGACCAAAATAGGATTTGGCCGATAGTTCAGGGACTAAAACTAGGATTAACCGCTTTTTTTTTCCCTACATATCAGGTGAAGTTCCATTACTTGATCTAGTATGTATCTCACAGCAACTGTTGGAATTGAGACCCCGTGTTTTGAAGCCACTCTTTTGAGGGTCTGAAGCAAAACTTGAAACAGACTCCATCCTCCCCAAGCGTCAACCATCTGTGCCATATATATTGCAAAGTTATAATATGATATTTTAAACTATACAGAATAATGGAACCCGCATGAACAGATTCTAAGTTGCCCTACCTGCCCTCTATAAAGTCATGGAGGGAAAGTATTACCTCAACGTGCACTTCAAATTGTGAACAATATAATTAGTTACCAATATTTATCAATAATTTTTAACCAGTGCAAAGAGTTCAGTAGTCCAATTTTTTCAGAGTTAGTTAGGAGTTGGGTTCCTTTTTTGATTTTTGAGGAAATCTCTTCCTCTTTTCTTTGTACCCTTTTTCTATTCTAATAATTTCAGTTTCTTGTTTCAAAAAAAATAATTTTTAATTATTGCAGAAGCGTCATAAGTAGAGTCCTAAAAGTTTGAATGTGAACCTCAGGCATCATAACACTGTTAACATTTTTATAACAAGAGCTTCCCATCAATCTCAACATGACAATTTCCATGTATTGGCAATATGTCAAACCTTGGACAGTCAAAACCATTCTCCACAGAACAACAACAACTTTCCAGTGTTTTAATTTGAAAACCGACTTCCCAGAATTTGAGTTCTTCCCTATGATACCTTTAATTAGTTTAATTTCTATATTTTTAGATAATTATGCCTCGATATGCAAATGTGGCAGCAAGTACCCTTTTATACTTTTGGAGGGAGGGAGTATTCAGAGGAGGTCCAGCAAAGGGAATAGACAAGTTGGTGTCCAGGAACTTTTCAGATAATAGACCACCCATTACTGTTCCATACCTGCATTTGGGAACTATTATATAAGAAAAGAACTGAGAGGAATGCTAAATAACCATCAGTAACCTTTTAAGGCTCCATTCATCATCAAGTGGTGTCATTTTGGGCAATTTAAGAGGAATAAGATAATTAGAAAAATGATTTTTTATGTGATATGACCCAATAGAGCCAGGTTACACATCCCATATGAGGCTTGAATAGATAAAATCACTCTGTCTCTGTGTGCGTGTGTGTCTCTTTGTCTCTGTTTGTGTGTGTATGTGAGGGAGAGAGAGAGAGAGAGACGTTACGTTATAAGTTTCACTCCCGTAAGCTGACAGAGCTCTGCCATTTTCTGTTGTGGACGCATGTCAACAATTGAGTGTTGCACCTAAAACATTTACTATGACTATGAATCAGAAACTTGAGATGTGTACAAACATCTAGGGGAAGAAAGACTTCAAATGAATAGGTATAAGGAGAATATACCTGATTGCTTACAACAGGAATATCGTTATCCAGGATTATTTGTAGTCTTTCTGTGTCGAAGTTTGTCAAAGCAACAGTCTTGATTTTACCTGTGCAAGCATTTGAGAGCAACACAATCAAATCTATCGAAGTATAAAATGTGGACTTGATACCTTCCCTATAGATTAAAAATACAGTATCGTACCTTCTTCTTTCAAGTCTGTAAGGTGTTTCAAGGCATCAAGGTAACCAGGATTTGAATAATCCCACCTGTTTCATAAGTGCAAAATGTAGTCAAAACAATAAATCGCATTAAAGAAGCACAATATTACATGATTAGGTAAGTATAGTAGGTAGTGGCACGGCCGAAGAAATCTAACAAAACAGAATGTTTTGGTTCCTGCTTGTCCAGTATATGCAAGAGAAGTAATCAACTAAAATTGAGCTTCGCTGGTTTAAATGAAGAGACAGAGAAAATGGAACTAGGTTTAGATTGAACTGCGTCTCACAGAAAGATAAATTCAAAAACATTGTCTATAAAAAAAATAAAAAAAAAACATTGATGCAATAATTAATCTGATCATGAAACCAGTTTGCAATAATTAAGCTGATCATGAAATCAGTTTTCTTGATCTTTGTATAAGTAAGCCCAGTTGGTAAGGGTGGATCCAAGGCGAGATCCCAGGCTCATATCCTGGGAGCTTCTACAATTGAATTTAAAAAAAAAAAAAAAAAGTACATCATTCCTGAAAATTTTGACTCAATTTGAGCAATGAGATGTTTCCATGTATTCACAATAACAGGAGTTAAGATAAAACCATCCGATCAAGTACATAAACGAAGAAAATAAAAATAGATGCTATCAAACAATGGCAGAATGCTCAATACCAATGAAACTGAAGCATGTCCAACGCAGCGACATCCATTCTTCTCCGTGAAAGATCGATGTTCTCCCTTACATAACCACTAGTCATCTTAACAGGCGGTGGCACCCATTTCGTAAGACTGCTTGTCATTACACAATCAATTTTAAGCATTTTTCTTGTCTTTATGCATCCCCAAATATTTGAGAAAAACAAAAAGAATCATAAGATGAAGAAATCATTCATCTTGCAATCAAAAGAAAAAACCTATTACTCCTCTGTCAACATCTAGTCAAATGAAAGCAACTTACCCTCTAACCTTATCCAAGAACTCTGGTGGGCGCTCTCGGCGAACCCGGTTGATGAAAAGACCGTACAAGTCTTCAGCCGGGCCATCTACAAGTTCAAAGAGCAAATCAAACATGAAAAAAAAAAAAAAAAAAAACCCCAATTTTCAAATTCACAAAATGAAATTTTATCATAGCTAATAAAACTAATTTCTCCTGAAATTTAAGACAATACTGAAAAAGTAAATTAGGTGCATCTACATATATCAGCCATATCAAAAGTAGTGAATCCAGAATCAGCATATTTGAGCATGGAATCCGCAGCAGTTTCTCTCTCAATCCGGCCCCATCCACCACGAGTTTGCCACATCCCATTCACGACACGACATATGTCTATGGAATCATTGCCATTCTTAATCACTGTTCTTCGGTTATCCTCCTCAGTCACTACACATTCAATCATCGGCTTCCTACTTAGTTTTGGCATTCTTTTGGTGACCCTTTTGGCTGAAAAGGAGTTACTGGACTTGAATTTTCCCAAGGTGGGGTGGGGCAACTTCAACAACTCCGCCATTTTCAAACAGCAAAATGAATTTTAGAGAGAGAGTGAAACTCACATAGCACACAGATACACACGTAGTAATACTACTTATCTGCTCTTCCCGTCCAGGGTGTTTCGCAGTGGTAGAAACCACTCAATTTTTATTATAATCTCAGTTATAAATTGTATAAAATTTTCCTATGCTACAGTAATAATAAAAAAATATGCTATGCTTACTGAACTCTATTTTTTTTTCAATTATTAAAAAAAATATTTAAGTATAAAAGGAAATAATGATCATTTTAAGTATAAAATCATATGAAATTTTCATCTGTAACGATAAACGGAGGAATACCAAAACGTTACTTTTAGTTTTCCCTCCAAATAAAAAAAAAAAAGGAGTTGCTTTTTTTTTTTTGGGACAGTATGAAGCCACGTTTGAAGCAATTAAAGACCACTAAAGAGCCGAGTAATTGTGTCGTATTTCTCCTTCTTGCTGCTGATTGTCGTATTCTTCGGGGAAAAAATAAAAAAAAAAACCATCTACCCACCCTATGGAAACGGCACCGTTTGGACAATGGTTGCTGATAAACTCCAAAAAAAAAAAAGCAGAAAAAACCTTACAATGGTCAGCCATGTCGAAGGTGGAGAGACCGGCGTCGGCGTAGCGGAGCATGGCGTCGACGGCGTCATTTCGGTCGATTCTTCCCCATCCGCCGCTCGTCTGCCACATCCCGTTGAGCACTCTGCATATCTCCAGAGAATCGTTCCCGTTCTTCACCCTCGTCACTCGCTGCGACTCGCCGATTCCTGTAGTAGTAGTACTAGTACTGCTACAGCACCTGACTGAGCGAGGGCTGAGTCTGCGGCTGCGCGACTCGGCCCGAGACCGAGTTGCGGGCAAGCTTGATTTGAATGAGTTGAGGCGGAAATGGTTAACGCTGGTGGTTGCCATTATAGCACACAATTGACCCTTGGTGGGAAAGGGGATAAGATTACAAGTTGCAAAGAAAAGAACGATATAAGATCGATTTTCAGAAGAGTGAAAATACAGTTATACCCTCTGCCCCCTACCCAGCGATGGTATGGCCAAGGGCTACAAATTTTGAAAGCAGGAATTGCGGAAAAGTGAAAATACTGTTATACCCTCTGCCCCCCTACCCGGAACAGCAAAATTTCAGAATTTGGAAGATGTCGAGCTGTTTTTTTCCCTCTAAAATTCTCATTTTCCGTCACAATATCAGAAAAATATTGATACATATTGGTCCGAATGTCTGCAGCGGCACATTGTAATCTAATTTGCATACCTGACATTTGTTTATATAATCCCACTCCTAATGAAAGCTTGACACACATCGGTACTAGCTTTTCTTTTTTTTTTTGAGGAAGGAAAAAAAGTGTTCAAAAAAAGTGTTTTAACGTATTAAAAATTGACACAAATTTGCATTAAATAATGAGTGCTGAGTTTTATATGGCCAAATTTGCATTAAATTATAAAATTTTTGCATTTATTTTGCCAAAAACTAAAAATTAAAGAAATACAAAAAAAAAATATATGCTATTTATAAATAAAACGATTCAAGACATTACAACAAGAAAAAGAAGGTGACTTTTTTTTTTGCAAGACCTGTTAAACAAATATTTTATTTTTATTTTAATATAATTATAGGATAATATGACATTTGAAAACGTGTTTAAGAAATTGTTAAAAAAAAAAAAAGTCATAAAGATACATTGGACTTTTCAAGATCTTAGAAAGGATTAGAAAGTTCACATACTGACTAGCATACTGACTAGCATTGTCACTAGAGTCAGCTCCTGTACACAATGTTTTTATGTATCGAAATTGAAAAAGTATGTGTCAGACCCGTCGCATGTGTTGCACTAGGAACCAATACAGGTACATGTAGATTTGTTTTATGAAGAAAACCCAGTTCGGATTTTAGATCGCGAGGAGAAAACCTAAGGAATAAGATAATCCCTCTAGTCAAGGGTTTGTGGCGAAATGACAAAATTGAGGAAGCTATTTAGAAGCACAAAGAAGATATGAGGAAAAACTATCACAAATTATTTTAATTTTTGGAACGAAAATTCTCAAGGGGTAAATTATAATGACCGAGAAAATCCTAAAATTAAACAATGTAATTTATATATTTAAGTCAACGATTTTCCTAGAAACTATCATGTTTGATTTTGTGACCGAGGGATTTATAGAATTAACATAAATATTCTAAAATTCTATAGTAAATTTTAATGATAAATTTATTAACTTCTTGTGATTAAATAATACAGTTGATAACTCTCATTGCGACTTAAGGTGAAAAAATTTCAATCTATAAATAACATAAGAATTTTAATTATAAGAATTTTTAAGTGCAGTCCGATGTTAGCAATATACCGAGAAATACTTTAATATATAACAAGTCATTGATTGCCTACTAGTTAAAAATTGGAATTACGTGAGTAGCACTTTTGATAAAAAGTGCCATCCAAGCTTAGAAATTGACACTATCAATGACTGCATCATTACCAAGGCAAAGCGTAGAAAAAGTCAAGTTTAGATCTTATTTATTCTAGAAATAATTTTAAGACTTAAAATAGTCCAATTTAAATACGTGATGAAGAATTTATATCAGTATTAATTTATTCAAAGATCAGTGTCGGACTGTGAGTGAGTAGTGAAAAAGGACGCATCAGAAACAAAATTTTCTATCAAGTAAATTAGTCATCTCCAGCCAGTATAAAATACGTATGTTTAGAGGAATTTTTGAGAGACAAGAGCAAAGTACAAGACTTGACTTTGATTTAAACTTGATTTAATGGTAGTCCTTGTGGTAATTATGGCATTTTTTTCTCCATTTTCTCTTCCTTTTTCTCATTGTGGCGGCTTAAGCCTCTTTTAACGCAAAATTTAGCTTATTTAAGCTCAATTAAGAGCTTAACAAAACAAGATTAAAAATTAAGACTACTTAGCAAATGTTCTATAAATAGGACCTTGTGTTTCATAAAGCCGCTTTTGTTCATTTTTCCCCTTTTCCCTCTAGCAAAAACCGGTTCTCTTTAAGCAAATTCCTCTCAAAAATTTCTTCCTTTCCCACACTCACAACCACTAGCCAAAATATGGAAGGAGAAAAGAAGATCTAGGAGGAGTTAAGCATGATCAAGCTTATGGTTTGAGTTAATTTATAATTATTTGGAGATTAGGCATGTAATAAGCTTTATATGGGTGTTTATTATGATTTTTATAAGTTTGAATTATAGTTGTTTACCTTTATGTATGTTGAGCATGATTTCAAATTTTTTCGAACACAAAATTTTTAGATTTTGACATTTTGAACAAATCTTTGTGACTAAGTTTTTTCGTAGTTTTGACTCCAACTAGATTAGGTTTTCAGACCATTTTCTAAAACTGCCCAAAGGAGTGAAAAAACTGCTCAAAAAACTATCAAATGGAGGCAATCAATATTTTAGCATAAACGGGTCATTTTCGAGGCTGAATTACAATTCAAGAAACGTAAAAGGTTTAGATCTCGATGAGACAAAAAAACTTTTGTAAAGAAAACTTTTTCAAAATTTGCCGCTAAAAATAGTTATAGACAAATTTATAAAACTGCCGAAAAATTGTAAAAACTGGCAGCCATTGTTTTAGAGTAAATAGGCCTGTTCGAGGCCGAATCACTATTTTCACAAAATATGAAAGTTTTAGATCTCAACGAGACAAAGAACTTTGATGAAATTTTTTTTGTAAGAATATGCATTTATGCTAGACTTTAAAGCAGATTTATAAAAACAGTTAAAACTTTTTATAGAAAACTATTAAATTGGTAAAGTTTGCAAAAATCATCGAAAACATATATGTTAAAGACATAAAACTAAATTTTGTTAAAACATGAAGGTTCTAGACATTGTTAAAATGAGAATCCTCTACGAAGAAAATTTTTCGAAAAACTATCTTTAACATATAGTTTAATGGTGACTTTTAAAATTAACAAAAAGTGCCTTTCAGTATTAGTTTTTAGATTTCTAATTTGCAACCAACAGAGAAATTGTAGCACTCGAAAAACAATATGAGTCTATGGTTTGTTGTTTCATCAATTTTGAATGCTATTTTAGAATATAATTTTTAACATGAAACTTTAGTTATACGAATGTGGTTTTCCTACAACATTTAAGGTTTTGGAATGAACTTTAAAAGGGGATTTGTAAAAGCCCATCATGCTACACTTGCAACATCACAATGCTAAGTACAAGCCCAACACCCATACTAGTTTAAGAGCCCCTCTAAGATCTATACTTTGATAATATAGCGTATGGAACGCCTTGAGAACGCTTCTAGACTTAATGGGCCTTAACATAATTACGAGCCCAATAAGTGTGTCATGGTTAAGAAAGTTAATTAATTATTAAATTAATTAATTGAATTAACGATTTAATTAATAGATAAGAAAATTAATTAGTTATTAAATTGATTAATTATTAACCTTAGCACGAACAAGTAAGGACAATTAAGAAAAACTAAATTATGAAGATTAAATTAATCCTTGTGAGAAATATGGCGATTCTACGATCCTTTAAGGAAAATATATCCTAAGGAAAAGATTAAATAGCCTTATGACTATCCTAAATTAAAATAGCGTACGATAAGCTAATCTAACACTTCTAATGGGTGTTATTCTACATAATTTACCAACAAATGATAGGAAACTTTGACGAGTTAGCAATTTTTACTATTGTAAAACATGTAAGAAGGAATCTTGATTACAATATAAATAGCTTCTAAATAAAATGTTTTACATGTTTGATAAAAATTATAAATGCATGTTTATGACTTATGTTATAGTATGTGATGCCATGCCATACTGCATACTCCCTTATAAGTCCAATGAAACCTATAAGATCAAATTAAGTTTGAGTTTCACACCAACCTCTCCACTACGAGAGCCTTATGTTTTAGTATAAAAATTTAGATCACGATGTTGTTGGAAACGTTATAAACCCTAACTTCTTAATAATCGCTTGCGACCGGTACGAACACTCAGGCCCATGAGTTTTATAAGACATGATTATAAAATATACATAGCCGACACATGTATATTTTATTATATCTATTCTCAATTGTTTTGTAAGACATAGTTCTTACTTGTTGAGCAAAAGCTTATCTAAGTATGCTTATATTGTAGGTAAACAACCTACAAATAATGCATGATAGACGGTGGCGTAATTATGGATGATGAAGTGGAGATAAAGAGTGGATATTGCTCGCATTTAATTTGTTAAATAGTTTTTGATAATTATGACTTTGTTCAATTATGTGTATTTTTCAATTATGTGTAAACAGGATGATAAAGTTATATATGTATATTTTGAAAGATTGATATGGTAAGACGATATGTTATAATTTTTGTTGCAATGAAGTAGTTTAATTAGAATTAATTAGTAAGTTTATTTAAAAAAAATTCCATAAATTTAAGTAATCTTAATAAGTATATGTTAAGTAGATAAAGTATCGGCCGCATAGTTAGAGTTGTCACAACAGATATAAAGTAAAATACAGTTTCTTGCTTAAAACTCCTTGAAACATTAAACAGAGTTTTGACGACGACTGGTTCCGCAAAACCTGAGAGGGAAATTCTTAAAACAAGTAAAACATAAGCAAGAGAGTAAGTAAGATTATTAGCTAAATCACAGCATTCAAAACTTAAGAAATAGATAGAAGAATTATCTATAAACACACTTACAGAAACCGAAAGGTATAATTTTACTAAAAACCATAAAAAGGCTTATTTTTCAAATCACACAGCTTTTTCAAACCTGCAGAAACAAATAAAAAGAAATCTCGTAGATTCATGCACCGAAACTGAACATATAAATTATCATAAATTATAATAATTAAACACTTACTCAGTGCGAAGATTGGCTAACACCACCGTAGTAGCCCGTACAGGTTTTTGGGACTTGCCCCTAGGATGCTTTCTGCACAACTTGAACTTTAAAGGCTCCAAAAATAAAAACTCAACCATCTTGGGAAAATATCATAAGACAAACTTAGGCCAATGAGTATCACACCAGACAACGTTTCAAAACTATCTAAATATGGAATAGAGCTGGAAACAATCTTAGCCTGAAAATCGAAGTACCTTGGAGCAATCTTAGGTGAAGGTTTAATTTTATTTTTGCAATTCTTTAAGAAATAAATTTTTTTTTCAAAATGCCTTGAAAATATTAAAAATACAACTCTTTATACAAATCAACACTTTAAAATCAAATAATCTAAAATCACAGATTTTTGAATAACTTGAAAATAGAATAGAAACAATTCTTAAAAGTCATTTAAGTATAAACTTTTGTGCAAAAAAAATTCTAAAGATGGCTACCAAAGAAGGGATAAACAAATATCCTACCTTGGCATACAAACAACGTTAGTTCCATACTGGAATCCAATGTGTGCTCTGTATCATTAAAAACTTTAAAATGCAATTAAAGTTAGGGATAGCACTGATGAAATATCATTATATTAATTTCATTATCAATGTGCCTCTTCATGCAAATCAATTTATGGAATGCAAACATAAAATTCTCAAGGTCTTAAAGACAAAAAATAGAGTTTTTGAAAATATTTCAAACTCAAGACAATAAAAACCAAACTGGCACAAGTCGGGAGCCTCGAGAGGCTTGGAGCCGATCGACCGGCCTCCAAAGTGGTAGTCGACCATCCTCTCTCTAGAAATGGGCAGAGCCCAATTCATTCTTTGCAGCCTGATTTGAATCCAACTCAAATTTTTCACACTAATAAATTTTTAATGTACGAAAGTGTCTCAACATACTAAGATAAACATGCTTAAACATAAACAAATGTTGTCCTCAAATTTTAACAATCAAACGCATAAAAATCAAAGGTTTATACTAATTTTTGAAAAGAAAAACTTTAACAAATGAACTCTAACTTTGAAACTTTTCTTATCAACAATAATTCACATGTATCAAGTCAAATGTTATTGAACGTGTTTAGATTGCATTTCACAAGCTCATCAAGATCAAGACCACAATTTTCCACATGCAACTCAAATATGCACAAAATTGTTGAAATTGAACATGCATGTCTCAATGTCAGAAATCCAAGAAAAGTTGAGGGAAAAAATTGAAATAAAATTTGGATCAAGTAAAAAACACCAAATTTTAGAATCGATTATAGGGAAATAATACCTCAAATCTCCTTGGAAAAGTTTTGAAAACTCAGACTAACAAAGAATCTTAAACCTTGAAGTAATTTTCTGGTTACTGGGGTTTTATTTTATTTTATTTTTTTTTTAGTTTTTCAGCATGAATGGTGGCTGGGTTTTATCAATCTTGGAAGGTTGATTGTGGGAAAGAAAGAGGGAGACGAAAATGAGAAAAAGAGAGTGGGAGAGTATCTAATATGTGGAAGAGGTTTTCCACGTGAATGAGATTTAAAGGAGGCAACCATGGCAATTCTGTAATTAAGTGTAAATGGAAGGGATAAGAGTGTAACTTAACATTTTAAGACCAAAAATTATAACTTTAAAATGACTTTGAAGTTAAAAATATGCAACACAATTTAATGTCACTGAAATTAACAATTTAATCAAACTTGGCACACTAAACAAATTAAATTAACATAATTAGTTATACTTAAAATTAATAGGTGCTACAATAAAAAATTTAGAACATATTTAAGAAAATAATTTTAGTGAGTAACAATAGAAAATGAATTAGGAGATACATATGAGAAAATAATAGTAGAGATGATTACAAGGAAAAAAGTTTATGGAGGGGCACATTATTTTAAAAAAAAAACCTTGAAGACATGCAATTTAGAGGACTAGTATTTGTGAGAAAATAATAATTGAGAGGGCTGTGTAAAAAAATTTAAAAGAAAACATATTTGTTAGAAATTATTTTAATGAAAAAATATTTAAATAGGAACATGTTTGAGAGAAAACATTAGAGTTCGTCTCTAGCACCACTCATTTCAAAAATATTGTTATGACATGGGCAAATTAGAGAACAAGTTTTGTGAGAAAATATTAGTTGAAAAGGTTATTAGAGAAAGAATATGTCTAAATATTAACACATTTGAGACAAAATATTTTCGTACGTAGAGCAATTAAAAAAATACTTATAAGTATCACTTTAGAGGACCACATTAAAAAACATTTAGGCATGGAGACAATTTTAAAATATTTTAATATGGTAAATAAAAAATATTTTAATAGGGGTAAATACAAAATGCAATTCAGTAAGCACACATTTAAAAGTATAGCATTCAATAAGGAAAACAAAGCAAAAGAAAGGATTAACAAAACGCACATCAAACCAATACGAACACAATGTGCACACTTGCATTTTAACAAGGACACATCGGGAAAAAAAATTATTAATTAATATACAACCAGAACACAATATTTAAGGGGGAAATGATTTATACAAATTAAAGCATAGGAGAATACTACTTAGGCGCGCAAATAAAAAGAAAAATAAAAAAATTCAAGTAGAGGTATATTTGAGAAGCAATTATTTCAATGAGGCTGTTAGGAAAAAAAAAGTATCTATGAAGGTCACATTTGAAAAAAGTGAAGGATTGTGTTGACGGTGGAAATTGATTAACAATACTCCTCACAAGTCACTCATAGTTCCCACAAGTAAGTATAATAAAAAAGTGCCAGAAAATATTGAACATGCATATTTTAGAGTGGTTCACTTTTAAATAGGCTGCATCTACTGTACTTCCTTTATGGAGAGTTCATACAATAGTTTCTCAAAAGGATGGTAAGAAAAATGAGAAGATCAAATTGGGAACTAGAGCTAGAGGAAGAAAAACATGGTCCCTTGGCCCTTCCTCCTCTTCATCTTTTATACAATATTATGTTACCATTATTAAAAGAATAGAAATTAAATATTGCTAATGGGAAGAGAATACTCATGTCCTGTGCTAGCCTATTCCTTTTGAGTGTGATGTCTCTGCATGTGTAACGAATGTGTCGAGTCCTGGGCTAGTGGTCTAAATTTCATACGCACTACCTCGACTGTTGGTCTCACCCACTCTTTTTTGTTGCTCTTAGAATAATAGCCATAATAATAGGCGGTGGATATGACGTTCCTTTAAGCTCGACCTCATGCTAGAATGACAAGATCAGCTAATCATCTCGATGCTTGATTCTTTTGAGATTAATGGGCAAAGTTAGGCTTTTCTTTGATCTCGCCTCTAGGCTTTGGGTTGTTGAGAACACACAAAAAATTTGCCCCATATAAGCTTTTAGTAGTTGAGGATGTGGCGTGTCACTCATTGCTTAGGAGTTAAGACATGTCCCTTAAGGTTGCTTGTTGGAGAAGCATTTGACTAGAGTCATGATCATTCTTCTAATGCTCTCACTTTTTAGGCAGCCAAGCAGTCGTCTTTGCTAAGACAACTGCCATATCCCTACACAAGGCATCACATCGATTTCAGAAGATTTCAATTTGGGCCGTTGGATCTTCAAAGGGTTTTCCTACCTAAGATATGGGTAATTGGATGGTGACCTTTGGTTATCTTAAATCCTTGGCCATTAGATCAACGGTTCCCATGCTCAACAGCTTAGATCTCTCCTCTACAAGAATATTTAAGGGTTTTCCTTAGACCCTCAGAGCAATTTTCTTAAGTCCTCAATTGTTTCTCTTTTTCTATAGCCTTCTAGACCAAACTTTCTCATGGGTCTGCTGCAAATTTTTGTCGTTGATCACCATCACCGATTATGGGATTATAAACTTCAAGCAGTCGAATGCCAAGTTTTTATTAAACAATAAGTCTTAGAATCTCAATTTTCATTTTGAGTTCTCTATGTGTGCCTTTTTTTCTTACTTTCATTTATTTGCATTTTCTAGGTTTGTTGCCTACAAAATAGGTTAGATTTAGGCAAAAATAGTAGGAAATAAAAGAATATACCAGTTTTGGCTATTCTTGAGATGCATGTTGCGATTCTTTAGGAATTTGGGATGATAGTTGATTTTGGGTTTTTTGAGCCAAGTCGACCTTCATATTCATAGAGGTTTAGGTTGACTATTTGGTTTATACTTGATTGTGAGCCAAACAGATGTTCTTAGTTGCCAGGTTGACCTCTCGATATAGGGCAATCTTTTTGACATTGATCTTTTTTACAAGATTTTGTCTTCTCCTAGTCATTGTCGAGAGGTCGAGTCTCCATCCTAAGTTTGCTCAAACATTGTTGAGGCCACCGAGATGTCCCAATTGTGGGACAATGTTATCCTTGAAAATGATCTTGTCTTCAGGGATATCAATGAGTTTGGTAGTGTCCTTTCAACGAACAATGTAGATGACTTAGTAGACAATGTCCCCTTTCTCGTTTCCACTACAATCCTGGACCCAAGATATCCTCATTCGGTCATGGTCGAACCGAAGTTCTAAAGCTTTTCTTATAAAAAAGCAACCACAACATGGGACAAGCCATTAACTACTTGCAGTGGCAAGATTGTTTCAGTTCAGTCCAGGACCACCAAATCCTACTATAGAACACTTGACATCCATAGGGTGTTCACCGAGGGTAAGGTCGATGGGAGGTACTTCGAGTTTGTAATTCCTAATGAGCACCACCATGCTAATGTGCTTCGGTTGGATAGATCACTATCTACAGTAGATGTGTCAGGGCCAGTCAAATCTTCCTTCTTAGCCCCTTTATCAAGAGGCTCTGTTGCAAGTTTGAGATCTTGTTGACATAGTTGTCTCTCAATTTTTGGTACATTTTCTTAGGGATTTGGATCTTATGACACTTGTATTTTTGTTAGACATAGTGCCTTAAGGAGTAAAATGTTGTAATAAGTTTTTGGAGACATTTTATCAATAAAAAGTTTATTTATTATTAAAATACCAAATGTTGTCCTCTTTATGTTCATTTCTGTTGAATGTATGATAAGCAAACAAAAGTCTAAGACTGTCGGTCTAAACCTTTAATAATTGTGCATATGATGGACAAATTATACGGAAGAAATGAATCTTAAAGGTGATGGTTTAAATCATAAGATCTGCAATTAAGGGAATAAAATTAGGCGCTAAGATTGATATGTTGTCTACATCCCTAATGGGAGATAGCTTGTCGTGGTCAATGGAGTGGGACTCCATGAGTAAAAACATTGGTACATTGTCATAAGTGACAATATAATAGATCGAAACAAAAAGTTAAATTGATTTGGTTATTAATTCTGTTTGTTCAAATCAATTTATTTTAGACACTCATATATGTTGTGTCTTAATTCCGAAATGACTAATGAGCCTATATTCTTGACTTAGGTTTTTGATGTGCCAAAGGGTGACATTTTGATTTAATGATGGTACGTATATCAGTATGTTAGAGGCATGACTCTTGATTCATGTAGACTTGTTATTTATAGATATGAAATCCATAGCTCTTTTTTTTAGAGTTAATGATATTCTCTTATATGCATTATCGTGTAATTGAAGACTGGAGTGCTCAACCATTTGTATACATAAGTGTAACCAAATGGTATATTATCTATAGATAGTAAGTATTTCAATGGTGTGATAATGGAATGAAAATAAAATAATTGGGAAGGTAATACGGAATTCATCCTTAAGCTAATTATTAAATCCTATAGGATGTGACACATTATGATATGCCATAGACTATTAGCCCTTTAGAGTTTTGTAATTTTATATAGTTAGAGAGTGCAGCTCTAAGCCTTTAGTGAAATAGCGTTAGAATTGATAGTTATAAATATATATCTGGGATATTGTATTTTATAATTATAGGAGCTTAATCTATATATGTCTATCGGGTCTCCTTTGCTAGCTCTTAATAATCGTGTAATGAAATGGCATATTTTTCCTATATATTAGTGACTTATATTAAATTATTAGATTGGCTGAAATTCAATAAGATTGGATTTAATAATTCATGTTAGTTTATCGGTTGAATTAATTTTGTAAATAAATTAAAAATAAACATGTGGAATTATTTGGATAATATTTTATTTACTATGGGATTATCTTATCTGACTGTTTTGATAAGATAACTTTTCTATTGGGTTGTTTGAATTAAAACTGAGGCTCTATCAAATATTCTAAGATGAAAATAACATATTCTGAGGATTCAATATTATCGCACTATCGGCAGACTGGTAGGAAAGTTTGGTAGGGCAATGGAGCAAGTTTGCAGAACATGCGATAATTAGAACACGTGTTTTTGACACATTTTTCATTAGAAGTTAATCCAGACTTGAATTTTGAGGCCTAATTTGATAAGGTTTAACCCCAAATTTGACCACTACAAATAGAGGGTGAGTTCTCTTTGTTATTCGGATCACTTGAGAAGCATAGAATGAGTACTCTAGTGAGAGAAATTCGGAAACACCCTAAGAGCTATTGTTCAATGTCAAGAATCTTAGCTCTAGGTTTCCTGAAATGGTTGGAAGGAGAGTCATTGGAGGAAAAGTTGTACGACATGTGACCACCCCCATTCCGATCGTAGATAGTGAATAGCAAAGAAGATTAATTGTGACGACCCACCTACGGGGCCTTTACTTAACTTGAACATAATCGTAATCTCAATATACTTTAACATAAAGTACTAAAAATTACGAAATAATTTTTTTTCCCTCAAATGGATTACAAACCTTTACTTAATCTTTATAACTTTATGTATAACAAGTAAAAAACATATTTTAAAAATAACTTTTATAACATTTACAAACACATTACAAGTCATAACTTGTACTGTAAAATTTACTGCATAATAAATGCATCATAAAACTTATAACTTAAACCGTAAAACATTATGCATTAACAAAATGCACAAGTACTTTAAACATAATTATTTCAAATGAATTCTTGATAATAAACAATTTGTAACATATAATCTTGAAAGAAATATCAATCATTTCTCAAAACATAATTTCGTAAACTAACATATTAACATTAATTTCTCAAAAATGAAAAAAAATCACATAATAGTTATTATGATTTAACGAAATTATAATTCGTAAAAACTTAACCCTTGCATACCTCATAACATTAATCTCTTAAAACATATAATAATAAAATATTTTTAAAACTTTTCTTTTAAACATAAAGACAATTATTTAAGAATTACTTCCTTTAAAACATTCCTTAAAACATACTTAAAAACTGTTGCGACTATTGTCACATTTCAAGTTGAGACCTCGCTCAACCAATGCCTTTAAACCCTTTTTTGAATCATTTCTTAAAACTTAATAAGAAACAATTACTAAAACATAGCTTGAAACTTAACTTTACAATTGGATAAAATGTTTCGTAAAATACAACTTAAACTTTGAAAACATTTCTTAAAACTGCGACTTTCTTGAACTTTGAAAGTACTATATTAAAAAATGAAAAAATAACCTTTTCTTTTGGCAACAGAAACATACCATAGTGGTATCCATACCCATCTCCACCATTCGTCCGCCGCTTACCACCACCCAACAAATGTCGCTGACAGGTTTTCTTACCTACAGCATGAACATACTTAAATAAGCTTTCGCTGACTAAGTAGAAAATCAGTCTTGCAAAACATAATTAAAAATCATTTTAATAAAAATATGCATGAACATTTTCTGCTGTCTTGTCAACTCGTTTTATGCTTAATTATAAACATTCTATAGTTATCCATTTCTTTCTTTAACTCTTATCTTTGTTTGAAAACTTTCCTTATCTTATTTTAACTTTCTAACATTATTCCTTATCTTTCCATATCTTACTTTAACTTTCCTTATTTTGGTTTAGTGTCCATACTAACACCATTAATCATGAGATCAGAAACATGATGCTTCCCTTGTGAAAGACTTGAGACCATCAAACTTTGAGGTAATGTACCTCATATCTAGGAGGTCAAACTTTAACTTTACTTTCATTACCTCATGACAAGAGGCTAGAACGACACTTTTTTTTTATCTTTACATTACTTTCTTATTAACTTTAGTGAGCATTTCAAATGCAATCACCTCATATGCATCACACTTGCAAATCATAGCTTGTACTGTAAGACCTATTGCATTCATCACACATTAATCATAACATCATCGTAGCATATCATAACATGACATAACATAACATAACACCCATTCTAACATAAAACAGTGTAACAATTAATGATCATGGATTTTCATAAATTTTTATGAAAGCATTTAAAACAATTTATTTTAAAATGGTTTATATTGTAGATGAGATTCCTACTTACTTGGACTCGGAGCTAAGCGGGTCTAGTTGTACCTCGTTGTATCTACAGTATGCAAAGCATCCTCTGCAGTGTTCGTCAAGCAACCATGAATGGTTAGGAATGCTTAATGAAGATCATACATTACTGAAAACGTCATATTGGATTTCGTTACTGTAGTTTGAATCACTTCGATCCTCGTGCAATTAGTACCAGATGATTTTCACCAGAGTGAAATTAGCTTGAACGGAGGTCACCATCACGTTTAGAGCATCGAAATGAGTCGGGAGGCTGTCTTAGATCTTCGATCAGAGGTCCGGATTACAAAACCCAAAGTCACCGTTGACCGACGTTGACCGACGTTAATCGGGCTCCGTTGGTGGCTGGGCTCAGGCCTACCCCCTATAATTTGACCCTTCTGAGTTCAATGGTCACCTTAATTTGGCTCAATTTGATCCCCAACTAATCAAATCAAGGATAGATTTCTAGGCCAAAATCGGAGGCTCTGATCTTGGTTTCTCGACGATGGCTCTGCCAAATTGGCTTGGGGGTTTTGTTCCCCACGGTCATCTGAGTAAGTTGGTGGCAGTGGTGCACTGCACCATAGCATAGAATGGCAGCCTGAAGCTCCTCGTGGTGGCGTACAAAGGGGACGGCCATTCTCGGTCTTCCCGTGGGTGGTTCACGAAATTGGGAGAGGCAACAGCTTCATTGTGGGCCTCTGAGTGTTTTCCCCCAACCAATTCGGGGTAACTAGGTCGAGAACGATGGCCACCACGGTGGTTGGCTGTGGCGCTCTTGGAACTCCGATGTTGGGCTACCACCTCCAACAATTGATTGGGGTGTCTTGCTCGTTGTCTCCCTCTGGTCCTTTTGGCACCGGTGGTGTGCCACACCGCCGTTGGAGACTGCGGGTCCGACAGAGGCTCGACAACAACGACAGGGCTACTTCGTTGAGTTGCTCCAACTAGAGTTACATGGTGAGGCTAGTACTATTTTGCTTCTCTCGTCATGCTGAGTCCATAGACACCAAGATCATGTTGATTGGTGGTCGGACAGCAGAGAAATCACATTGGAAAAAATGGGTTTCTCTGCCACTTTGGGCGGCGCGTGCGGCTTCCTCCTACGGCGTTGCTGGCGTCACAACATATCGTTGGACTCAACTCGACGAGTGCATTCTATTGGTGTAGAAGGTGTCGAAAATAGACGTTGAAATCTTGACCGAGATTTGAGAGTAGAGAGAGAAAATGTAGAGAGAGAAAGAACTGATTTTTTGTGAAATTCTCTCCTTCTTTTTGAATTTTCAAGTATATATATAGGCACCATTGTTGGTCTTTGATGCCTATACTGTATCGTGATCGGTTTGATCAAATTCTTGATTCGTAAACTTAAAATTCATGTACACATAACTGTACTCTTACTGAATTGATATCATACAAGAATTTCCACATAATCATGGTAAGTTGAAAAATTCCACTTTGATCACATAATCTCAATTTAAATCTTTTAAATTGAGATTCTTATATTGCCACCACTATGACTCATACATGAAATTAATGAATCGTAAACTTTTAGTTTAGCGTATTAAAAATAACTATTTTAATGTACTATCATAACATTACAAGTATTTAACCAAGTAATTTTAGAAAAATCCCTAATTAATCACGTTTATTAATTCTTATATTTTTTCCAGTCATTACAATCTACCCACCTTATAAAATTTTCGTCCTCGAAATTTGAGATAAACCAAGGGTATCTTTTGGCTCTATAACTTAATCTTATGAGGTTTTCTTTCTTTTTAGAAGCTTTCGCCCAAACATCTTAATATGGAAATATGGTCTCATTTTCCCAAAGCCATCCTTCTTTTATTCGAGGACTTATAATAGTACTATTTCGTATCTTAGGTTGCGTATTCGTACCTAGATCATGATCTGGTACATAAGAATTGGCCAAAAAGTTTCATCTTTTTATTGCTCAGTCTATAGGCCCTTTATCATCTAGTCATTCCAAACTAATGATAATGGCTATCTAAAATATGTTTATGTACTTGTCCAAAAACTTCTAAGGGTTCATAACATAACTTAACTTTTCATATCTCTCTTAAGCATGTCTCGCCTTTCCTTGGGGTGTGGGAAAAGGAAAAATTCGCTCTTGTCTTTTCTATATTCATAGAGTTTTTCTCTTGGCTCTGCTCTTATGACCTTTCTGTTGGTCACAAGAAATTTTCTAAATTCTACTTGATTATCTAAATCATTCTCACGATTTCTAATCGAAACTAGGGTGTCTTATAGTAATCTTTCTAGTTTCCTATAGGCAAATTGGAGGTTATATCCTTAATGGGTTTCTTATGGACCTTATTGTGCATGTTCATTATGCACTACATGGTATTATACTTATATACTATATCTTGTTATACTCTAGATAACAAGCATCAATTATAGCATTCATATCCATATTATTTGCTCGTATAAGTATCATAGTTACATATCATATTCATAACATATCATACATATACATGTCATTCATATCATACTTTCACATATTACTCGTACTCATGTCATTCATATCATACATACACATGTCGTTCATACTTTCATGTCATAGAGTTGCTATACATATATTTTTTTTAATAATAGCAACTATGTCATATCATATTCATGTCACACTTTTAGTCATGTTACATTTATAATATATACGACAATCATAGTCATAACATTCATGCATATATCAATCATACTTTCATATCATAAAATTGCTGAACTTCTCTCTTTAGCGATTATTACATATCATAGACCTTTGAGTCGCTAACCTTTCGACAACCTCCAGCTCAAAAAACAATGAGCTGACGACAGCACGTCAACGCCCAAGCGCCAAAAAGAAGGTGACTATTGAAGCTATGGACAATTTCTCTCCTCCTCCTAAGAAGAATATTCCCTTCTTGTTGAGCGGTCGCATGAAAGATATGAATTTTATTGTGGGCTACCTGTTCGATGCCTAGGTAGGGAGTATGCTTGACCTTCCCCTCGTTTTAGCCTCGTCTTTCAGGCTATATACGAGTTTATCTTTTAGAAGGATTAGGCCATGGCCGAGAAGTTTCTTCTCCTAGAGCAGCATAGGGAGCAGATTCATAGCCAGGTCAACGTAAATGTCTTCAAATGTTTTATTTTGATTGCTTCTACTCTTTATATTCCTACCAGATATTATTCTAACCTTGTCGTTCTTGTGCAGGACGATGGCCTTCATCTCCTATGGAGAGATTAAGAAACCAGTGAAGGACTTGGTCCAACCCCACAAGGAGATTGAAACACTAAAGGTTCTCCTTCACGAGAAGAAACAAGCAGTCAAGGATATGAAGGACAAGGAGACCAAGGTCCAGTTTCTTCTTCACAAGGAGCAGGAGGACTCCAACAAGCTCTCCCAAATGATCCTCAAGGTCTCTGTAGAGATTGAGAGTGAAAAAGAGAGGCTACGCCAGTGGGGTTAGTGGGGTTGATGTCTTACGTGGCCCAAGAGGTGGTCAAGAAATACCAGGACTCAGAGGAGTACCTAGCTAGCCAAAAGGCAATTCTCCAATTAGCTAGTGAGCAGATCTTGGAGCAAATCTGCACTGGCCATCCTGACTAGGACTTGTCTTTTTTGTGCACTCTAGAGGCCTTGACCTTGGCCAACGAGTCACTTGCGATAGAGAAAGGAGCTATGGGGGCCAAGAAATGAAGCCTTTGTACTTTTTTTAACATCTGTTGTAATGACAACTCTTTTTTTTTTTATCAATATAATCCATATTTACCTTCATCTTTTTGTTGCATACTTTTTTTAACATCTGTTGTAATGACAACTCTCTTTTTTGTCAATATAATCCATATTTACCTTCATCTTTCTCTCTCTTTTTTTTTTTTATCTTTTTTCTAATTGTATTGAGTGTCAAGATTATAGGTCAAATGAAATCTATAATAAGCTCAACAGCTTAACAACTTAGTGACTTATAAAATATACTAAGGCATGTTGTGCCTTTAGCTTGCACAAAGATCTCCCTTAAAGCATAAGGCTTTGCCTTTTTAGCTCAACTAGGCATAGGGATTTTAGACATAGAGATAACCCTTAGAGCATACGGCTTTGCGGTTTAAGGCTAGTGTAATTTTTAGTGAAGGCTTAGAAGCTTTAGGACATAGATTTTTACCTTAGGAGCATAAGGCTTTGCCTACTTAGTGGAGTTTTATCTTCGCTGTGACTTATAGATGCAAAGAGAGTAGGTATTCCAAGGATGCTCAATGCGACCCATCATCAATTCTAGTATGTAGGTTCCTAGCCTTTCATATCTCAAATTTTATAAGGTCATTCCCAATTTGGACCTAGAGTGTTGGCATTCCTTGGCTTGGTATTTGGAGTTACTCTTCTCAAAACCAAGTCTCCAATGGCATATCTCCTTCCCTTGATCCCTTTGTTATAATATCTCGTCGTCCTTTGTTGATGAGTGACGAGGTGCATTTGTGAGTCGATCCTTCATTCTTTTAGTAGGTCAAGCTCTATGTCCATGAGTATGAAGTTTCCTTCTTTATTGTACCCCATTATTCAACTGGTTGGGGTATTTATCTCTACTAGCAGGACTTCCTCAGTACCATAAGTGAGGGAAAATGTAGTCTTGCCCATAGTAGTTCTACTCGTAGTTCTCTAAACCTATAATAACTTAGGTAATTCCTCTACCTATTGTCCCTTAAGGTCATCAATGTGTTTTTTCAATGTGTGCTTAATGATTTTGTTAACTCCCTCAACTTGTCCAATCGATTATGGATAGACTACAACTGAGAAATTCTTATGGATGCCGAGGTCGTCATAGAATTTTCTTGTCTTGGTGTTATGGAATTATTTACTATTGTCAGAGACGAGTGAATAGGGTTACCAAAGCAGTATATGATGTGAGACCAAATAAAACTTATGCAAGTTGTCTCTGTGGCTAAAGCGGCATACGGTAGAAAATGATCAATAATACTTCTCACAAATCACTCATGGTTCCCACCAGTAAGTATAACCAAAAGGTGCAAGAAAATAATGAACGCATGTATTTTTGTGTGGTTCATTCTTAAATGAGCTACATACACTGTACTTCCTTTATGGAGAGTTCGTACAATGGTTTCTTAAAAGGATGGTAAGAAAAATGAGATGATCAAATTAGGGAACTGGAACTAGAGTAAGAAGAAAGTGGGTCCCTTGGCCTTTCTTCCTCTTTATCTTTTATACAATATTATGTTGCCATTATTAAGATAACAAAGATTAAAATATTGTTAATGGGAAGAGGATCTTCATGTACCGTGCTAGCCCATTCTTTTTGAGTGTGGTGTCTCTACACGCATGGAAAATATTTCTAGTCCCGTGCTAGTGGTCTGAATTTCAAATGCATTGCCTCGACTATTGGTCTCACCCACTCTTGTTTGTTTCTCTTGGAATAATAGGCATAATAATGGGTGAAGGACATGATGATCCTTTAAGCTTGACCTTATGCCAAACTGATGAGATCAACCGATTGTCTTGACGCCCGATTCTTTTGAGATTAATAGGCTTAGCTGGGCTTTTCTTTGATCTCACCTTTGGGCTTTGGGCCATCGAGATCACACACAATAGATTATACTGCAAAAATTTAAGTGGAGACATATTTAAAAATATTTATGTTGATAGGGACAAACAAGGAGAAAAAGTATTTTAATGATTAATTTTTAGGGGAAAAAAGAAGAAAATAAAAATAAAAGAGGCAAAAAATAGAAAAAAAGATATCAATCAAGATGATAAGTGGGGATATATTTGAGAAAAATTATGTTTATAGGGAAAAATTAGGATAAATCAAAGCATATAAAATTTTAATACAAAAACAAAAAGAGGGGCGGGGGGGGGGGGGGGGGGGGGGGGGGGCGGGGGGCGGTGTTGGAGTGTTGTTTAAATGATAAGAAAATTAAAATTCTAGGACAAAAGACGAAAAAAAAAGTGGAAAAAAAACTGAAAAATAAAAAGGCAGTAAAAAGTAATGTAAAAGGGATTAAACAAAAATATTTAAGTTTTGGAGAAAAATGAAAAAGATTATATATATATGTGTGTGTGTGTGTGTGCGCGCGCGCGCGTGTGGATGGAATAAAGAAACGAATGTGTGTGGATGGAATAAAGAAACAAATATTTCAATCAAAACGCTGATTTTGGTTGAAAATTATATACATTGGCCCGAATTGAATATTTTTTATATTGTTAAGATTAAGATACTTGTTACTTGTTAGTGACGAGTTGATAGTTTAGCTTCAGAATTATAAGGTACTTGGTACCGTTAGTTTGAACCAACTGATTTAAACTTCAAACTACTATATCATATAAGAGATTTATTGTAGCTCACTTTTAGTTTACACTGTAGCATATAAGAGCTTTACACTTTACACTTTACACTGTAGCAACTAAAAGTTTTGACTTAAACTAATTTTGCTAAATTCCGTATTGATCATGAATTGCTGAAAATAAAAATTGTTTCACGGGCACCCTTTCTTTTGCTCCCATCATAACAGTTAAATACTTATAGGTCGTTTGGTATGTAGGTCTAAAACTGTTTAAGGCAGTTCAAACCATAGAAGCGTTTTAAACTGGTGTTTTGTAGAGCAATAACCGAGGCCAGTTAAAACCATAGAGGCGGTTTTAAAACGACCCAAAACTCCAAAATCTAAAATTTGCACCCTTCAAGTTCATAGAGTTCAAACCATTTTCTAAAGTAAAACCCATTATATTTTCTACAGTAAAAGTTATTCTTATTCTTGTTTTTCTTTTGTAAACTATTGTTTTGCAAACACCATTTCTTGTTTTAAACTTGATGTGATGCTTTATTCTCATTTTAAACCTTTACATTTCAAATGTCAGCTCAAAGCCAATGTTTAAACCACACAATTAAAAACTCACAGTTTAAACCGTAAACTTTTAAACCACACTATCCAAAACCTGTGCATAAAAAGAACAAGTATTTTTCCTTTGGATATCATATTTTCTTAACATCACGTACTGAACAACGTTGACCTTTAGTCCAATCTAATTGTATCACATAATGGTAACGCAACTTATTACACACTTTTACATACACGTGGTTACCATTTAATAAAAAAAGCTTAGCATCATTGGCGATATTCACCATTTTTCTGTGTGAAAAAGACTACGTAAACCTATCATATATGCTCAGATGATAATAACAGTAGTGCCCATATTAGTTCACGCACGATTCCCTTTTATGGGTATGAAGTCCAAAATTACTTTTTATTTTTCATAAAATTTTGATCTTTTTTTTTTAATAAATTGTTTCTGCAGATGATATATTAACAAACAAGGGCTCCTTGACAAAAACATCAGTTACAATAAAGTGCCAACGAGCATCTCAAGACCCAAAAAAAAAAAAAAAAAACTTCCAACAAGCATAAAGTCCCAAAATACTAGGATAATTAGTTGAGTTCACATCAGTTCCACAGGGCAACACAGAATCCACAGACGCCTTCCACATGATCGCCTGAACTACGCCAAATTGACATGTGCAAGAGATTAGCTAATAAGCAATATTACTTCTGTTATTTACGTAAATTCTAGATCTTGAAAGGAAAAGCGTGCATGCGAGCACACACATACAAGTACAATGGTCATCTACTGAGCCATGCCTTCTTTGAGTTGTTGAATTTAGTACTAGCTTATACTTACCTAATACAAGGATTTTTTAAGTAATTGAGTAGTAACGTGGTTAATTATATCACAACTAACCTACCACCTTTTTTTGGCTGAAATTTGAAATTTGTACCCTGTTCTTTTTTTCTTTTTTTTAAGCCTGAACAACACTATTTGAAAGAGCACTTTTCCAGATGACTCTTTAAAAGACAATAGAAGCTCAAATTTCATGAGTCCATTTTTCTCATCATATATAATATTAAAGGATGTTATTTAAGGCAAAGCTTAATTCTTTTTTTCTCTAAACTAATACGGAAAGTCTAGAAGATGTTGAGGAATAAAAGAACAAGCCAAAATCTGTTGTCCCAAAAGGCTGTCCCATTGGCTGTCTCACTAATAAAAGATTGACAACATATCATATGTCACTTGAGTGGAGTTAACAGCAAAGGAATATAAACAAGCTGTTAAAGACCATGATGCTTTGGTTTCCATTCTTTGCTAGAACGATTTAAATATCAAAATCTCACCTGTGTAATTCTTCTTCGTACGTCCAAAAATAAAAAAGGAAGATTTATTAAATTGAATCTTTACGATGAATGCAAACTTGTGAATATTAAATTCAAACCTCTGTTGAATCTAAATATATAAAGAAATCGTGTTGAGGTCGAGCATGCCCAAGCTTTATGATAATTTTTTCTATCACCATCATTACTTCTTATTAAATATATTCTGCCTGGAAGTCGACAATCAATATTTTATAGATATCTTGATTTTAAAATTATGCCTTGATGAGTTGATTTGGGTAAGGAATCATCAGGGAGTAACGATTGAAATTTGTAGACATGTAGACAAAAGCAGAGAAGGAAATTTTTGAGAGAACATGAGTGTTGTTGGGTCACCAAGTTGGGCTTGGATGGGTTTTGGGCCCAGAAAGGCCCGAGGTTGATCTCGCCCCATATTGTCTCGGTGTGTTCTAGAAGTTTCTTTCCAGATAATACCCGAGAGGGGTAAAATGGTTTATTTGCATCCGTATTTAAATTAGAAGATCTCTAAGATAGTGATAAGTGCTCAAGTTGATCATGATCTACCGAATCTAAGATGCTCATAAAGGATAAGATCTATAAGAGATCACGGTGATTAGGTCTAACCAATAGGAGAAGAGATTATTCTATATTTAAATTTAAATTAGGCTTAATGGGTAAGGTATTGACCATCCCATATACTATAAATAGAGACCAGTTCTAAGGAATAGCCTAAGTGTTAAATCTTGGCAACAAACTCTTTGTATTCATATTTTTTCATAGTTAAACATTACCACCTGAGATAACTCATAGTGGACATAGCCTTCAATTGAGGTGAGCCACTGTAAATTCTTCTGTTCTTGCTATTATTTACTTTACTACTTTATTTACTTCATCCATGAGGGACTATTTTGATGAGAAATTTGAGAGAATCTTGTTAGACAAGCTTTGCTCATCAACAATTGGCGCTAGAAGGAAGGCCAAAGAATTTTCCATCCTTTATTCTACAAAAAAATTCTCTTAGTTGTTCCAATGGCGAGAACACATACTAAATCCAATAACCAAAACCAAAACGATTGCCGTGGTTAGAATGACGGAAACAATGGCATTGCCAAAGGTAGATGACGGAACTGTCTCCGCCACCTCCTCTGACTAATGACCAAAATTGGATGCTCCCACTTGAAGATGCACCTCTCAACCCAAATGTGGCCTTACAGGCTCAAATTGGGATGCTAACACAAAATTACGCATAATTGATGTAATCCTTTCAACGGATGGAGAATGTCCTGAACAATCTTGGTTAGCTTAAGGGCAATAATGATGGTCCCCCATCAACTCTAATAGATGAAGCGAATCCGTAGGAAGGGACTGGTGATTCTGACGACGTGTAATCACCCCAAGCACGGGCATCAGAATTGTAAGAAAGCAGATAAAGAATGGCATAGAGAAGGGGTGCAGCCCGAGAAGCTGTAGGGCACAAGACAACTAGAATGGTGAAAGGTTACCACCATTGGCACCAAGACAGGAAGCGTCTTCAAGCTCGGTGAATAATGAAAGAAAAGAGGACGATGACAAGAAGACCTTAGAAATCGGATCCAGGCTCGGCAGACAGGAAGCAGGATATCGATATATCAGTGTTAAGTTTTCAAGAACATCTCAGGCTTGTAGAAAGAGTCAATAAGTGGGAGGCAAGGCAAGGTTATCAAGCCCTTAATCTTGATAACCTAGATAGACGTCCTTTCACTGAAGAGGTGATAGCTGAACCCTTGCCACCTAAGCTCAAATTGTCAAACATTCCCTTATTTGATGGAAAGGGAGACCTCAATGATCATGCCGAGCTCTTCAATCCACACATGAGCCTACACGGGGCCCCTAATGCAATAAAGTGTCGAGTGTTTGAAGCAACAGTTAGTGGTCCAACAATATGGTGGTTTAGGGCTATAAGGCCACAAATAATCACATGTTGGCAAGAATCATACATGGTTTTTGTTACACAATTTATAGGAAAAAGATTACAGCAAACACCCGAGAAAGACTTCAAGCAGTTAAACAAAGGACCACTGAGTTTTTAAAGTCCTTTATTGACCGTTATATAGGAGAGATGGTTTCGGTTAAGAATTGCTTAGAAGATGCCCCCCTGACATCAGTGCTTAGTTGTTTACAACAGAGAGCTTTCAAGTTTTTCTTACATAAGAAACCCCCAGTAACGTAGCCTGAGTATTTATCACAGGCTTAGAAGTACATAAACGTTGAGAGAGCGGCTTGGCTATCAGTAGATGTAGAGGTTCCATATTACCCTCCAACACCGAGCGCATTAGCAGTCAACAACATGAACAACAGACACAAAATTAGAATGGAGGAAAGAATAATGGAAAAAGGAAGAACCAAAACGGTGCAAATAATAATCAGAATTATCCTCCCCTGTCATCTGCATTGACTGTACTGCCAGCTCTGCCTGTGCCACAAACTGCACATGCCCTAGATTAGGGAAACAAAAGGCCGAGGTGCCCATATCAAACGTATGAGACGTATATAGAGCTCAATACGAATATTGAGAAAATTTAAAATCAGGTGCAAAATTACAACATATTGAGAAGGCCAATTTTGATAAGGAAGGACCCCGCTAAAAGAAATTAGAATAAACATTGTAGGTTCTATGAAGTGGTCGGTCATAACATTACAGACTGCACTGACTTGAAGGATGAGATAGAAGACGTCATAAGGAAAGGTTACTTATGGGGAATACAGTAGAGAGAAACGCCTAGGAGGCGTAGTAGTTGATTAGAATAATCTAGCATCCCAAGAGGGAAACAATCAACCGCATGCAGGGGTGATTCATACCATCCATGAGGGCCCGAATTTTGGTGGGAACTCTAGGCGGTCTTAGAAAACCTCTATTCATGAGGCCAAAGGCAGGCCTTTCCATAATTACGTGAAGGTTGATGAAAGACCAATAAAGATGTAGAGAAGAGCTAGTATGGAAATTACCTTCTCTAAGGAAGATGGACGTTCACTTTCCTCATAATGATGCACTAGTAGTTTCTGCCATGATTGATAATAACGAAGTCCACAAGGTCTTTGTTAAGGGTGAGCTCGGCGCCACCGCCGAGGAGACAAACTCCAGGTGGTTGGCCAAAAGCTCGGTTGAGCTGCTAGGGAACAAATTACCGACCCTGGCAACAACGTATGCTGCATCTGAGGTGCTTCTCAAGGCCCCCAAGGCTACACCCCCAATAGGCTACCACCTCGGGCCATGCACCAGCTCGTGTCAGATTATTTTTGTTCACAAAGTGGGTTGCTACTCACCACCACAAGCCAACAAATGGCAAATGACTCATCGTCCGATGGAAACCAATCCATTGAAAGAGGGATGTGACACTTGTCACCTACTACCTGACATGCCTTGATGTGACACCTAGGTTGTAGGCAAAACCCACCTAACACCCGGTCCAAGTGATAGCCTATAAATAGGATGCATTTATTGCATTCTAAGGAGAGAGACTTCTTCCCACCTAACAAGCTCCCGTCTTCTGCCGAGCAACCCTTGCCTTGAGCATCAGAGAGCCCTTGCCTATTGACTGACACCTTTTTCTCTCACCTCTAAAGTGTCCCTCCTCTCGTTACAGGTATGCCTAACCAGGCAGAGGAGAGCCGAGAAGAGCTAGACACCATGCGCAGCTGCACGTGGTGTTGATCCAACGTCGGACCACGATAAGCATTAATATTTTGGCGCTAGAAGGAGGGCGCCTACGCCTTCATTCAAACATTAGCCACACTACCTCCGAGAACCAAAATGGTGACTCAAGGGAATGCTAGAGACAATGCTGCCTGACAAGAGGGGTCGAGAGATGCAAAAAATCGACAGCTGAACCCAGGTAGGCCTAGGGGCTGCCCCTAGGCCACAAGGTCCTGGTCTGAGGGACAGGGAAGCACGACCAAGGCCAAACAAGGAGAGGACCTAGTTGCTCAAGACCCAATCCGATAGCTTACAAATGCAATTCAGATCCTGACTTAGCAGCTCGCACAACAGGCTCAGCGTCAGGCGGCACCTACTCTGCTACCTCCAGCCCCAATTGACCAGGCTGGAGGTCGGGTAGGACGGGATGCAATCGATCGTGAAGAAGCCGATTCTGAGAACTCGAGAGGCTCCACACATGGAACTTTAGCCAATAATAGACTAGTCCAAGAAGGTCGTCTTGGCCCTCAAGCAGCATGGGTTCCGTCACCCAAAAGTTCTCGAGCATTAGTATTTGATTGACTAGGATGCCAAGGAGAAAAGCACCAAAATCACCAGCTCGGTGCTGGCGACCATGTGGAGGGCGGAGCATCCTATAAGATTAAACTGCCTGAAGACACGAATAGTCGCCAATTCTAGGCGTTACAGCGCCAAATCGATGAAATCTGAAACAACCGCTTCGGCCTAGACGAAGTGGGAGCCTTGGATCCATCGTTTTTGGACATTATAATGCGAGCCCCCATGCCGCCTAAATTCAAAGTCCCATAAATCAAGGCCTATGATGGGACTGTAAATGCGGATGAGCATGTCGAACTATTCCGAGGACACATGCTCCTTTAGAATGCCAGTGACGTGGCAATGTGCAAGGCCTTTTCACTGCCCTAACTGGACTTGCTCGGCAATGGTTCCAAAGACTTGAACCAGCCTCTATTCTTCTTTTCAACAGCTTGCTGATGCCTTCTTAGCAGCCTTCTCCACGATGAAAACATGGAGAAACGAGATCACATATCTACATGCCATCAAGCAAGGGGATGGCAACGTCTAAGACTATATTAACTGGTTTACCCGAGCAGCTCTGGAGGTCAAACACGTCGAAGACGAGACCCTTAAGCATATTTTTATAGGGGGCCTCTGAGATGAAAAACGAACATAGTCGTTGGCCTTCAAGCAGTCTAGTATGTTTTCACAGATGCTCGGCTATGCCTAGAGGTACGCCGATGCTATAGAGTACATGAAAAGTTGCAAAGAGGAGGCCGGCCCCAGTGGGACCAAGAAGGACAAGAAGCAAAAGAAGGCACTAGAGCAAAACAATGCCAAGCAAAACAAGAAGCAAAAGAAGGAAAAGAAACCCGAGAAGCCAAAGACGCCAATCGGCAAGTTCTAGAGCTACACGCCACTAGTGACGACCATTGATGAGGTGTTCGCCCAAGTAAGTGGCAAGAACTTACTAGTGCCACCACCTAAGCTTAGGGGCAGCAAGGTGAAGCGAGATCAAGCGAGGTACTGTGAGTTCCACAAGGACATTGGACACAACACTTGCGAATGCATTCAGCTGAAGGACCAAATTGAAAGGCTGGTCTAAGAAGGCCATTTACGAGAATTTGTTGAGCGAGTCATAACCCCGAGCTCCACCTCATGAAGGAACGATCTGTCAAGCCAAGACATGCCAAACCGCTCACGAACTGACACTAAGAACACCTCGAAACCCCTGAACAGCGTACACATGATCTTCGGTGGGCTCGTTACTAAGGACACATCTCGTGGACAGTGGCCGTATGTTAGAGAAGCTCGGCTGATCGAGTGAGGTGAGTTCATAAATACGCTCAAACACATAAACAAAATATGTCGCCAATAAGATGCTATGATTACATTCACCAAGGAGAAAGCGGACAAGCTGATTCATCCATACAACGACACCCTTGTGTGCAAACTGCATATCGCCAACAACATAGTGCGACGAGTGCTGATTGCTAACAGTAGCTCGGCCGATATCCTCTTCAAGCAAGCTTTTGATAAGCTAAAGATTAGCAATGCCACCTTGGTTCTGGTCCAGACCTCGCTCTACGGCTTCACAGGAGAATGCGTCCGAGCAGTAAGAAAGGTCAGCCTACCTATGACTTTTGGAGAAGAAGCTGCTTAGATCACTCGTGTTGTCGACTTCTTAGTCTTTGACAAGCCCTCTTAGTATAACATCATAATCGACCGCCCGACACTGAACGCGTTGAAGGCCGTGGTCTCCACATATCACCTGGCCATGAAATTTCCAACGGAGGACAGAGTTGGAGTAATTTGCTCATCCCAAAAGGACTCCCGAGCTTGTTACGCCAATGCTATAAGAGCCACGATAGCTCAGCATCTAAGCGTCTCGGCCATCTATGTGGTCGATGAGGCGAATCTACCTATCGACTCGGTGCCTAAGATGCTTTCCTATCTAGACCCCTGATTGCCTGAGGAAGAGGTACGAGCCACCTCGGTCGAAGACTTGGTGCCGTTTCCTTTAGACCTTGAGAGGCCTAGACGCACCATTTAACTCGGATCCCAATTGAGACCTGAGATCTGGGCAGACCTAGAGGGGCTTCTTACCGACTATCAAGACGTGTTCGTGTAGTCCCACGAAGACGTGCCCGACATTGGCCCAAGTGTGATCTGTCATTGGCTCAACATCCAACCCAACCACAAGCCTGTGATACAGAAGAGGAGAACTTTTAATCTAGAGAGGTACGCTGCTATAAACGAAGAGGTCTAAAAGCTCCTCAAGGCGGGATTCATTAGACAGGTCAAATATCTGAAGTGGTTGGCAAACGTCGTCCTCGTTAAAAGGGCAAACAGCAAATGGCAGGTCTGCATTGATTATATTGACCTGAACAAGGCTTGCCTGAAAGATTACTTTCCACTTCTTCGATAGACCAGCTCATCGACGCAACTGCCGGCCACGAATTACTAAGCTTCATGGACACTTATTCTGGGTATAATCAGATAAGGATGGCCGAGGATGATCAAACAAAGACAACTTTTGTTACCGACCAGGGGTTATACTGCTATGTGGTAATGCCCTTCGGACTAAAGAATGTTGGGGCTACCTATCAATGCCTAGTCAACAAGATGTTTGCTCGGCTGATCAGCAAAACAATGGAGGTCTACGTGGACGACATGTTAGTAAAGTCCGTCCAAGCGGAGGACCACATGGCTGATCTCTGAGCAAGCTTCGACCTTCTCCGAGAATATAGGATGAAACTTAACCCGACAAAGTGTGCGTTGGGGGTAAGCACAAGCAAATTTCTTGAATTTTTGGTCAACTAGCGAGGTATTGAGGTTAACCCAGCAAAGGCTCAAGCAATTATCGATATTCATTCTCTTCAAACTGTAAAGGACATGTAAACATAAGGATGATCAGATATCATGCTGAGCCCCTCACTTTAGTAACTTCGGCATGGCCATTTGTGAAGTGGGCTATCGATCTGATTGGACCCCTTCTTCCAGCCCAATCATAATTCAAGTACTGCATCGTGGCCATAGATTACCTGACCAAATGGGTTGAAGTAGAATCGTGTTCTAACATGATTGAAGCTAAATGTACCAACTTCATATGGAAGAACATCATTTTTTGGTTCAAAATCCCACACACGATCGTGACCGACAATGCCAAACAGTTTGAGTCCTCTGGTCTCCTCTGCCTGTGTGAGCAGCTCGGCATCAAGAAATTTTTCTCCTCTCTAAGCTACCCTCAGAGTAACGGCCAAGTGCAGGCAGTCAACAAAACAATCAAGGACAACTTGAAGAAAAAGCTCGAGGGCCTTAAGGGGGCATGGATCAGCGAGCTCCCACAAGTGCTATGGGCTTACCGCATAACTACCTGGATGGCTACCGGGGAGACCCCGTTCTCCCTCGTGTACGGGGCAGAGGCCATCATCCCGGCCGAGGTGGGGCTGCCTAGCTTTAGAATCAAACATTATGAGAAGGTTCAAAATGTTGAGATCATGATGTCCGAGCTTGACCTGCTCGATGAAAAAAGAAACCGGGCAGCAATTCGTAATGCAGCCTGGAATCAGGTAGTCGCTTGGTATTATAACAAGCGGGTCCAATCGAGGAGCTTTAAAATCAAGGATTTGGTTCTAAAGAAGGTCACGGTCCAATAGCCTGGTTTGGGGTCTTTTGGTCTAAAATAGGATGGGCCATATAGGGTCGTTGGCATTTTTCAGCCAGGCATGTACAAATTATCTAACATTGAGGGAAACCAGCTTGGTCATCCTTAGAACGTCGAGCTCTTAAAAAGATTCTTTTGCTAGATCGAAGCCAAAAACTTTTTTTGATCTCTGGCTAAAATTCTTTTGTAACTAGGCCTATTGAATAGGGCTGGGATGTAAATACTAGATATCAATGAAATGTAAATTTCCTACACCATTCCATTGAGCAATGTGTTTGAGGGAAATAAACAGACTCGAAAAGGGATACCATAACTCCAGCCTAGAGGACCAGACAACAACTCCTGACGAGGGAGAGTCATCCTAATTAGCCAGATTAGGGGGCTGATCGTCACCTTATCGATTCTAAGTCTATCACCGTATAGACCACCTAGTGAGTCGCTCGGCACAACTATGTGCTCGATGAGTTCTAGAGGGACGACAAGGCAAGGGTATTCATACGCCGTTGTGCTTTGCCCGACCGAGAAAACGAGGATACTATCCCTGCTCGGATGAACTCAGTAGTTATCAAGATAATATCCTCAGCTTCAATTTTAATTGAAAAAATAAAAGCTCAAAAAACTAGGAATGCCCCTCCCGAGGAGCATCCAACTTGGTCCAAATTTCTAATTTAATTCTGAGGCCGAGGTCTATTTTAATTCGGCAAGACGAAGGCCTAACTACGTTCCCGGGAAACCTCTCACCCTGAAATATGAATACATTTTCCCAGGAATAATAGCACTTGGAAAGAATCAAAAACATAATACACAAAAATCCGAGAAGCGAAGAACAAGGAAAATATATTTCATTTATAGTGGTGGGGAGGTACAATTAACTAGGCACCTCCCGATCCTAGACATTCAAAACAACAAAAATAGATTAAGCCTGAGTGCCATCCCCGGTTCTAGCAGAGGCTTCCTCGCCTCCACCGCCGTCGATGCTCTGCTCATCTCCATCATCGTCGCCGTCCACTTCGACAACCTCCTCACCTTGTTGTTGTTGGGCAGCGCCATGCTCCGGCTCAACTATGAGCGACCAGTCGAAGCCCTTAGCCTCAGGGTACTGCCAAATCAGATGATCCCGAACGTCGTCATGCCGAAGTAGTAGTAGTCAGCGTACTCTAGAGACGCCTTGAATTCCTCCACGGCTTGTGTGAGACGACTGGGGAGCTCATCCAAAAATCACTGGTGCTCGCCCTATAGAGCCACTTTGTCCTTCGCCTCCCCAGCCTCCCTCAAAGCCTCCTTAGCCTCTACCTTGGCCTAAGCAGCGTCCTCCGTGGCCTTCTAGGCTTCCTCTTCGGCTCGAGAAAAGGACTTCTTGATTTGGTCTAGCTCGATGCTCTTAGCACCTAGCTTCCTTTTGACCTTTAACTTTTTGAGGAAGGTCTTCTTATGCCTCTCTTTCTCCTTATTGAAATCCTTTAGCCCATATGAGTAGGTCATATGCAAGAGGGTGCCTGTCTGAGGATAACAAAACTTCAGGGTTCTCGATAGGATGAAAAGTAAAAAGATCAAAGCTTGAGTTGGACAGGCACTTACTATGGCAGCAGGAGCAAAAAGCCACGTCGGACAGGCTTTGAAAATCCTCCCCTCAGAGGTTTATCAAAAATTCCTCCTAGGGCATTACGTCCCCGAGACGCTCTAGGATGGTTCGATGATGGTTTAGGCGTCTCCTCTGGGGTCTTGTGAAGACACCATGGTGGTGTCGTCAGCGGGTGTCTCCTCTGATGATGCCTTGGTCCTCCGAGGCTAGGGTGGTGGCTCTTGGACTGTGGCAAGTACCTGCTCAGGTTGGGGGGGGTGGGGGGGGAAGCTCTATCCTTGGAGTTTGCTTGCACTTCCTCCTGACCTCCACAGCCTTGCCCTTCTTTTTCCTGAGGCTCTCCATAAGAGCCTGCCTCTCAGCAAAAGTGCTTGGCCGTGAAGACATCTTTGCAAGGCAAAAATTCCCAAGTCAAAATCAGGTTGGCACGGATTAAAAAAAAAAAAAACTCAGGGCTGACCTCCTATCCGTAGCGGGCGAGATGGGTTAATGAGCAGAATCACGTCCTCGAGGTTCTCGTCCGCCACAGGTGGCCCCACATTAAAGGAACCACTCGACGAGTCCTTGGAGCTAGATGATGATGGGTCCCTTGTCGACCACCCGAATCGGGAAGTGCTCGGCCCTGGGACGTCCACGGTGCTTGGTCTGGCGACTGTCGCTTGCCCAGCTGACCGGGTAGGGCAGGCTGATGGGGGATTTCTTCTGCTGGGTTCCCCGAACCAGCCGTAAGTGGAGAGGGTTTCCTTCCCGAGCAGGAAGGACTGTTGCCTGGTCGCTTCCAGCTTCTTAAACAGGTCTTCGACCGCCCTGATCACATGACTCGATGACCAAGGCCTCTTAGACCACACGTGCCCTTGTTCGAACGTCCTCGATACATGCTGGTCACCAGGGACGGCCTCATCGGCTTGGGCTAGGTAATTGCCCCAGGTATAGAACCACTCGTACTTCTAGAGTTTATCCGAGTCGGGGTTGCCCAAAATAAAGTCTTTCCTAAAGCCGATGACATAATACCACCTGGACTACCGAGGAAGCTTATTCATTTTGTACACTTGTTTAAATGCTTTCAGCGGCATCTCAGTTGCCCGGTGGTACCTCCATAATACGTACATCTTGATTAGCAACCTGTAACTGTTTGGGTTTAATTGAGCTGAGCACACGTTAAAATCATTAAGTGCCCAGCGGAGGAATGGATGGAATGGGAGGCACAGCCTAGCCCTGAAAAACTCAGCATAAAGCGTTATGCACCCCTCGACGACTCCAGTGGCGAATCGTTCTCCTTGGGCACGACAAGGATCATGTCGTCTGGGATGTTGAACTCGACACGCAGGTCCTCCAGCTAAGACTCCGTTATAGCACTGGTGTAGGCCGCTGCTGAGGTCTGCCTAGGCCGGGTCACCCTATACACGGTCACCCCTTGAACCCGGGTGATTCAAACCCGTTCGTCCTCTTCTATTTTAGGCTGCTCTGCCTCTTCTACCTCCTCGGTCGCCCATTCCTCATCGGAGATGTCCACTGTAATCTTGTCCTTGACCTGGATTGGGGCCCCAGAATTCTGGCTGGATGCGCTTGGAACATCGTCGGTTGCCTAAAGCTTGGCTCTCTCCTGGGTAGTAACTCGGGAGGAGCCCACAGTCGCCACCCTGATGTAAGGGTCCTTGCCCCTGCATGGCCTAATCGTTCTCTCCCCATCTAGCAAGTTGAGAAACTTCTACTTGGTGACCGTTTTGGAGTCTACCCTCAATATTTGTTTTAGTCGGCTGGCCCCGTCCCGCTCTGGGGATGCATTCTCGATGTCAACCTAAATGGTGGATGAACTGCCTTCTAGGCTACTTTTCGACCAGGAAATGTCGATGTTCTGTGAATCTGACACGTCACTCATTTTCGTACTCCTTAGAAAATTACCTGATCAGGCTATGGTAGCTTGAAAACGTAAAGTCTTCGGGAAAATAACTACAGCTCAGCAGATAAGAACTCTCTAGTGCGAAATCTGACTTCAATCGAACAAAATTGACAAAAAGAAAGGCCTTATGTATAGTCGATTCAGGCAAAAAATTTGGGCACGAAAAACAAAAAGGAATGATAATTACTCCTGTCAGGCGACGCAGTCGACCACAGAGTGACATGTGTCCCCCAGTTGATCCGTGCGACCTTTTGTTTCACCCCGCTTTGGAGTGCCGTTTGGTCTTCTTTCCTTCAGCCGACCTCACTCACTAGGCGTAGTCCACCCGGCCGGACACCGACTAGGTGAACTAGGGGGCTAATGTTGAGGGTGAGCTTGGCACCACCACTGAGGAGACAAACTCCTGGTGGTCGGCCAAAAGCTCGCTGAGTTGCTAGGGAGCAAATTACCAACCCTGACAACAACATGCGCTGCATCTGAGGTGCTTCTCAGAGCCCCCAAGGCTGCACCCCCAGCAGGCTGCCACCTCGGTCCATGCACCAGCTCGGGTAGGATTATTCTTATTCACAAAGTGGGTTGCTACTCGCCACCATAGGCCAACAAATGGCAATTGACTCATTGTCCGATGGAAGCCAATCCATCGACGGAGAGATGTAACACTTGTCACCTACTACCCGACATGCCTTAATGTGACACCTAAGTTGCAAAACCTACCTAACACCCGGTCCAAGTGGTAGCCTATAAATAGGATGCATTTATTTCATTCTAGGGAGAGAGACTCCTTGCCACCTAACAAGCTCCCGTCCTCTACAGAGCAACCCCTACCTTGAGCATCGGAGAGCCCTTGCCTATTGACTGACACCTTTTTCTCTCACCTCCAAAGCATCCCTCCTCTTGTTGCAAGTACGTCGGACCAGGCAGAGGCGAGCCGAGAAGAGCTAGGCACCATATACAGCCGCATGTGGTCTTGATCCGATGCCGAACCACGATAAGCATCAAAAGTCTTCATCAATAATGGAAGCTCAGTGGACATTCTCTACACAAATGCATTGGACCAAATGCAGATCCCTAAGACTCAATTGACGCCTTATTCATAGCCGTTGTATGTTTTTACAATAGATAGCATTGTTCCAAAAGGTATTATCACTCTGGCTATTACTGTTGGCTCCTGACCAAACACCTCGACTGTAATGTAAAATTTCATAGTTGTTAAAGAAGGGACCCAATATAATGATATGATAGGTAGATCAACCTTGTGAGCCCTCAAGGTAGTCTCCAAAGTGATAAATTTCTAACTGAGAACGGGGTAGGAGAGATGAAGGGTGACCAATATGAAGCATATAAGCATATTCAAATTCGATCTGAGACTATGAATTCCCTGACCATAGAATAATGATAGTCGACCATGGACCAAATGAGATAGACCTGGACTAAAGAATGGATGATAAAATCACTGCGACAAAACTATTGAAGGACCTAGAAGAAGTAGTAGTGGATGACGATGACCCAAGCAAGATTTTGAAGATAGGCACTGAGCTCAGTGCTAGATACCGTGTAGATTTAAAAACATTCCTTATAGACAATCTCGATGTCTTCGCTTGGACGTATTATGATATGAAAGGTATCTCCCATAGATTATCTGCCATTGACTTAACATAGACGGTGCATATCCACTAAAAAGACAAAAAAGAAGGCCATTGAATAAAGAAAGTATCAAGCCTTATAGGAGGAAGTGGACAAGTTAATCAAAAATAAAACCATTAGAGAAAACTATTACCCGACTTGGGTAGCAAATCCAGTCCTGGTAAGAAAGCCAAAGGGCAAGTGGCATACATGTATAGACTTCTCTGGCCTAAATAAAGCATGCCCCAAAATATAGCTTTCCTTTACCGAGGATAAATCGGTTAGTAAATTAAACGGCGGGTCATGAGCTAATGAGTTCTATGGATGCATACTTTAGATACAATCAAATCCCCATGCAAGTCCTCGATGAGGAGCATATGGCATTTATTGCTGACAATGTTTGTATTGCTACATGAAGATGCCCTTTGGTCTAAAAATGCAGAAGCCACATATTAGAAACCAGTGAACAAGATGTTTGAGAACCAGATCGGAAGAAACATGGAAGAGTATATAGATGATATGCTAGTGAAAAGTAAAAGTGCCTATAGACATATTGCCGACCTTCGAGAAACATTTAAGATTTTAAAGAAATACAATATGAAGCTCAATCCTTATAACTGTGCCTTTAGGGTGGCTTTAAGAAAGTTTCTCGGTTTCATGGTGAATCAATGCAGTACACAAAATAAACCTTGAGAATATTAGAGCCCTCATTGAAATGGAATCACAAAAAAATTCCAAAGAATGTGCAGAAGTTTACAAGATGCTTAGTTGCATTAAATCAATTTATTTCTCACGCAATAGATAAGTGTATTCCTTTCTTCAACACATTAAGAGGGGCTAAGCCTTTTAAATAGACTCCATAATGTGAAGAAGCTTTTCAGTAGCTTAAGATCCATCTTGATCAAGCACTAATTCTTTCCAAGGAATTACCAGTAAGAAACTTTATATTCACTTAGTTGTTTTAGAACATGTAATCAGTTCAGTCATCATTAAAGAAGAGAACTAAGTCCTACTGCCTGTTTATTGTGCAAGCAAACGTCTTCTGCATGTCGAAAACAGATACATTGACATAGAAAAGTTGGCACTTAATCTAATGGTAATGGTTAGAAGGCTACCACATTACTTCCAGGAGCACATAATCGATGTCCTCACCAACTACACCTTGAGACAAGCACTTTAAAAGCTAGATACTTTTGGGCAATTATTAAAGTGGACTATGGAATTAAGTAGTTTTGATATTAATTATGTTCCGAGGAAGGCAATTAAAGCCTAGGACTTAGTAGATTTTATAGCAGAATTTACTGTCTGACTAAACATCGAAGAGGCAGAAATGGAATTAGAGCTCCCCAAGTGGAAGTTATTAGTTGATGGGTCATCCAATGAATACGATGTTGGCTAGAGCAAGCGTCATACTAGTAAGCCCCGAGGATTACATGATAACCTCGGCTATCATATTCAAATGTAGGGCATCCAACAATGAAGCTGAGTTCAAGGCCATCCTTGCTGGGTTAAGAATTACTTGACATAAAGGGGTAAGCTTAGTTACTGTTTATAGCGATTCGTAGGTCATTATCAGCCAAATAAATGGGGATTATGAAGCTAGGGGAGAAAGAATAGCAGCATACCTGAACAAGATAAAGGACAAACTGAAAAAGTTCAAACGCCATGAGTTCATTAGAATTCCTCAAGCAAATAAATAGCAATGCAGATGAATTGGCAAGGCTTGCCATTGCTAAAGACTTCCAGCTGTTGAAGGTCATACCATTTGAATTACTGGAACAGCCAGCGATTCAAAATTAAGAGTAAGACTCTGTGCTCCCCATTGTTACACCCAACAATTGGATGGCACCAATTTATAATTTCTTGAAAAACAGAGTACTACCTGATGATGGAGATAAAGCGAGAAGTCTAAAGTACATATCAACTTGATATTTAATTCATGATGATACTCTATACCATCAAGGAAACTCAACACCACTATTTAGGAGGTGCACAATGTACTGAAAGAAATTCATGCAGGAGTCTATGGAAATCATACCGGTGGCAGTCATTGGCACACAAGGTTTTATGACAAGGGTACTACTGGCCGACATTGAAGAAAGAGGTGATGGAGTATGTGCAAAAATGCAAAAAATATCAAAGTTATGCCTCTATTCCTAGGTTGCCCACTGAGCCTCTCACCTCGGTTATTAGCCCTTGGCACTTTGCTAAATGGGGCATTGATATTGTCAGACTTCTTCACATTGCACCCTGAGCTTATAAATATGCTATAGTAGTTGTGGATTACTACATGAATGGGCAGAAGCAGAGCTGCTGACTACGATCACTAAGGCTAGGTGTACAGCCTTTGTTTGGAACAATATTGTATAAAGATTTACTGTCCCTGACTACTTTGTCTCGAATAATGCTAAGGAGTTTTATAATGCCAAAACAAGGGAGTTTTGTGTCTCTTTAGGAATCAACAAAAGTTTCTCAGCCCCAATATCTCTGTAGACCAATGGTCAGGTTGAAGCAGTTAACAAAGTCCTAAAGTACATACTAAAGAAGAAACTTGATCAGCTGAAAGGTGCATGGGTCGAGGAGTTGTCTAAAGTTTTATGGGCATATTGAAGAACTTCTAGGATGTCCATAGGAGAAACCCTATTTGCAATGACTTACAGAGTAGAAGCCATGCTACCAGTTGAAATAACAACTCCAAGTAGTTGAGTTATCGGTTATAACGAAGTCATGAACCAAGAAATAATGAATGGGGAAATCGATCTATTAGAAGAGAAGTGTCTGGAAGCACAAATTAAGCAAGCAGCATATCAATAGTGAGCAGCTTGGTACCAAAACAAAAAGGTCAAGGATAGAAGTTTCTTTTGTAGCGAGGCTTGAGCTGGATCTACTCGGTGATGCTACCTTCTAATTTTAGTATAGTTGTAGTCCCTGAGGTACTAGTTTCGTTAGTAGAATCAATTCTAAGAACTATGGCCCTACTGACTTCTCAGCCACAATCAAGATTAACACTCTAAAATACTTTTAAACACTTTTCCCCTAATTTTTCATGCATTTTTACAATTTATTTCAAAAATTGAAAAAAATGTAAAAACTTGTTTAATTCGGTTTTTTTTTTTTTAAATAAAGCTTGGATTTGTTATGATTTAGGTACCACAAACTTAGATTAAACAATGTTTAAGGTTATTCATGCTTGGATCATCACAAGCATATTTTGATTTTGACAAAATTTACTCAAAACAAAAATGCTCTAGTGAAGACATTTCTTAAGACTTTAAACACGAATTTGCAAGGAAAATTCAGAGGTGAAGAGTTAGAAATCATGGGTTTAGTTTAGCAAAGCATGACGGACCTTAAGTTTAAATTCTTGAGCTGAGTTAGGAGCTCCAAGGCAATATTCTTGTCCTCCTTTTTGGTCGAAATTGAGTTAAGTGGGGTACTTGAAAGAAATCTGAGTATGTGTGTATGTGTGTGTGTCTAAGTATCTTGGTGATGCAGATAGAAGGAGGAAGAGGGAGAGAGACGAGAAAGAGAGAGAGAGACAGTAAGAGTGTGAGGCATCTCTAGTTTGTTTCTTTTACAGAATAAAAGGGTGACAAGGCCATGTGGGGGTTTGAAACGTGTCTGATCTTGAAGTTGGGAATTCAGCACTTCAAGAAAGGACAATGGCATGAATGTAAATATGTAGAACTAATTAAAATTAATAAATTTCAAATTTTGTGACCAGAATTTTAAATGCTTACAAAATTAGAATTGTGCAATATGAAATGACAATTTAATTTCAAAGTATGGCATATTTATTAAACCAAATTACATAATTAACTAAGGTTAAGATTTTGGAAAATAAAAATGAAGCACCAAAATTCATTAAAAAATTTTGTAGAAATTGTTAAAATTTAACATAAATCATCAAGTTAATTATAATGAAATTAAACACCAATTTGCCATCAATATGGTTGATTGAAACAAAAATCTTGTTTAGCCACGCTAATTACCAAATTAGTACAGTAATTTCCATTGATTAATTTCTGAGCATTACATCAATGGTTCTCTTCCTCTTCATCTTAGACTTCTTTATCTTTTACTCCTCTTTAACCTCGTCTCTTGTTTCACATGATGTACCTATTTTAGAACCAATACATCATGAACCTGCTGGCGTTCCATCTACATAAGAACAGGTTGTGAACACCGTTCGACCACAGAATGTTGCATCACATAGAATGCTTACAAGATCAGAGAGAGGGATCTTAAAACGAAAGGTGAAGGAGTACTTAGCACCACTCAGAAATGAGACTTGGAAGCTTGCTTAGTTACCTACAGATAGAAGAGCAATTTGCTACAATTAGGTCTTTAGACTTAAGAGAGAATCCCGATGGAACCATAAAAAAGTACAAAGCATGACTTGTAGCTAATGGTTTTCACCAAATAGCTCGATTTGACTACAATAAAACCTTTAGTTCTTTGCTTAAACTAACAACCATACAAGTAGTGCTGACCATTGCTTTTAGTAAGGAATGGAGTATAAGGGAATTGGATATTGACAATGCATTTTTGAAGAGAGAGTTGCATGAAGAAGTGTATACGCAGCAACTGAAGGGGTTTGTGGATCCTAAGTCTCCTAGTTTGGTCTGCAAGCTTTAAATGTCACTTTGAGAAGCCTAATGCAACCCTTACTAATTTTGGTTTTGTTTCTTCCAGATCAGACAAGTCTTCATTCATTAAGTATACAAGTCAAGTTACATTATTTGTACTTGTCATGTGGACGACATCTTATTAACAAGGAGCGATTCAGATGCAATACAAGATCTGATTATTCAACTAAATGGCAGATTTGGCTTGAAAGGCCTTGGAAAGTTCAGTTACTTTCTTGGACTTCAAGTGAAAGAAACCGCAGAAGGACTTCACCTCTCATAGACCAAGTATGCAACTAATCTCCTTTGCAAAGCTAAAATGCAGTTTGGAAAGTGTGTTAAGGTACCTATGACAACATGAGACAGACGAACAACTTATGGTAGTAATCCAACGTCAAGTGCACAGTTATATAGAAGCATTGTGGGTGCTCTGCAGCACCAAACCATTACAAGACTAGAAATTTTGTTCAATGTCAATAGAGAGCGCCAATTCTTGCAGGCTCCTCTTAAAGCACATTGAAGAGCTATAAAACAAATCTTAAAATACTTGGTAGGAACTTTGGATTATGGAATCCATTGAAGAAAGTACCTACCCTCAGCTTTAAGACATGTAGGTTTTTATGATGTTGACTGGCCCTTTGATCTAGATTATAGAAGATCAATTTTGGGTTTTTGTGTTTATCTTGGCTCTTAACCATTACAAGACTAGAAATTTTGTTCAATGTCAATAGAGTGTTCTAATTCATGCAGGCTCCTCTAGAAGCATATTGGAAAGCTGTAAAACGAATCTTAAGATACTAGGCAGGAAGTTTGGATTATGGAATCCATTTAAGAAAGTGCTAGCCATCAGATTTAAGACTTGCCGGTTTTTCTGATGTTAATTGTGTTGGAATAGAATATGAAACGCAGCGGAAGGAACGGATCATTGACAAACAAAAATTTTCTAAAAACTTTGTTCAACGGAAATAAATATATAATTTTAATTAATAACAGAAAGCTTTGGGAATTTTGCTAACATTTTCAATACTATCAGGGCATCCTAGCTTTCTTCTTTAACACCATGATCTTCAAATCCAAGCCTCCACACCAATGAAAAAACGAGTGGACGTCAAACTATAAGAATGAATTTTCCTCACACTTTTCTAAATCTGCTATGTACTCAACACATGAGATAGCAGACCTTTTTTTTTTCAGAGAAAAACTCTCAGTTTTTCTCTCTAAGTATTTTTGCAAAAGTTATGTAAATGAAAAATCTTTTTTGAGATAACTGTTATCTCTTTCTTTTTATATCTGAGCCATTAGTAATTTTTCAATTGATTTTCAAATTGAAATAACCACCATATCATATATAAGGGGAAATGATATATTTACCTTCCCTTTTTTTTCTTTTTCCTAAAAAACGAATTGCCAAAAAAAAATTCAAACTTTTATTTATATATATATATATATATATATATATATATATATAAGATTTCATAAACGTAAGTTTTATGTTTACGGTACCTTCCCTTTTTTTTCTTTAACGAATCAGTTGATTCGTTTATATATATATATATGTATATATATATAATATCATATATATATATATATAATAAAAGTAAAAGTAAACGTTTGTTTATATATATATATATAAATAAAAAAGTAAAACGTAAACTTTACTTTATTTTAATATATATATATATTAATATATTATAAAATCTTATACATAAACAAGATTGGGCTCAAAACCATATATATATATATATATATATATATATATATATATCCAAATCTAAATTCAAAAATAAATCATATTTATTTAAGAATAGATTTTAAAATTAATCAATTAATTAATTAACTAATGCTAAGTTAAATGTGACAACATTTATTACATTACATTATGTGTCATTGAGAACATTTTTCTATGCCACATTAATAATTCAAGTGTGAAATAATTAATTCAAAATTCAATAATTCTAAACTAAATATGTATAATTTATTCTATGCATAAATCCAATATAGTATTACAGAAATGGTATTGCGGACCTATGGACCTATAACCCAAGCTCTAATAAATTTGACAATTAATTAAACTCTTTAATTAATGTGCCAAATATATTAGTTAAAAACCTGAAACTGAACTCTTGAGGTTTTAGTAAAATTATTCAAAAAAATTAGCGAGTAGTCCATTGATATAATCATTACATATAAGTCAATCCTCCATATATAGTTCATAATAAAAGCTAGGTTCAATTTTTGTTTACCTCTCTTATTATATATTTATCCTTGAGTTCCAATAATCCTCTAATGAACAGTTAATTCATAATCTTATTATGAACGAGCGCTCTACTTTTCAAACCTTGAATTATCACTCAAGAGAACTATTTTTCTAACTTCCATAGGGAATGAATGGATTCCTTATCTGTATAATATTATTCCCAACTATTTATTACATTATGTTTTCAAGATGCTAAGTTATGATCTGTGCTTAGACAAATCTTACCATGCAAGTCAAAAAACATAATATCGTAAATAGGAGTCTAATTAATATTCAGGATTAAAACTGTCAAATATATGATCATCATAGTGATAAATTTGAATACTCTATTTGTAACCGATGATTATTAGAGATTCATAATTTATCTAGTCTAGTCCTATATAATCTCATTATATAAAGTACCTCCAATTCAATATCTCTGCATTAATAGCCCGGATAATGACTATTTCATTCTAAATGTGATTGGACCGTACTTGTAATATTTAATTAAAGATCCCAAACTTTAATTAATTATTATGGACTATTTAGATTATTATCTATAAATTTTATCCCTAAGCATATAACACTTATATGCTAAATTTATAGTGACAAAAATAATCATGGAATTTTCTTGATGTTTATTAAATGTATTCATAACAGATATAAGCAACCAAAATAATAATAAATGTTACTTTATTTATTTATTAACAATATGTACAATGTCACAGCTTTTAGAGCACCAAACCCAACAATCTCCCACTTGCCCTAAAGCAGGTGAGACAAGTCTCTAAGACCTAAGCCTTCTAAGTGTGCCTCGAAGCTCTTTGCAGGTAACGTCTTGGTGAATGGGTCGGCAAAGTTGTTTTCCGACGCTATCTTCACAATTTCCACATCGCCTCGATGTACTATTTCTCTGATCAAATGATATTTTCTCTCTATATGCTTTCCTCTTTTGTGGTTTCTAGGTTCTCTTGAATTTGTCACTGCACCATTGTTATCACAATATAGTGTGAGTGGTTTATCCATGCCTGGAACTACTTTCAGATCATTTAAGAACTTATGGAGCCAAACAGCTTCTTTAGCTGCTTCACAAGCAGCCACATATTTAGCTTCCATAGTTGAATCAGCAATACAAGATTGTTTGATGCTTCTCCAAACTATGGCTCCACCACCAAAAGTTAACACTGATCTAGATGTAGATTTATGTGCATCTTTGTCTGATTGAAAATCAGAATCAGTGTATCCAATGGGAATCAAATTCTCACCAGAATATACCAGCATATAGTTTCTCGTTCTCTTGAGATACTTAAGAATATGTTTAACCACTACCCAATGATCTAATCCTTGGTTGGATTGATATCAACTGATTATACCTACCGCATAGCAAATGTCAGGTCTCATACACAACATGGCATACATTAGACTTTCCACTGTAGATACATAGGGTACCCGTCTCATGTTTTCTTCCTCTTGAGGTGTCTTAGGACACTGCTTTTTTGAAAGATAAACTCCATGACATATAGGTAAATTACCTTTCTTGGAGTTTTGCATCGAAAATCTGATAAGCACCTTATCGATATACAATGCCTGAGACAACGCCAACAGTTTGTTCTTACTATCTCTTATGAGTTGGATTCCAATAACATAACTTGTCTCTCCTAAATCTTTCATTTGGAATTGGTTGGCCAGCCATTTCTTTACATTAGATAATACGCCTACATTATTCCCAATGAGTGGGATATCATCTACATAAAGAACTAAGAAGACCACCTTCTTATCTTTGATGTACTTGTATACACAAGGTTCATCAATATTTTGATTGAAACCATAAGATTTGATCCCCTCATCACATCTCAAGTTCCAAGATCTTGAAGCTTGCTTGAGTCCATAGATGGATGTCTGCAACTTGCAAACTTTTTGCTCTTGACCTTTGACTACAAACCCTTCTGGTTGCACCATATAGATACTTTCCTCAAGATAGCCATTCAAAAAGGCAATCTTGACATCCATTTGCCATATCTCATAATCAAGACAAGCAGCAATAGATAAAAGAATCCGAATGGATTTAAGCATAGCTACAGGCGAGAAAGTTTCTTCATAGTCAACTCCCTCCTTTTGAGTATAACCCCTTGTCACAAGCCTAGCTTTGAAAGTCTCAACTTTCCCATCCACTCTTCTTTTCTTCTTGTAAATCCATTTGTACCCTATGTGTTTTATCCCTTCAGGTAGGTCTACAAGTTCCTAGACTGAATTGAAGTACATTGAATCCATTAAAAGGTTTATAGCTTCCAGTCATTTTTCCTTCTCAGAATCTTCCATTGCATCATGATATGTCAATGGATCATCCTCACCATTATCAGAGATAGCAACATTTGCTTCTCCAAGTTCCCTATAGCGAGCAGGTGGTCTCATAACCCTCCCACTACGTCGAGGTGGTATGACATTCTGATTGAGAGATGTGGTCTTTTCATTTTGTCCTTCAACAACAGTTGACGGTTGTGGTCTGATCTGATCAAAAAGTAACTCTTCAAGTACAACTTTGTTACGAGGTTTATAGTTTATCATATAATTATTCTCGAGAAAAGTGGCATTTGTCGATACAAATACCTTCTTTTCTAGTGGACTATAAAACAAACCTCCCCTCGTTCCCTTTGGGTATCCCACAAACAAGCATACTTCAGAACATGGTTCCAGCTTCCTGGTTTTTCCTTTCAGCACATGTGCTGGACAACCCCATATACGGATATGTCGCATACTAGGTTTGCGACCATTCCATAAATCTAATGGTGTTTTTGGAATAGACTTAGATGGTAATATGTTTAGAAGATATACTGCAGTATGTAGTGCATATCCCCAAAACGAAATGGGTAATGGTGAATAGCTGAGCATAGATCTCACCATATCTAACAATGTATGATTTCTTCTCTCTGCAACACCATTTTGTTGTGGTGTTCCAGGTGTAGTGAGTTGTGATAGAATACCATGTTCTATCATATAGTCCTTGAATTCAGTATCAAGGTATTCCCCTCTTCGATCAGATCGAAGAGTCTTCACTGCCTTTCTTAATTGCTCTTCAGCTTTCGCTTGGAATTCTTTAAACTTTCCAAAAGTTTCAGATTTCCTTTGCATTAGGTATATGTATCCATATCTTGAATAATCGTCAATAAATGTGACGAAATATTCGTAACCACCACGTGCTTGTACATTTAATGGACTACAGACGTCCGAATGTATTAGCGTAAGTGGTTCCTTGGCCATTTTGCCTTTTGCAGAGAAAGGCCTATTAGTCATTTTACCTTCAAGACAAGATTCACAAATTGGTAGAGAACTAACTTTTAATTCTTTTAAAGGACCATCCTTTACTGGCCTGTTAATTCTGTCAAGGTTAACATGACCTAATCTAAGGTGCCATAGATATGTTTCATTATCAAAATAAATATTTTGCTTCTTGGGTTTTGGTTGTTCAACTTTGAACATTTCGGTATTGAGTAGTGATTTTTCGTTGGGCCTTAAGGTGTAAAGCCCTTTTTCCAGATTCGCTGAACAAATATCCAAACCATTTCTAGAAATATTAACATAATTATTATTAAAAAAAACATTAAACATTTGTTCAAACAACCTGAAAACAGAAATCAAATTTCTACGAAAACTAGAAATGTAATAAATATTGTCCAATATTAAAAACTTCTTTCTAAAATAAAGTTTAATGACTCCTACTGCTTTTGCCGAAACAACCTCTCCCGTTCCCACTCTCATCATTTGTTCCCCGTCAGCAAGCTCCTTTGAAGAACTAAGCATCTGCAAAGAAGAACAAACATGGTTAGTTGCCCCTGAATTAATTATCCAAGTTGAAGTATCATTTTCAACTAAACAAGCTTCTAAAACGAGTAAATCTGATTTACTATTGTTCTTCTTTTCTTTGAGCTCCTAAAGATACTTCTTGTAGTTTCTCTTCCAATGCCGGACTATGTCGCAGTGGAAACATTTTCCTTTGGGCTTTTTTTGTTTTGAGCTCTTTTGGTTGTTGTTGCTTCTGTTCTTCTTAGGTTCCTCTCCACTCTTAGACTTACCACTTCCTTCAGTCCTCTTCTTTTTCTTATTCTTTCAAGCAGAAAAGGAAGGTTGAGCTTTTGCAACATTTGCCTTAGCTTCTTTAGTCTTTTCTTTTGAAATAGACTCGAAGTTTTTCAGCTCATTAAGCAACTCAATCATATTATATTTCAGCTTGTTCATGAAATAGTTGATTTTGAACTAAAGGAACGTAGGGGAAAGGGTTTCTAAAATCATCCCTACCTGTGTGGCTTCATCTATCACAGCCCCATTCACCTCGGCCTCATGGAGATAGTTAACCATGTTGAGAACATGTTCTCTGACCGAAATCCCTGCCTTCATTTTTACATTCATTACTGCCTTAATGGCTTCATGGTGTGCCTTTTCAGAAGGCTTGCCAAACATGTCTTGCAAAGACTACATTATCTCATAAGCAATTTCAATGCTTTCGTGCTTCATCCTAAGCACGTTAGACATACCCGCCAAAAGGAAGCAGCGAGCCTTGTTGTTTGCCTCGATCCAACGATCATAACCTTCTCGTACATTATGAGGAGCATTGGCAAGAGGCGATGGAGGACATTCCTTCGTCAGGACAAACTTGTAAGTTTTGCAAATTAGAACAATGTTCATGTTACTCTTCCACTTGACAAAATTATCTCCGGTTAAATTTTATTTGAGGGAATAACGATGATTGGATTAGACATTGTTGTTGTAATAAATAAATAAAATAACATAAATTAAATGGTTGCATAAACATTATAAATATATGTTTTGAAATAGTAAACATGATGCATGATGCATATGAAAAACACACAAAAAAATTTACTAATTCCACGATTATTCAATTTTAATAAATAAAGTACCGTCGTGGGGTAGGTCAAATTATTTATGAATTGAATTGAGACATTCTCAATTAATAAATATATTCAAAATATCTCATATTTTCTATATTTATTAATAACCGTTTATTTTGGTCAAGATATAATTAACAATTTAATTATGTCTTTATGAGTGTAACCCACTATTTTGGATTTTAACAACTTAACTCAAAATTGCCACCGTAGGGTAGGTCAATTTTGAAATACATTATAAAATCTTATCTCTTGGAAGCCAACCTTGATATTGATTTAAATGGACACCCTCCGTAGGCGCTACCTAAATCTCACGGTATTGTGCTAATAGTGGAGACCGCATGTTATATTGTCATATTACCTTCTCTCACTCATTATTTTAAAAATGTGATTTGTCTTATAAAACATCATATGTTTCATACTTCTAGTAAATAAAAATAATTTTTAATTACTAGGTTATATTATGTGTTAATAGAATCCCATTCTATTTATACTTAAATAAATTACCAGATTTTCTAAAAATCTAAATTTATTATGAATTGTCTAAGCTACCCAATATTAAACAAGTTAAAATTAGATAACTTAGAACTAATGTGAATTTTATTAAGTCTTAGCTATTAAAACTAAATTCACATTATTTAGTTGATTAATAAATTAAGATTCTATAAAACCAACCCAAATAATTTAATCTCATTAAATTAATTCTAACACATATTAAATCATTTTATAAACACCTTTATAAAAATAATATGTTAAGTGTATGCATGTCATATTACAATAACTATAAGTGAGTACTTTCCTAGATGACATGTTATAATGCATGAACATGTTATCACAATCATTACATGAAAATAAAGCATGAAAATAAACAAAATATTTTGACCGTATCCTTTAGGATAATTAAAATTACAACCCATAAATAAAAGAAAAAAAAATTACATAGGTCTTCTTGTAATAACATAAGTCCCAGCTCTAATTTTTTAGTCTTCATCAAGTGGTTTATTGTGTAATAATCTGCTGGGTCACGTTTGAAATTTGATAGGCCCAAAGTTCTCAACTAGGCAAAAAGATCCAATGAACTTCTTTTTCTTCATCGCTCCACATGTAGCAGGTGAAGGAGAGGAGAAAAGAAAATAATAATAATAATAATAATAATAATAATAATAATAAATTACAAAAAAGCCTATACACTTTTATGGGTTTACACAGATTGATTTAATCAAACTGAAAATAAAATTACTAATCCAAAAGGACCATACAATTAACGACCAAAAATCCATTCATAAATAACCATTTATCACATGAACAAAAATTACAAAGATGCAAAGTGCCCACAAACATGCATCAAAAACATAATATTATCAAAATAAAATCATGTTTAATTAAAATTATATATGCTATAATATGCTCTGATGCCATTTGTTGGAATAAAATATGAACCATAGCGGAAGGAACGGATCGTTGACAAACAAAAATTTTCTGAAAACTTTATTCAACAGAAGTAGATATATAATTTTAATTAATAATAAAAAGCTTTGGAAATTTTACTAACTTTTTGAATACTATCAGGGTATCCTAGCTTTCCTCTTTGATACCACGATCTTTCAATCCATGCCTCCACACCAATGAAAAGATGAGTGGGCGTCAAACTGTAAGAATAAATTTTTCTCACACTTTTCTAAATTTGCTATATACTCAACACATGAGATAGCAGACCTTTTTTTTCAGAGAAGAACTATCAGTTTTTTTTCTCTGGGTATTTTTACAAAAGTTACGTGAATGAAAAATCTTTTTTGAGATAACTGTTATCTCTCCTTTTTTATATCTAAGCCATTAGTAATTTTTCAATTGATTTTCAATTTGAAATAACCACCATATCAGATATAGGAAAAGGATATATTTTACCTTCCTTTTTTTTTCTTTTTCCTAAAAAATGAATTGCCAAAAAAAAATTTAAACTTATATATATATATATATATATATATATATAAGATTTCGTAAATGTAAGTTTTACGTTTACGGTACCTTCCTATTTTTTTTTCTTTAACGAATCAGTTTGATTCGTACTAGGTTATATTATGTGTTAATAGAATCCCATTCTATTTATACTTAAATAAATTACCAGATTTTCTAAAAATCTAAATTTATTATGAATTGTCTAAGCTACCCAATATTAAACAAGTTAAAATTAGATAACTTAGAACTAATGTGAATTTTATTAAGTCTTAGCTATTAAAACTAAATTCACATTATTTAGTTGATTAATAAATTAAGATTCTATAAAACCAACCCAAATAATTTAATCTCATTAAATTAATTCTAACACATATTAAATCATTTTATAAACACCTTTATAAAAATAATATGTTAAGTGTTTGCATGTCATATTACAATAACTATAAGTGAGTACTTTCCTAGATGACATGTTATAATGCATGAACATGTTATCACAATCATTACATGAAAATAAAGCATGAAAATAAACAAAATATTTTGACCGTATCCTTTAGGATAATTAAAATTACAACCCATAAATAAAAGAAAAAAAAATTACTAGGTCTTCTTGTAATAACATAAGTCCCAGCTCTAATTTTTTAGTCTTCATCAAGTGGTTTATTGTGTAATAATCTGCTGGGTCACATTTGAAATTTGATAGGCCCAAAGTTCTCAACTGGGCTAAAAGATCCAATGAACTTCTTTTTCTTCATCGCTCCACATGTAGCAGGTGAAGGAGAGGAGAAAAGAAAATAATAATAATAATAATAATAATAATAATAATAAATTACAAAAAAGCCTATACCCTTTTATGGGTTTACACAGATTGATTTAATCAAACTGAAAATAAAATTACTAATCCAAAAGGACCATATAATTAACGACCAAAAATCCATTCATAAATAACCATTCATCACATGAACAAAAATTACAAAGATGCAAAGTGCCCACAAACATGCATCAAAAACATAATATTATCAAAATAAAATCATGTTTAATTAAAATTATATATGCTATAATATGCTCTGATGCCATTTGTTGGAATAAAATATGAAACGTAGCGGAAGGAACGGATCGTTGACAAACAAAAATTTTCTAAAAACTTTATTCAACAGAAGTAGATATATAATTTTAATTAATAATAGAAAGCTTTGGAAATTTTACTAACTTTTTGAATACTATCAGGGTATCCTAGCTTTCCTCTTTGATACCACGATCTTTCAATCCATGCCTCCACACCAATGAAAAGATGAGTGGGCGTCAAACTGTAAGAATAAATTTTTCTCACACTTTTCTAAATTTGCTATATACTCAACACATGAGATAGCAGACCTTTTTTTTCAGAGAAGAACTATCAGTTTTTTTTCTCTGGGTATTTTTGCAAAAGTTACGTGAATGAAAAATCTTTTTTGAGATAACTGTTATCTCTCCTTTTTTATATCTAAGCCATTAGTAATTTTTCAATTGATTTTCAATTTGAAATAACCACCATATCAGATATATAGGAAAAGGATATATTTTACCTTCCTTTTTTTTTCTTTTTCCTAAAAAATGAATTGCCAAAAAAAAATTTAAACTTATATATATATATATATATATATATAAGATTTCGTAAATGTAAGTTTTACGTTTACGGTACCTTCCTATTTTTTTTTCTTTAACGAATCAGTTTGATTCGTACTAGGTTATATTATGTGTTAATAGAATCCCATTCTATTTATACTTAAATAAATTACCAGATTTTCTAAAAATCTAAATTTATTATGAATTGTCTAAGCTACCCAATATTAAACAAGTTAAAATTAGATAACTTAGAACTAATGTGAATTTTATTAAGTCTTAGCTATTAAAACTAAATTCACATTATTTAGTTGATTAATAAATTAAGATTCTATAAAACCAACCCAAATAATTTAATCTCATTAAATTAATTCTAACACATATTAAATCATTTTATAAACACCTTTATAAAAATAATATGTTAAGTGTATGCATGTCATATTACAATAACTATAAGTGAGTACTTTCCTAGATGACATGTTATAATGCATGAACATGTTATCACAATCATTACATGAAAATAAAGCATGAAAATAAACAAAATATTTTGACCGTATCCTTTAGGATAATTAAAATTACAACCCATAAATAAAAGAAAAAAAAATTACTAGGTCTTCTTGTAATAACATAAGTCCCAGCTCTAATTTTTTAGTCTTCATCAAGTGGTTTATTGTGTAATAATCTGCTGGGTCACATTTGAAATTTGATAGGCCCAAAGTTCTCAACTGGGCTAAAAGATCCAATGAACTTCTTTTTCTTCATCGCTCCACATGTAGCAGGTGAAGGAGAGGAGAAAAGAAAATAATAATAATAATAATAATAATAATAATAATAATAATAATAAATTACAAAAAAGCCTATACCCTTTTATGGGTTTACACAGATTGATTTAATCAAACTGAAAATAAAATTACTAATCCAAAAGGACCATATAATTAACGACCAAAAATCCATTCATAAATAACCATTCATCACATGAACAAAAATTACAAAGATGCAAAGTGCCCACAAACATGCATCAAAAACATAATATTATCAAAATAAAATCATGTTTAATTAAAATTATATATGCTATAATATGCTCTGATGCCATTTGTTGGAATAAAATATGAAACGTAGTGGAAGGAACGGATCGTTGACAAACAAAAATTTTCTAAAAACTTTATTCAACAGAAGTAGATATATAATTTTAATTAATAATAGAAAGCTTTGGAAATTTTACTAACTTTTTGAATACTATCAGGGTATCCTAGCTTTCCTCTTTGATACCACGATCTTTCAATCCATGCCTCCACACCAATGAAAAGATGAGTGGGCGTTAAACTGTAAGAATAAATTTTTCTCACACTTTTCTAAATTTGCTATATACTCAACACATGAGATAGCAGACCTTTTTTTTCAGAGAAGAACTATCAGTTTTTTTTCTCTGGGTATTTTTACAAAAGTTACGTGAATGAAAAATCTTTTTTGAGATAACTGTTATCTCTCCTTTTTTATATCTAAGCCATTAGTAATTTTTCAATTGATTTTCAATTTGAAATAACCACCATATCAGATATATAGGAAAAGGATATATTTTACCTTCCTTTTTTTTTCTTTTTCCTAAAAAATGAATTGCCAAAAAAAAATTTAAACTTATATATATATATATATATATATATATATAAGATTTCGTAAATGTAAGTTTTACGTTTACGGTACCTTCCTATTTTTTTTTTCTTTAACGAATCAGTTTGATTCGTACTAGGTTATATTATGTGTTAATAGAATCCCATTCTATTTATACTTAAATAAATTACCAGATTTTCTAAAAATCTAAATTTATTATGAATTGTCTAAGCTACCCAATATTAAACAAGTTAAAATTAGATAACTTAGAACTAATGTGAATTTTATTAAGTCTTAGCTATTAAAACTAAATTCACATTATTTAGTTGATTAATAAATTAAGATTCTATAAAACCAACCCAAATAATTTAATCTCATTAAATTAATTCTAACACATATTAAATCATTTTATAAACACCTTTATAAAAATAATATGTTAAGTGTATGCATGTCATATTACAATAACTATAAGTGAGTACTTTCCTAGATGACATGTTATAATGCATGAACATGTTATCACAATCATTACATGAAAATAAAGCATGAAAATAAACAAAATATTTTGACCGTATCCTTTAGGATAATTAAAATTACAACCCATAAATAAAAGAAAAAAAAATTACTAGGTCTTCTTGTAATAACATAAGTCCCAGCTCTAATTTTTTAGTCTTCATCAAGTGGTTTATTGTGTAATAATCTGCTGGGTCACATTTGAAATTTGATAGGCCCAAAGTTCTCAACTGGGCTAAAAGATCCAATGAACTTCTTTTTCTTCATCGCTCCACATGTAGCAGGTGAAGGAGAGGAGAAAAGAAAATAATAATAATAATAATAATAATAATAATAATAATAATAATAATAATAAATTACAAAAAAGCCTATACCCTTTTATGGGTTTACACAGATTGATTTAATCAAACTGAAAATAAAATTACTAATCCAAAAGGACCATATAATTAACGACCAAAAATCCATTCATAAATAACCATTCATCACATGAACAAAAATTACAAAGATGCAAAGTGCCCACAAACATGCATCAAAAACATAATATTATCAAAATAAAATCATGTTTAATTAAAATTATATATGCTATAATATGCTCTGATGCCATTTGTTGGAATAAAATATGAAACGTAGCGGAAGGAACGGATCGTTGGAAAAAAAAAAAATTTTTCTAAAAACTTTATTCAACAGAAGTAGATATATAATTTTAATTAATAATAGAAAGCTTTGGAAATTTTACTAACTTTTTGAATACTATCAGGGTATCCTAGCTTTCCTCTTTGATACCACGATCTTTCAATCCATGCCTCCACACCAATGAAAAGATGAGTGGGCGTCAAACTGTAAGAATAAATTTTTCTCACACTTTTCTAAATTTGCTATATACTCAACACATGAGATAGCAGACCTTTTTTTTCAGAGAAGAACTATCAGTTTTTTTTCTCTGGGTATTTTTGCAAAAGTTACGTGAATGAAAAATCTTTTTTGAGATAACTGTTATCTCTCCTTTTTTATATCTAAGCCATTAGTAATTTTTCAATTGATTTTCAATTTGAAATAACCACCATATCAGATATATAGGGAAAGGATATATTTTACCTTCCTTTTTTTTTCTTTTTCCTAAAAAATGAATTGCCAAAAAAAAACTTTAAACTTTTATATATATATATATATATATATATAAGATTTCGTAAACGTAAGTTTTACGTTTACGGTACCTTCTTATTTTTTTTTCTTTAACGAATCAGTTTGATTCGTACTAGGTTATATTATGTGTTAATAGAATCCCATTCTATTTATACTTAAATAAATTACCAGATTTTCTAAAAATCTAAATTTATTATGAATTGTCTAAGCTACCCAATATTAAACAAGTTAAAATTAGATAACTTAGAACTAATGTGAATTTTATTAAGTCTTAGCTATTAAAACTAAATTCACATTATTTAGTTGATTAATAAATTAAGATTCTGTAAAACCAACCCAAATAATTTAATCTCATTAAATTAATTCTAACACATATTAAATCATTTTATAAACACCTTTATAAAAATAATATGTTAAGTGTATGCATGTCATATTACAATAACTATAAGTGAGTGCTTTCCTAGATGACATGTTATAATGCATGAACATGTTATCACAATCATTACATGAAAATAAAGCATGAAAATAAACAAAATATTTTGACCGTATCCTTTAGGATAATTAAAATTACAACCCATAAATAAAAGGAAAAAAAATTACATAGGTCTTCTTGTAATAATATAAGTCCCAGCTCTAATTTTTTAGTCTTCATCAAGTGGTTTATTGTGTAATAATCTGCTGGGTCACATTTGAAATTTGATAGGCCCAAAGTTCTCAACTAGGCCAAAAGATCCAATGAACTTCTTGTTCTTCATCGCTCTACATGTAGCAGGTGAAGGAGACGAGAAAGGAAAATAATAATAATAATAATAATAAATTACAAAAAAGCCTATACCCCTTTATGGGTTTACACAGATTGATCTAATCAAACTGAAAATAAAATTACTAATCCCAAAGGACCATATAATTAACGACCAAAAATCCATTCATAAATAACCATTCATCACATGAACAAAAATTACAAAGATGCAAAGTGCCCACAAACATGCATAAAAAACATGATATTATCAAAATAAAATCATGTTTAATTAAAATTATATATGCTATAACCTGCTCTGATGCCATTTATTAGAATAAAATATGAAACATAGCGGAAGGAACGGATCGTTGACAAACAAAAATTTTCTAAAAATTTTATTTAATGGAAATAGATATATAATTTTAATTAATAATAGAAAGCTTTGAGAATTTTACTAACTTTTTGAATACTATCAGGGTATCCTAGCTTTCCTCTTTGATACCACGATCTTTCAATCCATGCCTCCACACCAACGAAAAGACAAGTGGGCGTCAAACTGTAAGAATAAATTTTTCTCACACTTTTTTAAATTTGCTATGTACTTAACACATAAGATAACAGACCTTTTTTTTTTCAAAGAAGAACTCTCAGTTTTTTTCTCTGGGTATTTTTGCAAAAGTTACGTAAATGAAAAATCTTTTTTGAGATAACTGTTATTTCTCATTTTTTATATCTAAGCCATTAGTAATTTTTCAATTTGAAATAACCACCATATCATATATATAGGGAAAGGATATATTTTACCCTCCCTTTTTTTTTTCTTTTTCCTAAAAAATGAATTGCCAAAAAAAAAACTTTAAACTTTTATATATATATATATATATATATATATATATATATATATATAAGATTTCGTAAACGTAAGTTTTACGTTTATGGTACCTTTTTTTTTTTCTTCAACGAATCAGTTTGATTCGTTTATATATATATATAATATATAAAGTAAAAGTAAAAGTTTGTTTATATATATATATATAAATAAAAAAGTAAAACGTAAACTTTACTTTACTATAAAATCTTATATATAAATAAGATTTGGTTCAAAACCACATATATATATATATATGTATCTAAATCTAAATTCAAAAATAAATCATATTTAATTAAAAGTAGATTTTAAAATTAATCAATTAATTAATTAACTAATGTTCAGTTAAATGTGACAACATTTATCACATTACATTATGTGCCGCTGAGAATATTTTTCTGTGTCACATTAATAATTCAAGTGTGAAATAATTAATTCAAAACTCAATAATTTCAAACTAAATATGTATAATTCATTCTATGCGTAAATCCAATATAGTGTTACAGAGGTGGTATTGGGGACCTATGAACCTATAACCTAAGCTCCAATAAATTTGACAATTAATCAAACTCTTTAATTAATGTGCCAAATTTATTAGTTTCAGTGTTACTCCACTAAAAACCTGAAACTGAACTCTTGAGATTATAGTAAAATTACTTAAAGAAAATTAGCGAGTAGTTCATTGATATAATCATTACATATAAGTCAGACCTCCATAAATAGTTCATAATAAGAGCTAGGTTCAATTTCCGTTTACCTCTCTTATTATATCTTTATCCTTGAGTTCCAATAATCCTCTAATGAATAGTTAATTCATAATCTTATTATGAACGAGCGCTCTACTGTTTAAACCTTGAATTATCACTCAAGAGAACTATTTTTCTAACTTCCATAGGGAAGGAATGGATTTCTTATCTGTATAATATTATTCCTAACCATTTATTACATTATGTTTCCAAGATGCTAAGTTATGATCTGTGCTTAGACAAATCTTACCATACAAGTCAAAAAACATAATGTCGTAAATAGGAGTCTAATAAATACTCAAGATTAAGACTGTCAAATATATGATTATCATAGTAATAAATTTAAATACTCTATTTGTAACGGATGATTATTAGAGATTCATAATTTATCTGGTCCAGTCCTATATAATTTCATTATATAAAGTACCCCCAATCTAATGTCTCTATATTAATAGCCCAGATAGTGACTATTTCATTCTAAATGAGATTGAACCGTACTTGTAATATTTAATTAAAGATCCTAAACTTTAATTAATTATTATGGACTATTTAGATTATTATCTATAAATTTTATCCCTAAGCATATAACACTTATATGCTAAATTTATAGTAACATAAATAATAATGGAATTTTCTCAATGTTTATTAAATGTATTCATAACACATATAAGCAACCAAAATAATAATAAATGTTACTTTATTTATTTATTAACAATAAATACAATGTCACAGCTTTTAGGGCACCAAACCTAACAAACTCGCCTTCTGATCGGATGATAGAAGATCAACTTCGGGTTACTGTGTTTATCTTGGGTCCAGTTTAATCTCATGGCATTCAAAGAAGCAAAACACAATTTCAAGATCTTCTACCGAGGCAGAATAGAGAAGTCTTGCGCAATTGGCAGCAAAATCACTTGGTTACAATCACTGCTTTGAGATTACAAGTGTCTCAAAAAGCAACGCCTGTTGTCTGGTGTGACAACCTCTCAATAGTTCAATTGTCATCAAACCCTGTTTTACATGCTCAAACAAAGCATGTGGAACTTGATTTATATTTTGTTAGAGAAAAGGTATTACAAAAGAAGATAGAAGTATGACATGTTTCCTCAATTGATCAAGCTGCAGATGTCTTCACTAAGGCTTTCTCCAGTTCAAGATTTGTGTTTCTAAGAGACAAACTTATAGTAGAAAGTTTAGCAAGTTTAGCCGCTCTAAGTTTGAGGGGGACGCTGTGAGTGAAGAAGTTAGCTAGCAGTCAGTTCTGTTGTAGTTAGTCAAACAGTCAGTACACGTGTCATTAGCTGATTAGGCATTACAAACTGTAAATGCAAGGCTTATTTATTCTGTATCAACGTCAGGGTTTAGTAATGAGAAGTTGATGGATTTTATTCTCAGTTTTTGCTCTCTGCACTCTTTTCTATTTTTGTTACAAGAACCTATCTAGATGACTCATGGGCTTACCAAAGCAATACAGAGATCATTGAATATGCATTTCTCATGGCGGCTTGACCTTTAATACGCCATCGCTTAACACCATATGCCGTTGGTTAATTTTGTTTCTTTTTTAATTGATGGCAGATTTATTCTTTCAGTAATTAATTTGTTTATTTCGTCCAAGAAAGTCACAAGAGGACCACTTTCGAAAGTCCCATATGCTCTTTAGTAGGTGAGCCCCAACTGCTTGTTAGGCCCACATTTAGGTGTAGACTAGTAAAAGATAATAGGGAATCAAAGGAATACTGGGAGTGGTCCACAGGGTTAGCTTGCGTAAAATTAAAAGAATAAATGAATAAATAACAGCAGAGAAGAAGAAACGATGTTTTCATGACAAAGCGCACAAAATTCAATGCTTAAGCAAAACATATAAAGTAAACGAGCACTATAAACGATAAAAAGCAGTAGGATATAGTTGGGCTACATGTACTTAGTAGTTATTAGTGGCCATTTAAATATCTTAGCAAAGTCAACAGACCACCACCTTATAAAATCTTGAGGGATCACTGGCGACAACAGAGGTAGTTGCTTAGTGTCTAGCTGATACAATGAGAGATAGTGCTCATAATTTTGAAAGAAAAGAAGCGGTTAGGATTCTTCTATGAGTAGCCATTTTGCGCTTTTATTTTGCTATCATTTTTTATAGTCTATTTGACATTAATTGGTTTTAACTGATTTTTTATTTAAAAACAATATAAAATTATCACATGTTATAATAAAAACAGAAAAATTATTATAATATGAAGCTTTTATATGCTAAAATGTTTATAGTTTTAACCAATAATTTTAATTACCATACCAAACCTCTTGTTAGAATCCAGATTTATTGTCCCCAGGCTGCCTCACTATTAATTTACGCATCAACTCTTTTTTAAGCCTTCCCCTCACGACGTTTAATTAACAAAAAGTAAAGTTACAACTGTCGATAACGTCAGTCATATGACAACTCCTTTTCTTTTTTTCTTTTTAAGGAAAATCTTTTTACACGCATAAAAATGACAGATTCTTCCATAAGAAGGAAAAAGAAAAAAGATGACAGATACATCTGCCATGTCTTTACCTTTGTCTTTTACCTTAATTTAGGCATTAGTAGGAAGTTAAAGGAGAGAGAGAGAGGGAGAGTACAACTTTATGTGTGCCGTGTGAGTGAACATATTAGCCATGTGGACAAACTTACTCCATTAGATTTAAACCAAGTGAAAAGAGAATCACTGGACTGCAATAAATACTTGAAGGACAAAAATTATTCCCTCTTTTCTATATACTAACATGAGAGTTGTGCCTGAAGCACCTCTCCGTTAGAAACTCTTCATTTTGCACTTCATATAAAACTACAAACATAATTATTAATAACGTTTTAGTATAAATAATTATTTCTTTTTCTATTTTTTCCTCTATGAAAATGTATATATAACCACGAAATATGGTTAAACATAACAATCTATAAATATTTTGTAAATTAGACAATAATATCATCTTTTTTTCTGAAATAAAATTGTATAATTATTTGAAAGTTAAATGGAGAATTATAAATCTTAAACATTAAATCTTAACAAGTGATTTAGTTTTATATACATATATATATGTATATATATGCCTAATACTTACAAATATTACTTAAATACTTTTAGTTTTATGGTTAAAAATAATAGTTATATATTTTTTTACCTTTGAGAAAAGGCCATATTCCCGTGTGAAAGACAAAATAAACAAGATGAAGTTAAGCACTTATTGTATGTAGTGGTCTCTTTATATGTATCAAGAAGATATGAAGAAGTTTATTATATGAAATTATGATAAAACAAAAAAAAAGTAAGTGGAAATATTTGAAGTAAAAAAATCATCATAATAAAAAGCATGAAAGCATGTGCAAATAGGTTGAAGTGTACAATGGAAGCATGAGGTGTGAAAGCATACATGAGCCATATGGAAAAATCTTGACCATTGCATTTGAAGTAAAAAAAGAATAGGTTAATATAAGCCGTTAGATTAAAGGTTGACGGACAAAACATATTCAATCATATTTTCCTTTCTATATATTATTATAGATATATACATATATATTAATATAGACAAGTTTTCAATTGTTACGTCTTCACTAATAGTTATCAATCTAATTATAGTAATAGTTAATGTTATACTTCTTAATTTGACATGCTATGACAGGTTAAGCAATTTGACAACCCTAAACATTAATTAAAAAAAATATTTTTGATAATTTTTACAATAATTATATACATTAATAAAATTACTACGACCCGTTAAAAATGCACCCACATCTTATTCAACTCTATCGCATTTATCAACCCCAAATTTTTTATATCATTTTTTTCTCCACATGTTTTCCTTCGATTAATTTTTATGCAAGTCATCTACGGAAAAAGAGATGTCGAAGTTGAACCATTGTGGGTTGCTGGTATTTAGTGGATGTTCACAACGTGGAAGCAGAAACTAATTTGTCAGGTTTAAGTTGATATTTAGGTGAGGTAATGTGGAAGCAGAATTTTATTAAGTTTGAGTTATTTTTGGGTGTTTCCATAGGCAGTGTAAGGAGATCAGAAAGAGATTTTGATAATGTTCATTGTTCACGGTAGGAGAGATGTAATCAAATAAATTATTTTGATGATTTTAATTGTTTTCGTTTAGATATAAAAGTAATTTGGAGGTTCAAGTATTTATTCTGTAAATGCTTTACATTCATGCAACATAAGCAGTTATGATAAAAAAATTAACAGAATGTAACAGTCTGAGAATTTTTTTAAACCGTATCAAAGATCAAGGGCACTATTGATACGTTTTGATGTTTGATGGATAAAGTTAAATAAGTGACATAGTTTAAGGCATACTTCTAAAATTAATCTAATTTTTTATTTATATTTTATATTTTTTAAAAAGAATAAAAAGCCATTTCAACAAGTCACAAACAAGTTATTTATAGAAATCATATTTTAAGAGACTCTTAAATTAAATGCTCATTAATTATTAAAATATTTTTTGGTCAACTATCTATTTCGTTACAACCGTTAGATTTATATCAAACGGCTAATATAACAATAATCATTGAAACCACTCCAAAACACTTATTCCAATGTGATATGTCAGACATGAATGAAATTTATGCCATTTTGGCATTAATCATTCTTTATAATTAGCCCTAAAGACTAATTTCCTTCTATGGTATTGTAGTTGTTCCGAAATTTTAACTAATTTGGGACGTTAATTATCTTTATTTACTGTTTGAACTTGAATGTTAACATTCAACTTGATGTAACAGTATCTTTCCCTGGGTCTATTTTTCGGACAATTTATATAAATGTCACTCTTTAGACAATTTTTATTTAAACCATACACGTGAAAAGTTCGTATGCCACAAACTTAGTGTATGTCCTAGCATGTCCCACTTTTATAATTTGTTTCCCTCTAGGACATATTGCATGTCTCATTAGGACAATTTTCCATGTCCAAATTGCATGGCCTTCTAGGACAATTTTTTTCCTCTTTATTTTTCTTTCTTTTTCTCTCTTTCCGGCCGCTAGCTTGTCTCTGGCACTAGTGGCCAAGAAAAAAAGAGAAAAAACTAACAAAAATGATAGGCCCAAGGATCTCATACTACCGGCAACGTGTGAGGGATGAAGATGAGTCCGATCAGAGCTTCTCGACGGGTCTAGTGCAGAAGCAACCTCGGTAGGAGCTTCTGGATCGAAGAAATGTCTTATTTGGTTAGGCGACAGGCGATGAGTGACAACGTTGTGAATCACAGTCGTCAGATTTCACCATGTAGATCTCCTCGACGGTGATCGTGGCTAGATGTTGCTGCCTCAAAGCTGTGGGTCATGAGGCTCTGAACAATCATTATTATCTCACCACCGGAGAGGGTTGTAGATCTAGCTGAGGTTTTTTTTCTTTTTTTTTGGTTGCAAGTGAGAATGAGCTCCAATCTGGAGAGTGAGAGAGAGAAGAACAAGAGTTAAGATCAGAGAGAGGTCATGGAAGATCTCGATCTCTGTCACAGTTCCATCATTGGCAACACGAGCTTAGTGGCGAACGATCTCTGTCACAGCTCCATCATCGACAACACAAGCTTAATTGTGATCTCTGGCAGGGAACAAAGTCGAGAGAGATGAGAGAGAATGAGGAGGAGAGAGTGCAAGAAGAAGAGAGAATTAGGGAGAGAGAGTGTGTGAGAGGGGAGAGAGAGAGAGAGAGAAAAAGGTGAATAAATAAGAGAGTTTAAAAATTGTAGCAGATCAAAATTTGTGTTATAAATATATATTTTAAAATTTTACAATTTGTGGTATAAAAGGTTAGATTGGTTAAAAAGGTGGCATATTATGTAACTTTGTCCACTTTTATTATTGAAACACAATAGGCCAATTTGGCATTGTTGTGTTATGTTATACTACTGTTGTACTGTAAACCAGAAGCAAGTAGGTATCCGATAAATTTGTGATATAAATATATATATTTTAAAATTTTACAATTTGTGGTATAAAAAGTTAGATTGGTTAAAAAGGTGGCATATTATGTAACTTTATCCACTTTTATTGTTGAAACACACTAGGCCAATTTGGCATTGCTGTGTTATGTTATACTACTGTTGTACTATAAACCAGAAGCAAGTAGGTATCCGATAAATTTTTTTAAGTTGTTGTGAATATCATAGGCAGAATTGCAGGTGTTTAGTAAGCTATATATAAAATTTTCGTGGAGATATATAAGGACAAAAATAGACATGTTTTACTAAACATATTTATAGTTTTCTTTTAATTTCAAAGGTCAATCTAAATAATATTTGTACATTAAAATAATAAAAGACATATTTTTAACTAATAATATATGTTTAGAAAGTTAAAAAATCATTAAAAAAAAGAGATCACAACAACATTAAAAAAATAGCTTTACAAATAAATTCTAAATTTCTAGTAGTGATGTTATTTAATTTGTTATGAAAATTAGGTAGATTTAGAGTTATGTGTTATTATTGAGGTAAATTTAGTAATTTTAAATTATGACAGCAAAAATTATAAAAAAAAGCTACACTTGACCTGCTTCTCAAATTATCCTCCTCAGCTGCAATTTTTAAAAGCCACTTAAGAAAGCTAGTTTATCAAACAACTTAAATTATTGTAAGCGGTTACAGATGATTACAAAATTAGCTAAAAGTAGCTTTTTAAATACAATGCCAAATAAGCCCATTGTCTAGAATACAAATTTTGGTGTTCACTAGAACACAAACATGATTGAAATAATTAATATAATAAATAACAAAACATGTTTTTCAATTGCGTGCCTAAGTCTCATTTAGCAGCATAAGATAATTTGATGTTTAATTTCTCCCTTTCAGGAACAGGGAAAGATCTCCCTAAGAAGAGATATTGTGAAGATAAAAGGATAAAACAAATACACGGAGAAGGAAAGGAAAAAATCCCTCAGGGATCCATCTAATTTATCACATATTGCAGTTCCAATACCTTATCGATACATCTTAAATTACTAAATAATTTTATCACGTGAACCCACTTTCCTTCACTTTTTAGTAGCACATTCTTTACTTTGGGCGCATGTAATACACGTGCACAAAAGTTTACATGCGCCCAAAAGTAACCGTTAAAGGTCCCTATTGACGTTTGCAGGACTGAACGTTCACACATGTAAACCTAACTAGAGCAATATATAATACGCATATATTCACATGCACCGGACACACATATGGTTTCTCGCTCTCCACGTATCCAATTCATATATGCAAAGTGCATCATCACACATTTTAATAATAATACAACACATACATTTTCGCACATCCGCCATATATATATATATATATATATATCATAATACAGATATTTGTTGGTACAATAATATAGAACTTTCGCTACTTCTCTGGAGCACATATATATATAATATATATAAATTATGTAATATGACAAAAGAGTTTAAAAAAACTTTTTGCCCACTGAGATTTCATTTTTCCGTGTAGGCCTTCGTATAAATGTATTTAACAGAAAAAGACGGAAATTAACTACCGATTTTCCATCTCCTTACTATCGTGTATATCTTTTCAAGGTCATAATATAGTAGTCAGCAATTTATAAATCAAAGTTTGGTCCCAAAAAGTACTTGTTCTCATAAATCCTTGATATTATTGGGGCCCTTATGTGTTAGGAGATAGAAAGATGAGCAATTGGCCTAATTAGTTTTAAACTAAAACACGAGCTATATATGTTAGTATTAGTTAGACATCCAAATCAGTGTCTAACCCTCATGGGATATAGATATGTGTTTCCAACTTCAAACGCATGGTCGCAATAAAGATATTTGTTGATGTTGAAACTCAAAAATAGCGGAAGATCAGTCATAAAAGAGAAATACATCAGTGGTTAGAATTTTGCCAATTTTTTCAATGTTTAATTTAGATATATATATTAATTGGTAGATGATCTACTTTAGACAGCAGTACTGTAATTTTATGATTGAGTAATGATATAGACCACGATATAAACGCACACATGATTTGATCAAATTGATATTTAAAGCAGTTGATAAATCTTTAATATGTAGTCTCAGTTTGGTTGGCATAACCTTGAAAAATAATTCTATACTTGACTCTATCATGATTGAGACGTAGAGTTTGAATCTTACACTTTAAAAAAAAGAAAAAAAAAAACTTTTAGAATGTAATCACTCTAAGGATGAAAATATCGATATTGATGGAAATATCAATACTTTAATTTTACAAAATTTATGGAGAAAATATCGATATGGATGGAAATTTTCACAAAAATTACGAAAACTACATAAATTTTATGCTAAAATATATCTCTAATACTTTGAGATACAATAAATATGATTTACATAACAAACTCTATACATGTTAGATTTGTCAATACCAAAGGGAAGTTCTGTGAAGCTCAAACATGATTGAGATTTCATCTTGATTCAAAAAATATTAGTGTCATGACATGTTATTTGAGTAGTATTGAATATAATTATGAATATGTCATATGTAGATTTGTTGAGTTCTTCCCACTATATTTTCATGAATGGAAAACTGTGAATTCTTCCAATTGTTGCCTAAGATAGTGATGATATGCTTAGATGAGGATAATTAAAAATTGCATAATCATCATAGTTTATAAATTCTTGATTGTATGGATAATAAGGATGAGGAACCTTATTGGAGGAGCTGCTATATTGAATCCCAAATTTATTGGTTGTAAACTAATAGAAATATTATTTTCGTTTAATGTTAACATTCTTAATGTGTACAAGACAAACATTCATTCATTGAAAATATAAAATACTAATAGATTATTTAAAAGGAAAAAATGTATTAAATTTTGTAATTCCTGACATTATCGAAATTTGGTCGAAATTTTCACTATATGTACTGAACTTTTGTACAAAAAAATACTACAAATTTTCTGATATCAATAGTTTTTAGCGATATTTATCAATGTTTCTGATATTTCTCTGATATTTTGCTGAAATTAATATTACAGTAAAAAAATATTTCGATACTTTAAAATTTTTAAAATTTTTGCCTAAAATTTCTAAAATTTTGTGGATATTTACCTCCATGAGTCACGCATTAGTCACCATTAATTATTGTGAGAAATTGAGAGAAATAGAAGTTTTTCGTATTGTTAGATGAATTTCTCATTAACATAAGATTTGTATTTACAAGCTATTAAATACCACCAGCCTAAGTAATACGGCGGAGAAACTCAAAACTATACACGTGGATCTTTGGACTAACCTCTAATAGTTGAAACCAACAATTCTAACAAGACTAACTTCCTTCTAACATAAATATACATATGCATATTTGCATATATATATATATATATATATATATATATTCATGGTATCGACCTTATTCTTCTTCTTCTTTCAACAAGACAAACATGGATATCAGTTTGAGAAGCATGATACCTTTGTCCAAAAGAAATGATTTAATAATGTTAATTCGTGGGGCGGTAGCTCACCTTATCCATGCTATATGGGCGGCAAACTTAATTAATTACATCCTCTTATGGCATGATGTGATGGTGAACATGTGAGTCTGTTCTCTATTGTACATTATATATATGTTTATCCATATTTACATGTGAAAACATATAAATTAAAATTTAGCTATTGGATGGGCTACTGGTAGTAAAGTGTTTATATGAATTATTTAATTTCCTTATTTTTGTCGTATTTAAACTAGCCGTAGTTTGTCTAAAGAGAAATCAAAATATGAGGTTTAGGTTAAAACTTAATAAATAAAGTCATATAGCTTTAAAATTTATAATAAATAACATATCATGAGAAATTGAGAACAAAATCACAAAATACCCTCATCTTTTTCTCCTTCACATGTCTCACCTTTATCCCTTGCTGACACCGATAGTGGCCCTAAAATATACTATATTAACATGGTCATACTATATTTCTAAATAATGAAAAAAATTCATCGACGACTTCGCCGCACCGTTGACGGCCAAAAATATAGTATTAACCTGTAAATACTGTATTAATGTGTAAATATAAAAACTCACCAGCGACTTCGTTAGACCGTCGACGGTTAGGAAATACAATATTTAGCTATAAATACTATATTTTCTTGAAAATACAAAAAATAACCGATGACTTCGCCGGATCGTCACTTGCCAAAAAATACAATATTAACATATAAATATTGTATTAACATATAAATACAAAAATTTACCTGTGACTTCTTTGGACCGGTGGTCTTGAAATAAAATATTAATATGAAAATATTACATTTACATGTAAATTCAAAGATTCACTGATGACTTTGTCGAACCACCAACGGCCAAAAAATACAGTATTAACATAAAATAAATATTGTATTTACTTGTAAATATAATAATTCATCGGCAACTTCCAAGACCACCGATGGTCAAAAAATGCATTATTAATATAGAAATATTGTATTAACTTTTAAATATAAAAATTCAGTAGTATTTTTGTCAGACAACCGGTTGCCGGGAAACATAATATGAATATAAAAATACTATATTTATATGTAAATTCAAATATTCATCAGTGACTTCACAAAACAACCACTAGCGGGTAGTTACAATATTAATATGAAAAATACTATATTTACATATAAATATAAATATTTACCGGTGGTCTCGTCAGATTATCAACAGCTAAGAAATACAATATTAACATAGAAATATTATATTTATATGGAAATACAAAGATTTGCAAGTGACTTCGTCAAACCATCGGCAGCTTGCAAATACAATAATACCATGCAATACTATATTTACATAGAAACATAATACAAAAGATCAACGGCATCAATGACTCAGAAAATACTATATTTCCTAATTAATGCCATATTTTGCAATAAAACAAAACATAGTCTTTTTTTTTTCTTCTTTTGTTTCAGCAACCATAAAAATACAGAAAACTTTGCTAAAAGAAAAGCTACACGGTAGTCATAAAAATAAAATAAAATAGTAACAAAACACTGTTTATTCTTCATTTTTTCTTAACATCATTTTTCTTTTCTTTTTATTCCTCAGATTTTTTTTTCCCATCTCATTGTGCTCCTCAATACCTCAATTCTAACGCGAAAACGGCGACAGGAGAGCATGACAAACTGACATTCGTTCGAGCTTCGACGACGAACAGCGAGAGGAGATCTAACTACGCAATCTAACGACAAGACATTGAATCTAGCTTTGCAGCTGTGGTGGACGTCGGATCTTTGATCTTCATCTTCTATAAACCTGATGAGATCATCACCAGATCCAGAGCTTCCTTGTCACTGGACTTTCACCACCACGAGCTCGCGACAAGCTTCAGCTTTCACGACTTAGATTATGACCACCATGACCAGATCTGCTTTAGCTAACCATTGCGTGATGAGCTCTGACGTCTGAGAACTAGAGGAAGACGGTTGGAAAAGCAGACAAGGGAGAGAGAGTGAGGAAACTCTGTTGTTGGGATTCTAGATCTGCTCACGCTTCCAACGGTCGATGATTCCAGAATTCAACATGGAGAGGGTCCAACGAGGAGATGGAGGACCGTGGATGGAGAAAGAACATAGACAGAAAGGGAAGAGAGAGAGGGAAACAGAGGGAGAACAGAGGATTAGAGATAGAACGAGAGTGAGATGGACAAAAAATGAGAGGTTGATGGGAAAGAAAGAAGAAAGGGAAAATAGAGTCAAATTTGATGTAGGTGTATTTTTGGGTTCTTGGTTGTTTTAAAACATTGAATTATTCAAATCTTCTATTTGCTTTATCTTTTCAAAATCCATGACATAATTTACAATAAGTTTCTAAAAAATCTGACCTTTTTTTTTCTTTTACAATTTCTTTTTTATTGATATATATATATATATATATATATATATTAATTTGTATTTATAATTCACCACCAAAAAATGAATGAGTTTACAATAATCAGACTCGCTCCGGTTCCAAACAATATAGCGTGAACGCCTACTAAGGATTTATGGGTTCGCCTACTTGACTTATGAAAGATAATGAGAAGAGGTTCTTAAAAAAAAAAGAAAAAGGTGTTACTTAAAAGAAATAAGCGTTGAGACATCCTAACAAACCAGTAGACATCTTAATAGGCCAGTAGACTTAAACTTTGTTCCTACATGACCCGATCAATTTGATCAGGTACTTGCCATCTACTTTCAATAGAGGCATATGAAAAATATTTGAGATAGATAGCCAGCTAACAGCTAAAACAAACTAGCAGATAGATATATTTACACACACACACATATATATATACACACAATTGTATGCACAACATATTATTAAGAAGAAGAAGGTACTTCAAGCATAGTATTTACAGAATTACAAGGTCATCCATTCACAAAAATTACAAAGAAAAGCGAGCACATACCCAACTAAATTTTACCATTTTAATTATATGATTTGCACATTTCTCTATTTTTCAGCTAAAAGAAAACCTGGGCTAGTGCAGGTTAACATTTCTCAGCTACAATTGCGCAAATTTGGGTCTCTTCTATATAGATATTTATACATGATCAACTAACAAGATATAGGTAGCATGGTCTAACAAATTAGAAAAGCTGGCTTCTTTCTTGGATAAGAACTGGCAGACCGCCTCTCACAGTGGCGGTGAGCCCAGCGGCAAACCTCGGTTCTTGGTGGGGCCCAACGACCCGAATATCGAACCGTCTGATTAGCGTAAGGGCGACGGATTTCATCTCCATTACCGCCATTTCCCTGCCCAAACAAACCCTAAGCCCGGCTTGAAAAACTGGGTACTTGTACGGACAGACCGAGGCGAAAACCCCATTTTTCAACCACCTCTCAGGCTTGAAGTCGAGGCAATCGGGGCCCCATATCTGCTCCATTCGGCCCATTGCATAGGGGTGGTACGTAACCCTTGTTCCTTTCCGTACAAGTGTCCCATCCGGCAGTACATCGTCCTCCTGGCAGAATTTGGAGTCGAACTGTACGGGCGGATAGAGCCTCATGCTCTCATGAATCGCGGCATGCAAATAATGCATTTCTTGCATTTCACTGAAATTCGGGACATCGTCGGAACCCGGCCCCATGACCCGATCCGCCTCTTCTAGGATGGCCTGCTCCACCTCCGGATGCTGCGAAATCAAATAGAAAAAGCTCGTCAGCGCCGAGGACACTGTGTCCCTTCCGGCCAGGAGGAAGCTGACGACGATGTCACGGAGATAGCGGTCGTCGTCGACTGATGCCATGAACCGCGAGAGGAGGTCTTGCCTATGAGAAAACCCCATTTCGCGGCGGCTTCTTATCATTTCCGCCGCCAAATCGTCCACCATTCTAACCGCCTCCCTGAGCATCTTCTCCGAACCAATGCCCAGGAGCCTCTTCAACTTCCATATCACCGGTGATGCCGTGATCGCCCGCTCTGCTGAGAGCTTCGAGGCAAGGTCGAAAGCTGCAGCAAACTCCGACATCGGCAGCGAAAGGCGGAGACAACCCGGGTCCAATCCGAACGAGAATTTGCAAATGTTGTCGAAAGAGAATCGCCGGAGAACGTCCTGTAAATCCAAAACCCCTCCTTCTTCTTCCTTTTTCCCGGAAACTGAAGCTAGCAACGGAATTAGCCTCGATTCGATCTCAGTCGTAACGATTTCGAAGGCGTAGGATCTCACCGATGTACTCCCCAGCTCAAGGCTTGCCATTTTGCGCTGAAAGCGCCACGAATCTCCGTCGACATTGAAGATCCCTCTCCCCAAAAGATCGCCGAGGATCGTCGAAAACGGCTTCCCTTTCGGGTAGTTCTCGAACCGGGTTCTGAGAATGTACTCGACGTTCTCAGGATTTGCCGTGATGGTGTTCCGGAGGACATGGACGTGGATGGTACCCGTCGGGGATTTTTGGAGAAGGTGGGTGTACCAATCGCAGAGATTTCCGAATTCCGATGCCCATGTTGAGTTCAAGAAACTCCGACAAACGTTGCAATTACACCAAGGTTTGAGCCTGAGGAGGAAGATAAGAAAAGAGAAAAGAGAGAAAACGGCAGTGAAGGAAAAGAACAAGAGCCCGAACGTCACGGACACGGATTTTACGCAGAAAAGGGCCTCAAAATAAGCCATAGAGATAGAGAGAGAGAGAGAGAAAGAAAAGAGAGTTAGATCGGAATTTGGGAGACAAAGGGAAAGAGGTAGGAAAGTTCAGAGGTTGAGATGAGGAGATGGTGAATGGAAGGGAGTTTATTTATATATATTATCCCAGACGATGTTATACAGTGAAAGAAACTGAAAATTGTACGATATTTTAAATTTATTTTCTTTTCAAAATAATAATAATAATAAAGAAAAGTAGAAAGTCGCTTTTTTTATTTTGGGTTGATTAACGGTGTTTGTTTGACAGGCGGAGGCGAGAGAAAGGGTCGTAAAAGTGCATGAGCAACACGTGCGCGAAACTGTAACAACTGGATTTGTGTGCATATGCTGTGTGGTCAGAGCAGGCGAATTACGCCACGTGCGGCCTTGTATTTGTCGGCGGTCTGACGTCTGCCCCCCATTCATTCCACGACCACGTGTTTCTCCTACCAATGCTGATGCTCTCAGACTCGGTCGCCCTCTGTCCATTTGAATGCTTTCCACGTTAGCAACAGGATTTGAGTCATCTTTTCTTAAAAAAAAATCATTTTCACACCTTAGATTATAACCCGTTATTAATAAAACAGTAAAACCATAACATATAGTATGCTTTTTAAGCTGTAATGACGGAGCCATACTTTTGTAGTTAGTAGAGGCACTTTGCTAAAAAAAATACTAATAGATTTAACTACATACATGCATATTTGCATGTTTTGATTATTGAATAGGCCTAATTATATAAATTTTAAATTTTAATATAGGTACAACTATAATTTCTCTTGTAAAATAAAGATATAATTAAAATTTTTAAAAAGTTTAGAATAAAAAGTTAATACTCAAAGTTGAGTGGAGGCATGTGGCCCCGCTCAATAGTATGTGGCTCCGTCATAGCTAGGTTAGGTCCGGCTCTTTTGTTAGTAGCAATGTTATAACCTCATAAGATTAAATATAAGATTACTTTTTCTTATAGCTGATTCGCAGACGTGTTCCAACCAATTGGATTCCCAAACATGCTACTAAGCTTATATTTATGTTAGCAGTATTAACAAGTTATTTAGAAGTATAGTTCAAATTAATTGAGTGTTTTATAACTATGGTTTAAACCTTTTTTTTTTATTTGCTTGCAATGATTTTAGTTTATATTTTGTAAGAAAAAAACATTATAATAAAAAATGACTTTAAATCACAAAAGATAGTTGAAACTAGAGTTGCTAAACAATCGCTAAATAGTTGCATTTTAAACCAACTTTGTTATAGTATTTTCTCTTGAGTAAATTGCATTGTTGCATTACGAATTATTCACTTTTTACAAAATGTACTACAAACTTTTAATCTTGGCGTAATGCACCCTCATTGACAATTAGGGTCTAATAATTACTTATTAATTTCCGTTAAAAATGATAAGCTTTACCCTTAAGAAAACTTATGTATGAATCTCAAAACCAAAGTTGTCCACGCTTTTTAATGCTAGTTAGCTATTAACCTCAATTGCAAATAATGTTAAAATTCAAGATGTATTTTGCAAAGATTAAAAGTCAGGGTGTATTTTACAAAAAAAAAAAATCGAATAATTTGAGATGCAACTGTGTAATTTATTATTTTCTCATATAAAATTTACATTTCAAACTTTAATTAAAACGCTTAATTTGAATAATATTTCCAAACGGTCTATAAATTAAAGATCATTGTTCTTCATTCTACACAAAAAGAAGTGCAAAAGATAACCTTCATTCTTATATGGATATCTGAGATTTCAATAACTTGTCCAAATTTTATCTTAGCGAGGTGTAGTTTTTTCAGCCAATAAGTTATAATATCTTCTATTTTTGGCTAATTTAGTGATGCTTTAAGCCTTTAATTTCATATTTATTATTTTTATTGCTTTTGTGTTGAAAAATGTTATTTCTGAATTGTTTTAATGTCGTCGTGACTTTTACTCATTTTGTATTATATAGTATCCTAAATTTTTCACTAATTTTGTATTGCTTTAATTTTTTCACTATCTTATTTTATTAATTCATGTCAGATGTTAATGACTGAGCATCCAATTAGTTTAATCTATTCTATTATCAGTAGTTCAATTCAATAAAGATTGAAATTCATACAAAGAAGCGTTCTCCCTAGAGAGAAAAGAGAGAGGTGAAGGGAGTAGAACGGCCAATATTTTAGGACTACCTCTAGACGCGTCATTGTGTTTTTGGCCTTAAAATTTGGTCTCCAAGCTCGTCAAACAATGTGCTACTCTCTTCATTTAAAAATTGTGTCAGTTGACACAAGGCAACAAATCTCCACCACAACTTCTTTCCTTTCAACTATACTAGTGCTGAGGAACTATGATTACCAAAGATGAGTAACCTAAACTCAACTCTATCTAAGTTGCACTATAGCAGTCTAAGAATAAATAAAGATCTAAGGTCTCTATTTATAGAAGTGGTAGGAGAGTTTAGAAAAGTATCAGGAAACCAAGAGATAATTTTCTCCCTCTTTGGGCAGCAGTTGGCATCCATATTAGTTAGATTTTTTTTTTTAATTTTGTTCCCTTCCTCATGAAGTGTAGAAATTTAACCAATCATAATGTATAGATTTTTTATTTTTTATTTTTTATCATCCATGATAATTTCAATCCAAATAGTTCTATATTAAAATCACAATATTTAAATAATTATTTTAGTTTAATAAGTGTGAACAATTATCTTTTATTTAAATACAACTAGTACTTAATTATTTAAATTCCCAAGTTAAACTATTGATTATTTTAAAATCTTAATTACTAGTTTGAATAGTTATTTTCAAGAATTCATTAAATAATTAATTCACCCGAAAATGGCTGACATATGTGGCACCAATTTGTTGTGGGTTCGCGCCTACTGCCAGTCCTGAGCTGGATTGTGTTTCGCACGTCTCATCATGTCAAGTGTTCCGACTTGCGTGTACTTCTGTCTTACTAATGGTAATTTATATTTTACTAGTCTATCATAAAACGATTTAATAAGCAAGCTTTGGACTGATGGACATATATTGCCAAGTTCCTATAATACTAGATATATTAATCTTTGATTAATTTTTCATTTACTTATGAACTTTGGTATCACTCAACTATAGGCAAGAAACCATGTCGTGGTTCTATTTGTTAGAGTAGGTGCCCTAAAGATTAAATGATGTAATAGTTTGGAGACATTTAATTAATAAATAGTTTATTGATTATTTCATATATCATTATTGTCCTCTTTATATTCATTTATGTTAAATGTATGTTAAGCAAATTAAAGTTTAAGACCATCAATCTAAACCTTTACAATTGTGCATATGATAGATAGATTATGTGAAAGACAAGAATCTTAAAGGTGATAGTCTAAATGAAAAGATCCGCAGTCAAGGGAATAAAGTTGGATGATAAGATGGTTATGTTTTCTACATTCCTAATGGCAGATGGCTTGTCTTGGTCATCGGAGTTAGACTCCACGAGCAGAAATATTGATATATTGTCATAGGTGGCGATATATTAGATCAGAATAAAAGTTAAACTGATTTAATTAATAATTCCATTTGTTTTAAAAAATTCACTTGAGATGATTATATGTGTTACCTTTTAATCCTGAAATGAATCAATGGGCCCATATTCTTGACTTGTGTTTTTTAATGTACCGAATGATGACATCCTAAATTATATGAAGGTACGTATACTGGTACATTGAAGACGTGACTCTTGATTGACATAGACTCATTATTTATAGATATAGATTCAATAGCTTTTTTTGTAGAGTTAATTATATTCTCTTATAGGCATTATCTTATAATTGGAAACTAGAGCGCTGAACCATTTGAATATATAGGTGTAACAGAATGATATACTATTTATATTAATTATGAATAGTAAGTATTCCAATGGTGAGATAATGGAATATAAGATAAAAATAAAAGGTAAAAAAAAATTTATTCTTAAACTGATTATGAATATCTTATGAGGATATTACACATTATAATATGTCATAGACGTTTAACTTATTGGAGTTTTGTAATTATACATAGTTTGAGAGTGCAGCTTAAAGCTTTAGTGGAGCAGCTTTAGAGTTGATAATTACAAATTATATGTGTTAGGAACATGACATTTTATAATTTTATGAGCTCGATATATAAAGTAAATTGGGTCCCTTTGCTAGCTCACATAATTTCTTATAACGATAAGACATGTCTTTTCAACAAATTGGTAACTTATGTTAATTCTTAAGATTGCTTAAAATTTGATTAATTGGATTTGATAATTCATCTTAGTTTACTGGTCGAATTAATTTTATAAATTAATTCAAAATAAACAAGTTGAATTATTTGAAATATATTTATTTGATATGAAATTATCTATTTAGAATTGTTCTAATCATATAACTTTTCTATTAGATTATAAGAATTAAAATTGAAGTTCTATAATAGATACCAAGGTTAAATAAAGTAGGATTTATCCATTAGATTTGAATGAGTAGTTTAGGATAAGTGTCTAGAGCTAGAAAAGAATGTGGGCTTATCAGCCACGAAGCATCAATCGATCAGCCTTGGCATAGGCCAGTTGACTGCCCCCTGTCATGTGATTAATTCGCGTCTCACATATTTTCACTTCAAAAGTTAAAACAAACTCAAAATTTTAAAGCCTAATATAATAAGAGTGAGTCCCAATCCGAGCACTATATAAAGGGAACACTTTTCTATTTTTTAGATCACTTGAAGAATTTAGAGAAAGCATTCTATTGAGAGAAACTCTGAAATTCCTACATGGCTATTGTTCAATATCTTGAACCTTAGCTTTTGGTTTTCTCAAGTATTTGGAAGGAGTCATTGCCTAAGGAAAGACTAAACAAGGTGTGCCCATTCGTATTCCAATCGTGAAAAAGAGAAAAAAAAAGAAGATCAGTTGGTTAAGGCTTTTTCGGTACTGGTTCTCTCGTAGTGGTTTTGATAAAAATCTTCCCCACTCAGAAACACAATTTTCTGATCTAAAAGAGGAACGTAAGATTTTTAATTAATTTGTATACGTTGTTGTCTAACTTGTTATTTGGAAAAAGGTTTTAAATAAAATTTTTTTATATTCCTCTGTGTACTTATCTTTCAACACTATTTTGTATATCTCTCTCTGAAAGCTTCAAACCTGTCCTCGACTCTGAAAGCTTCGTATATCTCTCTCCAAATTACATCTTTTACTTTATCTAAATCCTTAGACCTTCAATATTTGGTCCATATCGGAACGTGCTCTCGACTAAGGACTCCGATCCAACTGCTTAATTCATGGCCGGGTGCACCTTCCAGTTAGCCTTTTGAATCAAAAGTCACTTCAATTCTTAAACCTTTCTTTCTCATCCGATGAATTTTTTTCATTAATGTAGCCCTTTGCTCAAAGTCCACTTTCGGATCAAATTCGGTTCACCTTCATGGCTTTCTGCATTAGTTTCCCTTGCTATATTGCGATGAAGATGGAGTACAGTCTTCGTACTCGTCCTCGTACCGATCACTTTCGATCTCGCGAGACATTGTTCTTATGCAAAGTAAGCAAAAACTACACATACATACTAATATTAAATCATAAACTATACATATTCACATCTTCAGATATTCAACTTCATACATTTTCAACTACACAATTTCACATATTACACATATTCACAAATTTACAATTTCAATTACATATATAATTTCACAAATTGCACATATTCACATAATTTTACATATTACACATATTTACATATCCTCACATATTACACATATTCACAAACTTACAATTTCAATTACACAATTTCACATATTACACATATTGACATATTCACATAATTGCACAAATTCACATCTTCAAATATTCACAAGTTTACAATTTCAAGTTCCCAATTTCATATATTGACATAATTTCACGTATTCACGTCTTGATATATTCACAAGTTTACAATTTCTACTACACAATTTTACATATTCATATAATTTCACATATTACATATATTCACAAATTCACAATTTCAATTACATATATAATTTCACAACTTACACATATTCACATAATTTCACATATTACACATATTCACATATCCTCACATATTACACATATTCACAAATTTGCAACTTCAATTACACAATTTCACAGATTACACATATTCACAAATTTACGATTTCAAATACATAATTTCGCATATTACACATGTGAGGGATTAGGACCGGGGGGGGCGTGGGTTGGGACAAGGGGGGTGGGGGTAGTTGGGGGAGGGGCCGAGGAGGAAGGGGCGTGAGGCCGAGGGGGTGGGTGAGGGGGTGGGGGGGAGGGGCGAGGGGGATGGGGGATGGGGGCAAGGGGGCGAGGGGTGTGGGGGAAGGGGGGCCTGGGGCTGGGCCGTGGGGTTAGGGGGGTGAGGGCGAGGAGGGGAGGGGAAGAGGGGGCTAGGGGGGAGGGGGGAGAGGGGTGGGTGGGGACGAGGGGGGTGGGTGGGGGCTAGGGGGTGAGGGTGAGGGGGGTGAGGGAAGGGGGGTTGGGGCGAGGGGGTGGGGGAGGGGGGGTTGGGGTTGGGGCTGAGGCAAGGGGCGAGGGTGGTGGGTGAGGTGAGGGGGTGGGTGAGGGAGGGGGGTCCCGACTAGAGACAACTCCATATCTTGGGGATCAGTAGTATAAAAAACTTGGATTGCTTGTGATGCAATAATGAAGGGATCATTCCTATATCCCAATCTTCTAAAGTCAGCCACCATGATGCCGTCATCGTCGTTCTTAACATAGTTATTGTCAGCCCACTTGCACTTAAAAAGTGCTATGCGTAATCCCCCATGATCAAGTTCCCAAATATCTTCAATGAAACCAAAGTAGTTCATGGTCCCATATACTAGATTCTTGTCCTTGGTAGAGGCAATATGCACAGCTTCAGCACAGAGAGTCACACCGCTATTTTACACCAAATGCTTCTCATCTCTTTCACGAGTGTAGAAAGTGTAATCATTTATGGAATATGACGTATACCTTGTAACTATCGACAACGTTCCTCTAGCTAGGTTCTTCAACTCCTGTGACATGCCTCCATCTTGTGATGTGGAGCACTTGCCATAGATGTGTGCTCTAATCCACAACCGAAAGGTCCAGTTGTGTTCATCTTGCAACCACTTTTCATTTCGTGCTCTTTTTGGGTGTGCTTTTTTTAATTCATTCATGTGCACCTCAATGAAAATTCTCCACTTCACTAGCATTGTGCAAGACATAAAGACAAGTTTGCTCCCACTCCTCTCGATTTACTGATGAAGGATTGCTCAAAGATAGTCCTTTAGCCTCAATGTTTATAGTCTTTGGCACCCCAATTGTGTCCGCATTAGATAGGTACTCAGAGCAAAATTCAACTGATTCCTCAACTATGTAACTTTCAACAATACGTCCTTCCAGCCTATTTCGATTCTTCACAGAGCCCTTCAAAACCTTCCTATATCTTTCAAATGGATACATCCATCTCAAATATACCGGTCTGCATAACTTAACTTCACGTACTAAGTGCACTGTTAAATGAATCATGATGTTAAAAAATGCCAGTGGAAAATACTTTTCAAGCATGTATAAGGTTTGCACCAACTCTGATTGCAGTGAATCTAGCACAAGTGGAATCAATGACCTTCGAGCATATTGAATTGAAGAACGAGCACAACTTGGAAATTGCAAATCTCACATCCTTTGTTAGAATTCCCTGCAAAACAAGTGGTAGTAATTGTTACATCAACACATGACAATCGTGCGTTTTCATGCCAATAAGTTTCAAATCCTTCACCGACACCAACTTTTTGAAGTTCGAAGAATACTCGTCTGGCACTTTTAATGAACCAAGCCATTCACAGAGCTTTCTCTTTTCCGCTTTGGATAACGTGTGCTTTGCCGGAGGTAAGTAAGTACGGTTTCCTCTTTTCTCGGGAAACAAATTAGGCCTAATTTCTATTTCCATGAGATCCAACTGAGCTTTTTCACCATCCTTAGTCTTGCCCGAAATTTCAAGCAACGTGCCGACTACGGATTCATAAATGTTTTTCTCAATATGCATGACATCTAAGCAATGACGAACAAAAAATATCTTCCAGTATGGAAGATCAAAGAAGATTGATCTTTTTTTTCCATGTCCATCATTTGGCGGCTCGTCCTTACCTCACTTTCTCTTACCGAATACGACTCTCATATCTTTTACCATTTCAAATATTTGTTCACCTACCAAAGGGCGATGAGGGTCTCTTTCTTCGCTATTGCCATCAAAGGCTTTCTTTTGTTTACGGTAGCGATGATCTTTTGACAACCATCTTTTGTGACCAAGAAAAACGGTTTTCTTACCATTCTTCAATTGTTTGTGAGACATTTTGGTCATGCAAATTGGACAACAAATAGAACTCTTCATCAAATAACCAGATAGATTGTCATATGTGGAAAAGTCGTTAATTCTCCATATCAACATTGCACGGCGTGTGAATGTCTCTTTTCGATAAGCATCTCTAACTTCAACTCCATTTTCCCACAACTTTTTTAGGTCATCGATTAACAGTGCCAAGTATACATCAATGTCATTGTTTGGTTGTTGAAGACCCGGAATCAATAAAGAAAACATTAAAAACTTCTGCTTCATGCACATCTTTGGAGGGCGATTATAGTTAACAAGTATTACGGGCCAAGTGCTATGCCTACTACTCATGTTACCATGTGGGTTCATTCCATCCGTCGACAAAGTGAAATGTATGTTTCTTGGATCCGTACTAAAGTTGGGATGATCGGCCTCAAAAGTCTTCTATTGTGGTGAATCCACCGGGTGTCTGAGCATACCATCATAGACCCTTTTGTCATGATGCCATGTCAAATTCTTAGCATGTTTTGGGTTTCCAAATAAACGCCTCAAATGTGGTACCGATGGAATGTACCATAACACTTTCTTTGGCACTCCATTCATGCCATCTTTTGGCTCCTTTCCTTTCTTCCACCTTGCTTGTTGACAAACTGGACAATAATTCTCATCCTCATACTCATTCCTATGGAGAACACAATCATTTTCACAAGCATGAATTTTCTCATAATCCATTCCTAAAGTGCTCAAAGTCTTCTTAGCTTCATACATACTAGTTGGTAATTTATTACCCTCTGGTAGAAGTCTTCCTAAAAATTCCAATAGTTTTGTTAAACTTTTGACCACCCACCCGATGCTTTCAAATTCCATAATCTAACTAAAGCAAACAATTTAGTGAAATTGGTGCACCTCTCATACAAGGGTGTCTCTGTTTCATTTATCATTGTCTCAAATAAATCTAGATGGTGCACAAAGTGTTCTTCTAAATCATTGACCATGTCAACCATATTATTTTGATCATCTATATTATCTTCCACAATAGCTTGCTTTTCTTTACTTAGTAAAGTTGGATTAAAATTAGACTCGCCATGAAAATGCCACGTTTGATAACTACTTATAATTCCATTTCGAAATAAATGTCCTCTAACAATTAGAATTGGATGCAATCTATGGTTTCCACATTGAACACAAGGACATCGAATTTTATCACCATTGGCGTGACTTTTGGAAAAATCCAAGAACTCTTCCACACCATTCACATACTCTTTAGATAATCGAAAATCCCACATCCATTTCCTATCCATTTTGCAATTCCTAAATCGAAATAACAAATAGCAAATATTCAATTAAAATTAATTTCACAATTTAATTATATATATACCCGCCTATATATATTAATTAATCATAAAACAAAAACATCACACATCATAAAAAAACAAGTTACACATACTCATGATAAAACAAAGAAATCATACCCATGATCCGTAATACAAATTTCACAGAATAAACAAAAAAGTCAACAACTATTTATCAATTTTGGATTAATTATACATCACAATCAACAACAATTTATCAATTTCTAACAAAAACTTATTATTTGGGCTGAGATTAAGGAGTGTGGAGGCTGAGAGGGATGGTGGCAGCTGATTCAGATGGGTCTATGTTTGTATTTAAGAAGTGAGTTTCTAAATTATGTCTGAATGTTAAGGTAGGAAAAAAGGGCTTTAAGTAAGCTACCGCAACGGTTTTTTCAAGAAAATGTCGTGGAAGGCTCTTAAAGATACCACGACGGTTTTTCAAAAAACCGTTGTTGTAGATATCATATTCCATGATGGTTTTTTAAAAAACCGTTATGGAATATTTGACGTACCATCGTGGTATCCTAGCAATTTCATGACAGTTTTTTAAAAACTGTTGTGGTAGCTACTGCCCCATTCGACGATGGTTTTCGTTTTCATGGGCGTAACTCCGTGTACTTTTTTGCCTTACCACGATGGTTTTTAAGAAACGGTTGTTAAATAAAGGTCGTATAATCGAAAATTTCTTGTAGTGAAATTTATGTCAATTTATTTTAATGTATTTCTTTATTTTATTTTTCATCTTTTTTTAAGCTAAAGGATATCTATTTATAGTTATATTTGTTATAAAAACAGCAAAAAGTAAAAACTCTAGGCCATTGGATGCTTAACACACGAATTTGCCACCTTGGGCAGAGGAGAAAAACTTTTGAAATTGGTGTTTTTAGACCAATTTTTTATGATGGTTTTTTTTTTAAAAAAACAATTGTCCTAAAATATTTCATTACACAACGATTTTTATAAAAACCATCATGTAAGATTAGACATTACACGACGGTTTTTATAAAAACCGTTGTGTAATGTGGGCCTCAAAGCTTTATAATAAACATGAAATCGAAATATCTCATGCCCCCCACCCCCACATTCAAACACACTTTCTCTCAAACTCTCTCGCCCTCATTACCATCGAAGCCCGTCATCGTCGCCCTCATGTCGAAGCCGTTGCGGTCACCCTCCCATCAAAGGCATCACCCCCTCTCTTTTTCTCTTTTTCTCTCTCCTTTTGTCGAAGCCATTGCCCCTTTCTTTTTCTCTTTCTCTCCTCATCCCATCGAAGCTGTCACCCCCTTGCCTAGCCCTAAACCGCCTAGCCCTACACCCTTTCTCTTCTTTCCTCTATTTCCCTCTTGTACCCCCTCTTTTTCTCTTTCTTTCTCTCCTTTGTTGGCAGGCTTGCTATCGTCCACCTCCCTTGCTCGGTCTAGAATTGCCGTCACCCCATCCCCTTTTACTGCTATTGCCATCCATCACTGCTGCATCCGTTTGTAATCATCCCATTCTTGTGGTGGTTAAATGTGAGTTGTGGTTTTTTTAAAATTTTTTCTTAATAATTTTGTTAGTCTAAATGTGATTATATAAGGTATAATTATGTGGTTAATTGCATATGATTACAATATGTGATTATGTAATGTTGTGATTTTGGTTATGTAATTTGTGAAATATGATTTTGTGATTTTGTTAATTTTGATTATGAGATTTAGTCATATGTAAAATGTGGTTTTGAGATTTTATGATTATGTAATTATGAGATTTTGTGATTTTGTAAGAAATGGATCTATGATTTTGTGCAATATGTGATTATGTGATGTTGAGATTTTGTTATTTTGTTAGAAATGGATCTGTGATTTTGTGAAATATGTGATTATGTGATGTTGTGATTTTGGTTATGTAATTTTTGAAATGTAATTTTGTGATTTTGTTAATTTTGATTATGAGATTTAGTGATATGTAATATGTGGTTTTAGGATTTTGTGATTATGTAATTATGAGACTTTGTGATTTTGTGAGACATGGATATGTGATTTTGTGCAATATGTGATTATGTGATATTGTGATTTTGATCATGTAATTTGTGAAATATGATTTTGTGATTTTGTTGATTTTGATTATGAGATTTAGTGAATATGTAATATGTGGTTTTGGGATTTTGTAATTATGTAATTATGAGATTTTGTGATTTTGTGGGAAATGGATATGTGATTTTGTGCAAAATGTGATTATGTGATGTTGTGATTTTGGTTATATAATTTGCAAAATGTTTTTTTTTTTGTGATTTTGTTAGTTTTGATTATGAGATTTTGTGATTAATTTTGGAAAGGTACACTAGAAAATCAATTTATTTTTTGGTAATGTACTAATCTTCTTGAAATGGTGGTCATTAGATTAGGTAAAAATGTCTTAAGAAAGCAATAATGAGCACTATGATGAAGAGTATGAAGAGTGCACTCCATCTTCCTCTCAATATATCAAAGCAAAAGAAGTTAGTAAGCCCTGAAGACGCATTGAATTCGATCCCAAAGTAAATTTTGAGCGGAGAGCTTCTTTGATGAAAAAAGTTCATCAAATAAAGAAGAGAGGTTTAAGAATAGAATTGACATTTGATTCAAAAGGCCAACCGAAAGGTGCACTTGGAAGTAAATTAAGCAGTTGGATTGGAGACTGTAGTCAAGAACGCATTCCAATATGGATTAGAGATTGAAGGACTAAGGATTTAGACCAAGTAAAAGATATGATTTGGAGAGAGATTTATGAAGCTTTCACAGTTGAGGGGTGGTATAGGAAAAAAAAACTTTGAAGATTCGTGGCAAATTAACAAAGGGGTTTAGATCCAGCCTCTATGTTACCTTTGTAAAGCAAACCTTTCTATTCTGGAGGACGATGAAAATGTATTAAGCAGCCTCCTACGGTAGTATACTACTACCCCTCTATAAATGATGACGATTAGGAAGCTTTTGTGAAGTATCGGCGTTTCACCAAATTCCAACTGCTATAAGCTAACGTAAGAAAAATAAGAGTGAAAAATGAATGCAGTTCTATGGTTGGTCGAGACAAATGTAGAAGCTCGAGCAATCATTGGTCCATTATTATCTTACTCTTATTACATATAGTAATTATTCTATCATTAATATATTACTAACATAGTATAATACAGTTAGCTGAGACAGGCGTGCTGTCAACACAGGAGGAGTTGTGGGTAAAATCACATCAAGGTCTCGATGGACAATTTAAAAATCCAAGAGTAGTACAGATTGGGAACTTGACTGTAAGTTTATTGAACTAAAATTATTAATTTGTAATTTAATAACTATTGAAGCATATTAAGAACAACTTGGTTTGTTGTTGTTTTATAGGATGGGTACACGATGCAACAAAGTCAAGGGACCTTTCAGTTCATCGGTAACGATGATATATTGATGAGAGCACTAGGAAAACCAAAACATTTAGGATGTGTTTGCAGTCAATCCAAGTATGTGAAGCAGTATCAATACTTCAACCTCTAACCAAGCTCAAAATTCGATTTCCAAATGTCGAAGATGCAAATGGAAATTACAGAACTGTGAGGTCTTGTGACCGAGTACCTTTCCCAAGGACATGCCAGACCGATGGATGAGAGCATCTTGCAACACAACAGCTTCAAGGCTAGCTGTAACCCTCTCGACAATGTAATAGAAGCTTCACAAGCTCCATAAGTCTAATTGTCACCTCATTGTCAAGAGCCTAAACAATATCAAGATTGCAGGGTCTTTGTTAACGATAGAATTAAAGGTGGGTGTACACTTATTGTGCTTGGGAAGGCGTGGATGGACAGTCTTCCAACTAATATAGTTCATGGAAGACCTTAGGAGATGAAAACATGTGCATTAACATCATTACCATTGGAATTGGAACAACTGAATTGCTTGTTTCGCATTTGAAGCAACAATTGTAGGTGAAGCCGTTGGAAGCTTCTTTGCATGGCCAAAGAGGTTAATTGAAATCATCGCAATGATGACAACAACTCGGATCGCTTAGCCATGTTCCATAAGATCAAGGGGGAAAAAACGCGAAAAAAAGAAAAGTTCTACAAAAACAAGACAATCACAACCTGAGGTAGGACAAGAAAAAGAACAACTCGTTACGAATAAGTCACTACCTCTATTTAACTTCTCTTCAATACCTCAAGAATTTATGCAGTTGGCTTTGTGCACACATTCTTTCATGCGTGATGGGTTGATAATTTAGTACCCGATACCATAAATAATCATTGGCAATAAATTGCCTATCCATGTGGGGTATGAGGACTTTACTACTTTGTCACTTTTGATCAAATTGGAAAAACTATATAATGGTATACCTCAGGTAATAGCTCTATCCTTAATTCGTACTTTTTTAAATCTAAGTTGAGTTGTAAGGTGCTTTCAAATAACTGAGTGCATTGTTTTTCATTGTAATTTTTTGGCAAAATATTGTGAACTTCAAGGCAAGGTGCACAATTTCGGTTTCATAACTTTGGTAATTGTTTTTAAGTGTTGCACAAGACCCACGGAGTGATTGTAGAGAGCGTGCCACGTCACTCCTCTACATATTAGCTCAAGCATTGAAGAGGAAATTATTCTTCATGCCATTTGAGTTGGCACTTGTTTCATCATGGGACGACCAAATACATTGGTTTGATCCCCTCGAACACCCACCATGTGATGATTTTGTATTACTCACAAGATTGCAAGTATCAATTTTTCTTATAAAATGAACTATGTTAAGTATTAAATAATTGTATTTATCAATTCATTTAATCATGACACATTATTAGAGTGCTTAACGGCTAGAAACTTTAAGCAGGAAGTAGTATAACATTTCGACCAAACAGAATGCTATATTCCACATGTAAGTGTCCAAGACAACAAGGAATCATAAAATGTCGGTTTTTTTTTTTTTTTACATTTCATGTTGGATATAATTAATAATGGTATACAAGCCCTAACAAAAAAAAGAATTTTATATACATACGGATATAAATGAAGTTAGAATTGAGTGGGTATAATTTGTAAATAGGTATGTCAAATTTAGATAGAGATAGTAGATAAATGATTATGCAAAATATTTAAAATGTAAATGATCTTGCAAATACCTTGAAAGTTCAATATATATCATTTTTTGTATGCAATCAGGGCTTTGTAGTAATGGATAACACACAAGATTGGCCATCCTATGGGAAATTAGAAATTTTGGCAATTTTTTTTGCGCATGACCACTTTTCCACTATAGTTTTAGCCAAAAACCATCATGAAAACATCACCTTATAAGACAGTTTTTACTAAAACTGTCGTGTAAGGTTATGGTATACTAAGTTTACACGATGGTTTTTGGCTAAAACCGTCATGGAAACATCACCTTTCACGATGGTTTTTCAAAAAGCCATCATGTAAAATTTTAATTTCCACGATGGTTTCTACAAAATATCGTCGTGATAGAGGTCCCTCAAAACACCTAGATTTGGTAGCTATATAGATGTTCCACAACAGTTAAAAACCATCGTGAAGACTCAATTTTGTACCATGACAGAGGTTTGCAACCGTTTTGTAACTGTCGTAAAAGTTTTCCATGACGGTTTAAAATAGTCGTGGAAGACCCAGTCTATAGTAGTGCCCGTTGGTTAAGAATGTTGTTTATGGTGAATCATGACTAGCTTTGTATCTATGCTGGTTTGTCTTTGCCCTTGTTAAGGTAGGGATAATTTCAATCGATTGGCTTCGTCCATTGACAGTTGTGATTTGTAACACATCGATGATGCTCTCAAATTTTGGTGCCCAAACAGGCTTTTCCTGTAGCGCCCCCTTTACGGATATCACAGATGTTCTCATATTCATTCATTCATTACATACTTTTATTCAAGACAATATGTTTGTACAAAACTTAATTGGAGCTTTATTTGGAAAATATATCCAGGATCCATGCATACATTTTTTTTTAATAAATAACTTAATCCATAATAATAATTATTTACTTGATCATAAATATCCTTTAATAAAATAAATATACCAAATAATAAAATCATCATTTAATGAAACATCACAACATTTTAAACAATTTGCTCTCATAGTTCGGTAGGCCGAACTTGAGACTTCGGCAGGCCAAACTATGTCGGCAGGCCAGAATTTGTCCACCAGCAAGCTGACAGAGGCTCTACAAAACAAGGTTTCAAAATTGACATGATCGGCAGGCCGATGCAGGGTAATCGGCAGGCCAATGCGGGGCAATCGATAGGCCGATCTACCATCAGCAATCCAACCAGTAATGGTCGGCAGGCCGAATAGTTTTCAAAAATCAAATTCTTAAACCAAACTCAATACTTTAAAAGCGGAAGACATGTTCTAAAAAGATAGTTAAAGGGGTCATAGTTTCAATCCTTAAAACTTAGCAATTAAACATAATCAAAATTATAAAATATAATTTAATCAATAAAAGCTTCCTTCTTTGGCATTCTTTCGTTTTTCAATTCATTGTCCTTTGCTCACACGTATTTCCATGCCCTCTGTTGAGGGTGAGCTCGGCGACACTGCCAAGGCAATAACTTTGGTGTTCGGCTAATAAGCTCGGTAGAACCTCCAAGAAGCTTGCAATCAACCCCCGATGCGACGTATACCTTTTCGAGGTGCCTCTCAGGGCCTCCAGGGCCGCACGACGAGCAGGCTGCCACTTCGGAATATACACTAGCTCGGGTCAGATGAATCTAACTCGCAAGTAGGCCGCTACTCGCCATTATAGGCTAACACGAGGCAGATAACTCGCCGTCTGATAGAGCCCAATCCATCAGATGAGGGATGCGACACTTGTCACCTACTACCTGACACGCCTTGATGTGACACCCGGGTCATGGGTAAAACCCACCTAAACACTCGGTCGGCCTATAAATAGGATGCATTTATGACATTCTAGAGAGACTTCTTCTTCCCACCTAACTAGTTGCCGCCCTATACTGAGCGAACCCTGCCTCGAGCATCGAAGAGCCCTTGCCTATTGACCTACCTTTCGATTGCCTTTGAAGCATACCTCCCCCTGTTGCAGGTTCATTCGCCCAGGTAGAGGCGAATCGAAGGAGGGTCGGACCGTGCACAGACGCACGCGGTGTTGATCTAACGCCGGATCATGGTAAGCATCAACGTTTTGGTGCTAGAGGGAAGGGCGCCTACGCCTTCACCCAAACGTCAGCTACATTACCTCCAATGCCCGAGATGATGACTAGAGGAAACGTCAGAGACGATACAGCTTGACAGGAGGGGTCGGACAATGCAAGAAATAAGCAACCGAACACGGGTAGGCCTAGGGGCCATCCCCGGATCGTGAGGTCCCAGTCCGGAGGTCAGGGAGGCACGGCTAGAGCTGAACATGCGGAGGGTCCGTTTGCCTAGGACCCGATCAGGGAACTCACAAATGCAGTCTGGATCCTAACACAATAGCTCGCGCAGCAAGTTGAGCACCCCGCTGCACCAGCTCTGCCACCCCCGGCCCAGGCTGACCAGGCTGGAGGTCTGATAGAGCGGGACGCAACCGACCATGAAGAGGCCCACTCTGAGCAATCTAGAGGATCCACTTGCGGCAGCTCGAGCAATAACAGATTGGTCCAAGAAGGTCGTCTTGGACACCAAGCAGCTCGCGCTCCCTCGCCACAAGGTTCTCGAGCCTTAGTATTTGACCGGCTCAGATCTCAAGGAGCAAACTGAAACCGCTAGCCCAAAGCTGGAGGCCATGCTAAGGGCGGAGTACCCTATCGGGTTGAACTGCTTGAAAACACTAACAGTCGCTAGTTCTGGGCACTACAGCGCCAGATAGACGAGATTTAAAATTGTTGATTTGGCGTAGATGAGACAGGAACTCAAGATCCACCCTTCTCAAATAATATAATGCGGGCCCCTATGCCGTTGAAGTTAAAAGTATTGCAAATCAAGTCCTACGACTGGACAACGGATGCAGACGAGCATGTTGAACTCTTCTGAGGGCACATGCTACTGCAGAACGCTAGCGACGCAGCGATGTGCAAAGCTTTTTTGCTAACGCTAACAGGTCCTGCTCGATAGTGGTTTCGACGGCTTGAACCTTCAGCTATTTCTTCTTTTCGGCAGTTGGCCGACGCCTTTTCTTCGGCATTTTCTACGACAAAAACACGGAGGAAAGAAATTACATACCTGTATGCTGTCAAACAAGGAGACGACAATGTCTGGGATTATATCAACCGATTCACCCGGGCAGCTCTCGAGGTCAAGCACGTCGAAGATGAGACCCTCAAGCACATTTTTGTAGGGGGTCTCTAAGACAAAAAATTGGCCTGGTTGCTGGTCTTCAACCAGCCGAGCACATTTTCTCAAATGCTTGGATATGCCTAGAGACATGTCGACGTTGTCGAATACATGAAAAGCCATTGGGAAGAAGCCGGCCCAAGTGGAACAAAAAAGGATAAAAAGCAGAAGAAAGCGCCAGAACAAAGCAACGCCGAGCAGAGCAAGAAGCAAAAGAAAGAGAAGAAATCTGAGAAGCCAAAGGGGCCGACCGGTAAGTTTCAAAGCTACACACCGTTAGTGCCGACCATCAACGAGGTGCTCACCCAGGTAAGTGGCAAGAATCTGTTAACACCACCACCCAAGCTCTGGGGGAGCAAAGTGAAGCAAAATCAATCAAGGTTTTGCGAATTCCACAAGGATGTAGGGTATAGTACTCGCAAATGTGTCCAACTAAAGGACCAAATCGAAAGGTTGGTCTGAGAAGGCCATTTGCAAGAATTTGTTGAGCGGGTTATAATCCCCAAGTCCACGTCAAGAAGGAATGATCCGCCGAGCCGAGATGCAACCACCCACTCCAGAACCGACTCTGGGAACACCTTGGATCCCCTGAATATCGTTCACACGATATTTGACGGGCCTGTTACCAGGGACACGTTGAGTGGGCAGCAGTCGTATGCCAGAGAACCTTGGCTAATCGAGCGAGGTGAATTCATAAACATATCTGAGCATATCAACAAGATATGTCACCAAGAGGACACCCCAATCACGTTTACCGCAGAGGAAGCAGACCGGTTAATGCACCCGCACAATGATGCTCTAGTGTACGAACTGCCCATCGCTAACAATATAGTACAACATGTTTTAATCGACAACGGCAGCTCGGCTGACATCCTCTTCAAGCAAGCCTTTGACAAATTGAAGATAAGCAATGCCCATTTAGTCCTAGTTCAGACCCTGCTTTATAGCTTCGTGGGAGAATGCGTTCGAGTAGTAGGGAAGGTCGGCTTTCCCGTAACCTTTGGGGAAGAAGCTACTCGGGTCACACGGGTTGTTGACTTTTTGGTCGTCAACAAACCCTCCCAATATAACATCATCATCGGTCGCCCGACGCTGAACGCTTTGAAGGCCATAGTCTCTACATATCACCTGGCCATGAAATTCCCCACAGATGGCGGTGTTGGAGTGATTCACTCATCCCAGATGGATTCCCGAGCTTGTTACGCCAATGTTGTAAGAGCAGCTACAGCTTGACACTTAGACGTCTCGGCCATCTATTCTGTTGATGAAATGGATCTCCCTACCGACTTGACACCTAAGAATCTATCAAATTTAGACCCCAGAATGCCCGAGGAAGAGGTAAGAGCCACCTCAGTTAAAGATTTGGTATTGTTTTCCCTAGACCCTGAGAGGCCTGAACACAATGTCCAGCTCAGATCGTAGTTGAACCTGAGATCCGGGCCAACCTAGAAAGGCTTCTTATCGAATATCGGGATGTCTTCGTGTGGTCCCATGAGGACATGCCTGGCATTGATCCAAGCGTCATCAGCTATCGACTCAATGTCCAACCTAACCACAGGCCGATGATAAAAAAAGAAGGGCTTTTAACCTGGAAAGGTATGCTGTAATAAACGAAGAAGTCTAGAAGCTCCTCAAGGCTAGATTCATTAGAGAAGTTAAGTACCCGAAATGGTTAACGAATGTCGTTCTCGTCAAAAAGGCAAACGACAAATGACAGGTTTGTATTGATTATACCGATCTCAACAAGGCCTGCTTGAGGGATTGCTTTCCACTTACTTAGATAGATTAGCTCATCGATGCCACTATCGGCCACGAGCTCCTGAGCTTTATGGATGTGTATTTTAGGTAAATCAGATAAAGATGGTCGAGGAAGATTAAGTGAAAACTGCCTTTGTTACCGACCAGGGCCTATACTGCTACGTGGTAATGCCTTTTGGCCTAAAGAATAATAGAGCTACATACCAACGCCTCGTCAATAAGATGTTTGTTCGGCTGATAGAAAAAACTATGGAGGTCTACGTGGATGACATGCTAGTAAAGTCTGTCAGAGCAGAAGACCACATGGCCGATATCTGAGCAAGCTTCGATATTCTCTAGCAATATGGGATGAAACTCAACCCGACGAAGTGTGCATTCGGTGTAAGCTCGGGCAAATTCCTCAAAATTTTGGTTAATCAACGAGGCATCAAAATTAACCCGATAAAGGTCCAAGCAATTATTAATATGCATTCTCCTCAGACAGTAAAAGATGTGCAATGGCTCACCGGCATGGTGGCAGCCCTGTCAAGATTTGTCTCCTAGGCTACTGACAAGTGCCACCCATTTTTTAAGGCACTCAAGTGGAGGTTTGAGTGGAGCAGGGAGTGTGAGGAAGCTTTCCAAGGCCTGAAGACCTACTTAGCCATGCTCCCACTCCTATCCAAACCTTTGCCCGACGAAGCTTTAACTGCGTATTTAGCCGTGTCCAAGAAAGCCGTTAGCTCGGTCTTAGTCTGAGACAAAGATAGAGTCCAAAGGCTAGTTTACTACACAAGCCACGCATTCCAAGGCATCGATGAGCGATACCCACCATTCAAAAAATTGGCTTTTACCTTAATTACTTCGGTCTGAAAGTTGCGACCATACTACCAAGGCCATACCATCAACGTCCCAACCAAATTCCCTCTTCAGCAAGTACTACAAAGTCCAGAGATATCAGGTCGTACGGCCAAATGGTTAGTAGAGCTCAGCCAGTACGATGTGCATTTCATGCCAAGGATGGCCATCAAAGCTCAAGCCTTAGCGGACTTTATCGCAGAGTTCACAGATGCCGGACAGGCAACCCCGCTTGTCAAAAAGTCACCTACCAAAGTGCCCGATGCACCCAGCTGCAGTGAGGACAGCGTTACCCCAGAGCCGGAGTGGAAACTCCATGTTGACAGATCTTCTTGCATTGACGGGTCGGGTGTCGGGCTAATTTTAACTAGTTCAGATGGTTATAAAGTATCTATGCCCTCCGGTTTGACTTCAAGGCCTCCAACAATGAGGCAGAATACGAAGCTCTCCTGGCCAGACTTCGCATCGCCCGAGATCTCGGGGTGGATTGCATAACCATCCACAACGACTCAATGCTTATGGTTAGCAGGTCATTGGGGGATTTCAAGCCTGAGCAGACTCCATGGTTGAGTATTTGCAAGAAGTGAAACAACTGCTTTGACAATTTAAGTCTTATTCTTTCAAGCAAATCCCCAGGTTAGAAAATGCGAAAGCTGACGCCCTTGCCTGATTAGCTTCTAGCTTGGACGGAAGCGATCTAACTTCGGTCCCCATTGAAAGACTTACCGAACCGAGCATCGTCAAGGATGTCTTAAGTGTAGCCAAAGATCCCAAGACCACATGGATGGACCCGATCATCCGATGCCTGACCACAACCGAATTACTAGACAACCGAGAAGAAGCACATAGTTTACGAAAAAAATCAACCCGGTATTCGATGATCGGCAAAAAATTATACCGACGAGGCTACATCACACCATGCCTAAAATGCGTGGATCCCAAAGAGGCCGAGTATCTAATAAGAGAAATCCACGAGGGCCTATGCGGCAACCACTTCGGGGGACGCTCTTTGACTCAAAAGTGCCTTCGACAGGGCTACTACTAGTCGACCATGCAGCAGGACTGCGAAGATTTTGCTCGAAAATGCCTCAAATGCCAGCAGTTTGCAAGAATGTCTGACCGCCATGCCAAGCCTCTCACTCCAGTGACCTCGGCATGGCCATTTGCAAAATGGGCCATCGACTTAATCGGACCTCTCCTACCAGCCTGATCACAATTCAAGTATTACATCGTGGCCATAGACTATCTTACAAAGTGGATAGAAGTTGAACCTTGTACTAACATGACCAAAACCAAGTGTTCCAACTTCGTGTGGAAGAACATTATTTGCCAGTTCGGGATCCCACACACGATTGTGACCGACAATGCCAAACAGTTTGAATCTTTAAGTCTCCTCTGTCTATGTGAACGGCTCGGTGTTAGGAATGTCTTCTCCTCCCCAAGCTATCCATAGAGTAACGGCCAGGCGGAGGCTGTAAACAAGACAATCAAAGACAACCTGAAGAAAAAGCTCGAGGGGCTCAAGGGCACATGGATTGACGAGCTCCCACAAGTGCTCTGGGCTTACCAAACAACTGTCAGGATGGCGACTGGGGAAACCCCATTCTCCCTCGTGTATGGGGCAGAGGTTGTCATCCCAGCCAAAGTAAGGTTACCTAGTTTCAGAATCGAACAATACGAGGAGACCTAGAACATGGAATTAATGATGGTCGAGCTTGATTTACTCAAGGAAAAAAGAAACCAGGCAGCAATACGTAACGTAGCCTGGAATCAGGTAGTAGCTTAGTATTACAACAAGAGGGTCCAGTCTGGAAGCTTCAAGGTTGGAGACTTGGTACTAAAGAAGGTCACGGTACAACTGCCTGGTCTCGGGTCCTTTGGTCCAAAGTGGGAAGGTCCATTTAGGGTCGATGACATTGTACGACAGGGAATATACAGATTATCTAACATGGAAGGACATCGGTTCGGGCATCCTTGGAATGCCAAGCTTCTAAAAAGATTCTTTTACTAAATTCAGGACCAGAAACCTTTTTTGACCTCTGGCTAAAATTCTTTTATAACTAGGCCTACCCAATAGGACTAGAAAATGTATGTATATATCTCATTAATGGAAAACAACTTTCCTACACCATTCCACTTGAGCAATGTGTTTAAAGGAAATGTGGATCCGAAACAGATCGTCGCAACTCTAGCTCAGAGGACAAGACAATAACTCCCGACAAAGAAAAGTCATCCTGATGAACCGAGCTGGGGGGCTGGTCGACACTTTACCACTTAGGTCTGTCGCCGTACAGACAACCCAATAAGTTGCTTGGCACAACAACGTGCCCGACGTGTCCTACACTTGCGAAGTTTCTTCAGAAACTTAGACAAGTCTGGGGGGGACAATAGGGTAAGGGTAGCCACACGCCGTTGTGCTCTGCCCGGCTGAGAACAGAAACCTAAACCTTGCTCGGATTAACTGAGCGGACAAGGATAACTACTCGAATTAACTGAGAAAATAGGGGATACCACCCCTGCTTGGGTAACTTGGTAGCCATCGAGACAGTATACTCAGTCTCGATTAAAAGAAAATAAGAGGAGAAAAGAATGACTGAGCAGAGCTGTTTCCAGAAATGCCCCCCCGAGGACCATCTAACTTGGAAAATATGAAGCATTATGCTCCAATTTCGAAGATCGAGGTTTGTGGTTACTCAACAGTCCAAAGCTATAGCCGCATCTCTGAGGAACCTCTCGCGTCGAAACACGAACATATTCTCCTGAGATCACTCGCACTCGAAAAACATTTAAAAGGAAAATAGAATACGACAATCTGAGAAGAGAAGAACGGGAAATAAATTTTGTTTATAGGGGGAGGTACAATTAACCAGGCACCTCCCAAGCCTGGCCAAGTCAAAAAAAGAAAAAGAAAAAGAGAGAGATAGGCTAAACATTGGCCTAAGCCTGGGTTTCACCCCCAACCGTGTCCTCCTCGCCTCCACCGCCGGCAGTGCTCTGCCTGTCTCCATCGTCATCGTCGTCCACTATGACCACCTCCTCTTCACCCTGTTGCGGCTGAGCAGCGCCTTGTTTGGGCTCAACAATGAGTGACCAATCGAGCCCTCTGCCTCGAGGTGCTGCCTGATCAGGTGTTCGTGGAGGTCGATCATGCCAAAATAGTAGAGATTGGCATACTCCGTGGATGCCTTAAATTCGTCCATAGCTCAGGCCAGACGTCCTGGAAGCTCGTCCACAAAGTGCTGGTGCTCAGCCTGCATGGATGTCAGCTGCCCTTTAAGCCGTGCAGCTTCATCCTTTGCCTCTCTAGCCTGCCTCTAAGCCTCCTCGGCCTCGGCCTTGGCCTTTCGGGCTTCCTCTTGGGCCTAGGAATAAGAGTCCTTGGCTTGGTCTAGCTCAATGTTCTTAGCACCGAGCTTCTTGTCAACATCCAGCTTCCTGAGGAAGGTTTTCTTGTGCATCTCCTTCTTCTTATGGATGTCTTTCAACCCGGTGGAATGGACCATGTGCAGAATGGCACTCGTCTATAGGAAACAAGACTTCAGTGCTCAGCAGCGTGATAAAAAAGGAATTAAAAGGCTCAGTTTGGACAAATACTTATGGTGGCAGCAGCTCAAAAAGCTGTATTGCACAGGCTCTGAAAGTCTTCCCCACAGATGTTCATAAAAAAGTCATCCTGGGGCATCACATCCCCAAGACGTTCGAGAATGATGCTGCTGTAGTCTGAGCACCTTCTCTGCGGATCCTTGGATGAGCCTCCAGCCGTGTCATCGATTGGCGTCACTTTTAACGCGTCCCTGATTGGTGGAGGCGGAGGTAGCAGCACTTGGACTGATGTGGAAACCTGTTCAGGTTAAGGGGGAAGCTCTGGCCTGGGAGTCCGCTTACGCTTCCTCCCGGTCTCGACAGTCTTGCCTTTTGCCTTTTTAGGCTCTCCATCAGAGCCCGTCTCTCAGCAGCGAAGCTCGGCCACGATGATATCTCTGCACAATGAAACCCTAAGTCAAAATGAGGTAGGCACATAAAAAAAAAAACTCGATGCTGACCTCCGATCCAGAGCTGGCTAGATGGGTATAGGAGCCGAATCACATCCTCGAGTTCCTCTTCGGCTACTTGTAGCCCCGTATTGAAGGAGCCACTCGACAAGTCCTCAAAATTGAATGATGAAGGCTCCCTCGTCGGCCACCTGGATCAGGAAGTGCTTGGCCTTGGGACATCGATGGCACCAGGCTGAGCAATTATAACCTGCCTGGTACCCTGGGTAGGATGGACTGTTTGAGGATTTATTCTACCAGGTTCCTCGAACCAGCCATAACTGGATAAAGTTTCCTTCCTAAGAAGAAAGGACTGCTGCCTGGTCAACTCTGGTTTCTCAAATAGGTCTTCGACCGCCCTAATCACATGGCTCGGTGCCCAGGGCCGCTTGGTCCACACATGCCCTTGTTTGAATGACCTCAGCACGAGTTGGTCGGTAGGGACGATCTCACTAGCTCAGGCTAAATAATTTCCCCCGACGTAGAACCATTTGTACTTCCAGAGTTTATCCGAGTCGGGGTTGCCCAAGATAAAGTCTTTCTGGAAGCCGGTGACATAGTACCATCTGAACTGCTGAGGAAGCTTCTTCATCTTGTACACTTGCTTGAAGGCTTCCAGTGGCATCTTGGTGTCCCGGTGGTACCTCCATAATATGTACATCTCGATCAGCGATCTATAACTGTTTGGGTTCAACTGAGCCAGACACATGTTGAAATCATTGAGTGCCCGATGCAAGAATGGGTGGAACAGAAGGGGCAACCCAGCCCTGAAGAACTTGGCCTAAAGTGTGATACATTCCTCAGGCGCGTCCAAAGGTGAATCACCCTCATCGAAAATGATGAGGGTCACATCATTTGGGATACCGTACTCAGCGCGTAGGTTCTCCAACCGCGACTCCGTGATGGCACTTGTATAGCCCACGGCTAAGGTCTGCCCAGGCCGAGTTACCTGGTACACCATCACACCTCAGACTCGGATGACCTGGACCTCTTGCTCTTTGATTTTGGGCTGCCCTGCTTCTGCCTCCTCGGCTGCCTGTTCCTCGTCGAAAATGTCCACCGTTATTACCCCTGTAACTTGGACTGGTGTTCCGATGCCCCGGCCGGATGTGCTCGGGACATCGCCGCCTTCTTGCAGCTTGACTCTCTCCTTGGAAAAAACTTAGGAGGAGCCCGTAGTGGCCGACCCGACATAAGGGTTTTGCTCCCTCGATGGCCTGATCGACCTTTGCCCGTCTAGCATGTTGAGGAACCCCTGCTCAGGTACAGTCTGGGAGTCAATCCTCAAAATTTGCTCAAGTCGGCCGGCCCCGTCCTATTCTAGGGACACTCCTTCAATGTCGGTCTTGGCGATGGACGAGATACTTTCTACACTGCTTTTCGACCAAGAGACCTCTAAATTCTAAGAATCAGTAATATCACTCATTCTGGCACTTTAGGGAAATTACCTGCTCAGGTTTTGGAAGCTCAGGAAAATATGATCCTCGGGTGGATAATTGGAGCTCGGCAGCTAAAACTCTTCGGGTGCAAAAATTCTAGGAATCGTGTGAAAATAACAGAGAAGATGGCCCTATTTATAGCCATTTTAGGCGGGAAATCTAGGCGCGAAAAACTAAGAGGCGCGATCATTACGGCTGTCAGGCGGTGCAGTCGGCCATGGTGTGACATGCATCCTCCGTCTAATCCACATGTCTTTTTGTCTTATCCCCCTTTGAAGTGTCATTTGGCCTTCTTCCTTTCAGCTGACCTCACCCACTAGGCATAGTCCACACGGCCGAACACCGACCAGGTGAACTGGGGGGCTAATGTTGAGGGTGAGCTTGGCGGCACCATCGAGGAAATAACTTTAGTGGTTGGCTAATAAGCTAGGCAGAACCTTCAAGAAGCTTGTTATCAACCCTTGATGCGATGTATACCTTTTCGATGTGCCTCTCAGGGCCTCCAAGGCCGCACGATGAATAGGCTGCCACCTCAGAATATACACTAGCTCGGGTCAGATGAATCTTACTCGCAAGCAGGCCGCTACTCGCCATTATAGGCTAAAACAAGGCAGATAACTCGCCGTCTGATAGAGCCCAATCCATCGGACGAAGGATGCAACACTTGTCACCTACTGCCTGACACGCCTTGATGTGACATCCAGGTGATGCTAAAACCCACCTGAACACCCGGTCCAAGTGGTGGCCTATAAGTATGATGCATTTATGACATTCTAGAGAGACTTCTTCTTCCCATCTAACTGGTTGCCGCCCTCTACCGAGCGAACCCTGCCTCGAGCATTGAAGAGCCCTTGTTTATTGACCTACCTTTCTATTGCCTTCGAAGCACACCTCCCCCTATTGCAGGTGCATCTGCCCAGGCAGAGGTGAATCGAAGGAGGGTCGGACAGTGTGCAGCCGCACGAGGTGTTGATCCGATGCTGGATCACGGTAAGCATCAATACCCTCCCCCTAGTCCATAACTTTCTTACCCTTATCTACAACATGATGTAAAACTAAATAAGCTAATGCTTAGTAAGTACATATATGCATCTCACAACTTAAAACATTTTATGACCATTGTCATCATCATTATTATTATAATAGTGCACTAGGCACATTTTCATAGGAACATATCTTTCATTTCATTGACCATATTAAAACTTAGTTCATTTTATCTTAAGAGGCCCAAGTGTTGCACCATAAACATCATCATAGATGCGCCGTCATGAGAGGAGAAGGGTAGCTAATCCTAATCCAAACATTACATCATAACATATCATAACATAACATAACATTGGTGTGGAACACTTGTTTAGGTGATACATACATATATAAGCTTTCATACTTTGAAATACGTCATCATCATAAATGCATAACTTTTGAACATAAAAAAAATATTTCATAAGAAATCTTTGAATGAAATCATCGTAAAATCATCATAGATATCATCATGAACATAACTTTAAACCTTTATAAAGCTTATCATGTTTCATGTGAGAATGTACTTACTTGTGTAGCTTACTTAACCTTAATTTTGTAGGTGACAACACTGCAGTCTCAATGTGCTCACTTCATATTGTGTTCATGTCACGTATTCATAAAAATAGCAATTAACATATATTTTCAAGAAACCATGAAATCATTAACACTTCATAATCTCTTCCAACAACATATTTCATCACATATCCTCTCCTCTTTTGAAGACATCAGTTTCATAAAACATTTCATCAATACTAGAATAAAACCATCAACATAAAATACATTTCTGACCTCCATGAATTCAAGACTTAATAACTCAACCTTCACACATAATTTGAGTGCCATACTTGGCAGAGACAAAGTTAATATATAAATATATTACCATGATTTTTCATTTGTCATATAAATGTCATTAAACAGTATAAATAATTAACAATTTCGTGACACCAAATCAAATCTACCAGCAACAGTTAGGCAGTGAACAGCTTAAAACTCAGGTTCGTTTAACACATTTTGACACCATAGAAAAATCTACAAAAATTAACACATATAATAGACATATAGAACTCTAACATATCCAAAAATTGGCTCCAACAAAGATCAGAGTGGGTCAAAATGCACATTTGAAATTAGTAGTAAAACTAACCTCCATTAACTTTGCAGTGAGTTACATGAGTTCATCATTTTCAAACAATTAAAACACCTTTATTTAAACTCTAAAATTCTTACTAAAAACTTATTAACATACATCATAGTACCACAAAATTATGTCAACACCAATAAAAATCATTTAATCATACAAAACATCATATAACAAAAAGTCCCACAATTTTACTATAAGAGCAGTTTCTAGACCTAGTCTTAATGAAAATTCCATATCACATAAAATATTCATCAAATCATCACCAAAATTTCCAAAACAATCAAAGCACGTTTACTCCTTGAACAAAAACCACATTTTTGTGCAACACAACCAAACAACAACAATTTACTGTGAGTGGTAGAGAAAAGAAAATTCATATCTTAATGTAGAAAAATTGAATTAACTTGAAACTTGGAAGAACATTACATAAACATATATGAACAACATACTAAAATATCAGAGCAAAAGAAGATTCCTAGACAAAGTTATGGTAGTCAGATTAAGGAGGAAAACATATTTCAGAATTACCAGAAAAGAGTTCTTACCTTAAGATGAAGCTTCTCTAGTTTTTCTTTGAGTTTGGCTAGGTGGAACATGAGGTTTCTTGGTGCTCTTTAGGTGTTTGCAGCAGGGAAATGAAGAGAAGAGATGGAGAGGAAAATGTGAAGAGAAGAGAGTGATAGAGAAAACGTGAGAGAGGGAAGGAGAGAGAGAGTAAAATTCTTGTGAGAGAGGCAAATGAGGGCAACACATAAAAGAAGGCTTAAAAGGGTGGCTAATGGTGTGAAGAGAGGAGGGAATTAGGGAAAAGTTAGGTTCTCTACCAACTTTTGCCTTAAAAAAATAAGAAAGCATGCCAATTAAACCTAATCATTCAAAAAGTCAATTATTTTGTCTCCTTAATTGAGGGGATTAGTCCAAGAATATGCCAATCAATACAACTCATCATCCAATCTTGTCCCAATTAAATCCAATCAACATCATTAAAATTTTGAGATATTCTTGCTGACTGCTCATCAGCTGTCATCGGCTTGCCGACGTCTCACTTTGGCCTGCCGATCCCGTGAAGTTCAGCCTGTCGATCATTCTCATCGGCCTACCGATCCTTGAGGGGCCATTCGGCCTGCCGAACTTGAAAGTCTGACCTACCAAACTGTCCTTAGAGTACAATACATCATAACATTTAAATCATTATTGAATCATAATTAAGCATACAATTAATTAACACGAACACTTGAGCACATCAATTCCACGTGATCGTCACCTGTCATAACACTTAGAATAAATGGTTAGTGACAATAATATCATAAATCAATATGGAAAATTACTTAACGTCGTCACTAATATAACATAATCCATTACATGAAAATCGACGGGTGTTACATTTCCCCTCTAGGTCTCAATATCGTTTGTATCCCTATGCTTTACTTATTTTATCGATGGATCTAGTCGGTATCTGGGATCTATGGTGCCTAGTAGGTGGCTTTATAAAACTCTATTTGCACTAATTTTTTAGTTGAATGAAGTTTTATTTCCTCAAAAATAAAATTTAAACTTGGTATATCCTTTTTAATTAGTGTCATATTTATCAACTTGGCTAGCACTAGTTGATAATTAGTAAGTTTCCTAATCAAAGATTACTTTTATGGGACTTTCCCACCACTTTCACATGTCTCTCGTTCTCATTGACTTGCATGAGTGCGATGGGGAGGCATTCAGAGCTTATCGAATGACCCTTGTCACCTATTCTCTTTTTACACATGATTGACGATTTTGAGCTAGTTTGATTTTGAATTTCTTTTATATTTTTGTCTCTAATTAATCTCCAAATTGCAAAAATTGCCCATGCCACCTAAGTAACCTACATCAATTAGGAAAAATAATTAAATAAATAGAAACTAAATGAAATCAAGTTCAATCAAAATAAATTAAAACAAATAAAATCAAATTGAAAATACTAAAAATAGAACCAAATTCTATAAAATAAAAATAAATCTTTAAAACTAGCTAACTTCAATGTCAAAAATAGATAAAATAATTCTTTTATAGAGTTATCACTAAGTATGCTAAAAACCATCATCAAATCTTTCACTAAAAGGAACAAAATAGAGCCCACTGAAATTTTGAAGTTTGTACCATGCTTTAAACCATGGTTTCCAATAAACTATCCAGTCAAATGGAGACCCTTATCTAATGTCAAATAAAAATACAAGTCTTTACAATTTTTTGTGAAAAAAAATCTCTCTCCCTCCCTCTCTCTCTCTCTCTCTCTCTCACTCGTGTCGCTCTACCATTCCATTGCCTCCGCCACCGTTGCATTGTCTCTTTACCCCTCCTGTCCTTGCCATCCCTCTCTTTTCGTCGTCATCCTCTTTGTTCCCAACGTTGTCCCTTTTTCCTTGTTGTCATGCCCTTTCTATTGCGTGATTGCCATCATCAAATCCTTTGCCTCTGTTTGGTTAGTAGTTTATTTAGTTTTAATAGTTATTTATTTATTTACTTAATTAGCTTTTTTTAAGAGTTTAAACCAATCAGCTTAAAAAAATAAAAAAATATAGGAATTAGAATTGTAAGAGTAAGGGCCATATTTTGAATATTTGAAATGATTAAAATCAACACCAATCAAATAGAAATAGATGAACCTAAGAAATAACCCCTTCTATTTGATAGAAAAGGATTTAATGATCCTGAATGGAGTTTACTTGGGATTTCAAATCCAAAGTTTGTTTATGAAAAGCATATCTAATTATATTAGTGTTTATAATTGATTTTCAGAATAGTGCAAAACAACTCTCTAAAGAACTCAACGAAATAGCCCGTACCTTTAGGAGACGGGTGCCCCCTCATAACGGGGGTCACAGTGCCTAGACCCAAGCGATCGTTCGCCAAAAACAAAGATCTCTGTAAAGTCGTAATTCATTTATAGGGGTTGATGCTTGCCAATGCTAGAAGGTCAAGGAGGTTGGTGATGATGTTAGGGGAGTCAATGACCGAAGCCCCTATGAACATGTAACAACTCACACCTCCACCTAGCATGATATTGTCCGCTTTAGACCTATGTTTGCACAGCTTTACTCTAGGGCTGTACTCCAAAAAGCCTCATGTTATTAGGAGGTGGTGTAAGTGCTCTTGAACCATTGGCTATGACCATTCCCAAATAATGCAGGACTGCATAACCCACATTGTTCTTGGCCTATTGACTCATATAATGATCGCACCTCCACTTGGCATGATATTAATCGATTTGGGCCTAAACCTCATGGTTTTGCTCTTAAGCTTTACCCTAAAAGTCCTCGTACCATTGGCAGGTGATGTCATTGCTTATAAACCATTACCTACAACCATTCTCAAGTGATGTGGGACTGTGCAACCTACCCTTTCTTGGCCCTTTGGCTCAAGGGATTTATGGTTATCACAATCAGCCCACCTTTGGGGGCCTAATGTCTTCATTGGACACGCTTCTAGTTGGGTCAAGGCTCTGGTACTACTTACTCCTCCACTTAGCATGACATTGTCTGCTTTGGGCCTAAGCCTATATGATTTTTCTCTTTGGCTTTATCTTAAAAGGGGCATTATACCATTGGGAGATGGTATCCTTACTTGTGAATCATTCCTTATGCCCTTTTTCATGTAATGTTGGACTACACAACTCACCCTTTCTTAGCCCTCTTCACCTCAAGGGAATTATGCTTGTCACAATCATCCCACCTTTGGGCCCAATGTCCTCATTAGTCACATTCTGGCTAGATCAAGGCTTTAATACCATCTATAACAACTTGCACATCTACTTGGTATGATATTGTCCACTTTGGACCCAAGCCTGTGCGGTATTCTTTTGGGCACAATTCACCTCAAAAGGACTCATGCCATTGAGAGGTGGTGTCATTGCTCATGAACCATTATTTATGATCATACCTAGGCAATGGGTTGCACAATTTACCCTTTCTTGGCCCTCGTTGCCTCAAGAGAATTATGGTTGTCATGGAATGGCAGTCGTAACTATAAAGGTCCTAAGGTAGCAAAATTCTTTATCGAATAAGTTTTGTCTTTCGTGAAAGGCACAACAATCTGGACACTATCTTGAGTCCTTGAACTTTCTTCTCTTTCAAAATTTAGTCACTATACTAAAAATTGTTCCAACTTAACCCTTAAACTCTTTTTATGTCTCAAATTTAGTCCCTCAAATTTAATCCATTGAAAGTTTAGAGATCTTTGACTAGTTTGGGGACATAAAAACAATCCTCAATCCTACTTCGTCCCTTTACCATCCTAACTCCAAATCTTGCTCCATTTTAAATGTTTGGATTAAAAGTGTAATAGTGGCTGTTGAGTTGTTGAGTTCCCCAGCCGGAGCCTGGCGGGCACCTCGAACATATTGCTGAGAAGGTCCCTGCTCGGGGAGAGACCCAGCTCAATATTGCCTCCCACGAGGGGAGAGCGTCCCCTAGGAGTTGAACCCGTATCTTCTTGAATAAGAGGGTCTTAGGGTGTCCCTTGGGTACCAATCCCTCCAATTCCAATCCATCCAATTGGAGAGATTGGTACCCAGGGGACACCCTAAGACCCTCTTATTCAAGAGGATACGGGTTCAATTCCTGGTGGACGTGCTCCTTCACTAGAAGCAAAACTTCAAGCTACGTCCCTCTTCCGTGTAAGGACCTCTCGCCCACAATACGTAGGAGGGAGCCACCACCCGAGCCGAGGTCTCTCCCCGAGCAGGGACCCACTCGGGGTCGCATCTCCCATCCAAACGTGCTTTTTATGTTGAGTTCTTCGGCCGGAGCCTGGATGGCACCTCGAACGTATAACCAAGAGGGTCCCTGCTCGGGGAGGAACCCAGCTCAGTATTGCCTCTCGCAGGGGGAGGCATGGATTGGTACCCAGGGGACACCCTAAGACCCTCTTATTTAAGAGGATACGGGTTCAACTCCTAGGGGACGCGTTCTCCCCGCGGGAGGCAATACTGAGCTAGGTTCCTCCCCAAGCAGGGACCCTCTCGGTAATACGTTCGAGGTGCCCGCCAGGCTCTAGTGGGGGAACTCAACACCTCAACAGTGGCCATCTGTAATTTTCATCCGTTTGATTTTTCAATAATATAATTGAAAGATTTAGGAATTTTAGTGTTAAATTCATAAGAGGTGTCTGAACTTTTTTCTCTTTCTAAAATAAGTCTTTGTACTAAAAAGTGTTCTAATTTAGACCTTAAACTTTTTAAGTGTTTCAAATTATTCCCTCGGTTTAAATTCCATTAAAATTTCAATGGAAAACAATGGTAATCATGTAATTTGACCATGAAAGATGAAAAATCTGCTAAATTTATCATATGTTTTTACTGTTTATGCATTTTCTCGTAGGATGCGTCTATTAATATGCCTATGCTACTTTTCAAGCATATTTTTTAAATAAAATTTCTTATTACTCTATTACCTATAAATAAAATTACTTTTAAGGGCAAAGTTATTTTAGAAAAATACATATTACATGTCCCACCTTGAAAATATTTTTATATCCTTCTAAGGATTATTTTCTCTATTTTTTTTAAGAGAATAAAGATCGATTCCAATGTTAAAGAGCCTCGTCACAAAAATACATGATTTCTTTATTCATAATTTTTTTTAATTCAATTTTTATTGTTTAATATAAATAAATCATATAAAGCGGTTATGAGCCCATTGATTTATGAAAAACAAAAGAAAATCATGTTAGTGCACAAATCATGTGTAAATTAGTCGTTTGGAAGAACGTTCTTTAATATATTTCTATTCCATAAAAAAGGACTAAAAAAACAAACGATATAAAGAAAACTTATCTTCGACTTTTTTTTTTTTTTGGTGGTGAAATCAATAGTATGCTTTTGTAGTGAAGGAATTAAGAGTTTTGTTAATAAAAAAGAAGCATTTGTCACTTTTTTTTTTTTTTTTTTAGTTTAGTAACTTTATGACCTTTGTTTTTCCCCAAGTTCATAGTAGGATGCAAATTGTACTAAGAAAAACATATAGGGAAAAAAATTGGAAGTTTGTTTGGTTGGTTAGTGGATGAAAAAAAAAAATAGACAGTACCATTTTATGTAGGGACTTTTTTGATATTTTAAGTAGGTGTAACAAGTAGAATGAGTATGGTTTAAGAAATGATGTGTAAAGTAGAATGAATATTGCCCGGCAATTTTTTTAGGTAAAACATGGCTACCCAAATTGTAATATGATTTTTTTATTTATGCTTTATTTTTTATGCATTTTTATTTATGATTTTATTGTTGTCAGTGTATTAGAATTTTTTTTTTTGTTTTATGTTTTACGGTTTAAGTTTAGTTAATATTAAAGACATGGAAATAACATTCTTTATAAAATATAAATCGAAGTCACTATTATTTTTTTCTTACATATTAATTTAAAGGAAAAGACTTGCTGATACCAGATCTACAGCTTAAAAACGGTAGACTACAATTTTTTTTCCTTTATATCAGTACGAAAAGAAATAATTATTTATATTATGGATGACCTTTTATCTTTTTTTTTTTAAATTTAAAATAGGATTACCAAAAGATTCATAAAAATTTAAGTTGCAGGAGTTCATTTTTAAAAGTTGCTAATCTTTTATTTAAAATTATTGGATAAAACTTCTTCTACTTTAATTTATTGTTATTGAATTTAAATATGTGAACTTTCTCTAGATTTAAGAGGGAATTAGCCGATCATTAATTGGGAATGAAAATAAATAAACCAAAATATAATAGTGTTTAGTAAATAGCCTACTCTGATAAAAATAAAATTTATTTTTGTATAAAATGACATATAGAAAAATACAAAACAACAATGAGATAATAAAAAAAAAAAAGAAGGAGAAGATGAAAAGAACAAAAATGAGGAGGTTATATTGAAAATTCAAGCGTTTAAAAAGAGTACAAGATTTTAAAAATGCTATTTACTTCAATATTTTTAAAAGTGTACTATATGCTATATTAAGAATTAAAACTGTGTTATTTGGTACAATTTCTCAAGATTTAGGTTTTTATATTTTTTAGTATCTTTCTTGTAGGAAAAGGTAAGAATTAGCATTCACCACTTTTTTTATAGCTTAAGCACAATTATTTTAATATCTTCAATCTAAATTTCAACTGAGGGTCTAAATTTGAGACATTTAAAGAGTTCAGGGCCTAAATTGAAACATTTTTCAATACATGACTAATTTTAGAAAGCGAAAAAAGTTTAGGAACTTCTCGTACATCTAATTCTTTTTTAAAGCTCATTATTATTATTTTATTTTCTATATTCCTTTTTGATAAATGTTGTAATGTCCAAAGAATAATTAAGCGTAATTAGTATGTAATTTGGTGGATTAGTATGCCTAATTTCAATTTAAACATAATTCAATCATTTTGTGCTATTATCTTCATCAATCACATTTTAATCATTTTGTTGATTTGTCTTAAACTTTGATATTTTACTTTTAACTTATTTTTAGCGTTTAACATATTTTACCAAATTTGACCAAAATCATATTTTGTTAACATATTTGACATTCTTTAACAAACAATGTGCTACCCATGGCTTTCTGAAAACTATCTCAGAAAATGCAGAGTTGTGTTCAGATACCGAGCTCTCTCATTTCTCCCTCTCTTCATGCCTTACTCTCATGCACTCTCACTCTCTGTGTCTCCTTTTCTCTCTTTCTATTCAGGAAAAAACATACACTCCCTCCCATTCTCACATTCCTTCTCTCTTACCATCTCTTTCTCTCTATCTTTTTCTCTCTCTGCATAACTAGAAAGCACCCTGATTTTAGCCAGAAACAAAGGCTAAAGGACAAGCACTTTGACCCTTGCAGGCCAACTTAAGTAAGCTCAAGTTCAAATTTGAGGTTAGCTCCCTTCTTCAAAGTTTACAATTTTAATTTATTTTTAAAATTTGTTTCTGTCACGCCCCAAAGTACGGAAGGTGACGTGATAGATTATTTAAATTAATTAAAGGAGAATTTAATTAAAAATCAAGAGTTTAAGGGTTGAATTAAGTAATAAAATGTGAGGGTTTCAAAACAACACCTTATAAAAGAGTTCATACACATTAAGCAATTGAAATCATTAAATGAGTAATAAAACAATAGACCCGCGAGTATGGGTCCCACAAACCTACAACTTGTGCACACACATGGTACTGACAATATAATAAACACAACCACAGTCCAAGTACAAATAAAGTTAAAACATCACATGCCTTGATTAAACAATACAAATAAGTATGCTAGTCCTTCTACTGCTCCTAAGTCCTGTCCGTTGAATCCTCTCCAAACCTAAATGGAAAACCACCTAGTGGGGGAAAATTTAAAACAAATAAAACATGAGTGAAAGGCTCAGTAGGACTATATTTTATAAAATAATGTAATTTAAAGAAACATTTCATTATTCAGGGATTATTTAAAAGAAACCTTGAATAAATGAATAAATAAATAAATTTAAATAAAACCGTTCTTACCCAGAACAGTTTACTCGAACAACCAGAAATATCATTTTCTTTTCCTAGGCAAACCATAATAATATCACCACCGTAGTGGCCCAGCTAGGTTTCGGGACCTGCCCCCAAGGTCGATCGCTACACGACCCAATCTCTGATATGGCATCATGCCTATGTCTTTATTTTCATCATCATTCAAAACCCATTTACCGAGTATTGTCATTTACATTTATTATGAAGTTCATTTCAGTTCACGGTATATTAAAATATAACCGATAAATTCATTTCAAACAACCGTTGAAAACATTTTCATAAAAACCCTTTTCAAAGCCAAATCATTTTGAAACTAGGCTATCAAGGAATAGGGTAGAAGTCCTACCTCGATACTCGTGCCGGTACCCCATACCGTAATCTCGGTCCACTATACGTTAGCTTCGCGGAACCACGAACGATCCTGATACACACTAAGTCGATCAATATCTAGTTCGAGACATTCTATGTTACTAAACCATTTCATGATGTCCTAGTGTGCCATTTGTATCTTTAAAATCATTCTATAAGGTTGGAATTTAAATCGGGGTTTAAAATAGTAAAAACAGGTGAAAAATCACAAAATTTTCTATGCTCGACCGGCCTACTAGACTCCCTGCTTCGGTCGGCCGAACTACCTACAGGAAACCAGGTCAGGTCGGCCAGACATTCCCAGTTTCGGCCTGCCGGATAGATGAACACCAGCCTACTGATCCTTTGATCCGGCCTGCCAAACTGGGAAAACCCAGAAATTTCAGCCACGGGTTTTCAATTTCCCAAAATCCAAATCTTGATTTTAACCTGTTTTTCTCAAATCTCAGGCATGGAAAACAATCATAGATGATAGAAAAACATGCTAGAACACTTTTGAACTCATTTAAACAAGATTTAAACTCAAAAATCTCAAAAATCCAAAAATGGAGAAAAATGAGGAAAAATGAAAAATCTTGAATCCAATCTGGTTTTCTTCAATCTAAGCTTAGATTCTAGTTGATCTAAGTTCATTTAACTCAAATCAAAGGTTTTCTAAGCTCAAGCAAACCTAGATTTCAAAAATGCACAAAATTGAAAATTTTGGAAAAAGTTTAGAAATTTCAAAACAAACCTCGAATCGAAGCTTCAATCCGCGTTCTTAGGAGCCAAATCTCATCCCCGAGGTTCCTCCTTGCTAACCCGAAGCTTGGATTCGATTTTTGATTCAAAAATTTGAGAGAAAATTGAGAGAGAACGAGGCAAACCGAGAGAGAAAATTAGAGAGAGTGAGAGAGTCTCGGAAGAGAGGAGAGAGAGTGAGAGCTGAGAGAGTGAAGAGAGAGGGAGGGAAAAAGGAAATAAATAGTGAAAATTTGTGGGCGGTTTTACTGTACGAAAACCAAATGCCACCCACGGTTTTGTAAAACAGAATATCTTTAACATTTTACAAATTGTTGTGTTTTAAAACTCAACATCATTTTAAAACAATAAGAAATCATTTGAATTCATCAATTTAACAAAATAACCAAAAATTCAAAATCCAACCAAGTAATCAAATTAATGTTGAAACATTAATTATGGCACACTAATTCATCATTTATATTACGATAACGTTAAATAAATTCCGGGGCGTTACAACCCTCTACCCCTAAAAGAAATATCGTCCTCGAAATTTACATCTCATTTTAGAAACAAAACAAATGCGGATACAATTCCTGCATACTCGACTCTAGCTCCCAGGTGGCTTCATCAACCCCGTGATGCTGCCACACGACCTTTACCAATGGTATCTCACAACGACACAAACTAATTACTTTCCGGTCGATGATCTGAATCGGCACTTCCTCGTACGTCGTATCTTCTCGAACCTGTACATCGCGAAATAAAACTATCTTACCTTGCTTAGGCGGACACTTCCTAAGCATCGACACATGAAACACATCGTGAACATGAGAAAGTTCAGGCGAAAGATCAAGCCGATAAGCAACCACACCAATACGCTGAGTGATCTTGAACGGTCCAATATACCTCGGTGCAAGCTTTCTACTCACTCCGAATTGCATAGTTCCTTTACGAGGCGATACCTTCAAGAGAACGAAATCTCCAACTGCAAACTCTAAGGGTCTATGTCTCCTATCCGCGTAACTCTTTTGTCGACTCTGAGCTGCCCTCAATCGTTCTCAAATTACCGCGACTTTCTTGTTGCTATCATGGATCTTATCTGGCCCAAGAATAACCCTATCTTTCGGCTTGGCCCAACACACAAGTGACCAACATGGTCGCCCATACAATGCATCGAACGGTGCCATACCAGTACTCGCCTGATAGCTATTGTTGTATGCGAACTCCGCCAGATGCAAACATTGCTTCCAATTTCAGCCGAAGTCCAAACCACAGGCACGCAACATATCGTCGAGAATCTGAATAACCCGCTCAGACTGCCCATCAGTCTGAGGATGAAATGCCGTACTGAAGTTCAAATTCGTGCCCAAAGCCTCCTGAAAACTCCTCCAGTACTTAGCATTAAACCTGGTGTCTCGATCAGAGGTGATGGACAAGGGAACTCCATGCAACCTCATGATGTTCTACAGATATAAATCCCTGAGAATCTTCCTCGAACATGTCGACCTAAACAGAATGAAATGCGTCGATTTCGTCAACCTGTCGACCACGACCCAAACTACATCATGCCACTGCTCCGTCCTCGACAAACTTGTGAGAAAATCCATCGCCACATGCTCCCATTTCCACCCTAGAATAGGAAGTGGCTGAAGCTAACCTGCAGGCTACTGATGCTCAGCTTTCACCTGAAGACACGTTGTACACTTGGCCATGTACTCTTGAACATCTTTCTTCATGCCTCTCCACCAATACTGCCTCTTCAAATCACGATACATCTTTGTGCTCCCCGGATGAATAACAAACTGAGACCTATGAGCTTCGTCCAAAACGGCTTTCGTCACCTCGATGATAGCTAAAACTACAAGACGCTCCCAAAAATACAACGATCCATCTGCATGCACGCTCCATTCTTCAAACTACTCCCTGTTCTGAATCGACGACCAAATCCCCTACAAATGTCGATCCTGCCACTGACTTTGCTTCACCATCTGAACAAGAGCTGGGGTCGCTTCCACATGATATACCGAAACTAGATCATAGTCTTCATGGTACTGTAGCCTATACTTGCTCACTGTCGCATCCCTGCTCTAGTCCTCAAAAGCCAAACAAGCGAGAATCCCTGAAGACTTCCTACTAAGCGCATCCGCGACCACATTAGCTTTCCCAGGATGATACTGCAATGCAAAATCATAATCCTCTATATACTCTATCCATCTACGCTGCCTCAAATTAAGATCCCTCTGAGTGAACAGATACCTCAAACTCTTGTGATCGGAGAAGACCTGAAACGCCGCTCCATACAAGTAACACCTTGAAATCTTCAACGCGTGAATAGGAGCCTTGAGTCCTTCCTGAAACTTACTGCACTTCTCATGCTCCGATGCCATAGTTGATGGAGCAGACCTGGCCAACTTAGTAAATCTTGCCTCATATTCTCGAACTAACAAATCACCTTGCTGCAGCCTGTAGAACTCAGCTGCCTTCTGATCTCTATACCCCTGCAAAAAATATTGGTCATAGAACAGCTCCTCGAATCTGTCCTAACTAATATCACCACCGCGTTCCAAACGCTTAGCTTGTTTCCACCAAGTGTTAGCACCACCCTCGAGCTTATATGCAGCAAACTCCACACGATACTTATCAGGCACACCAAGGGTATCCAAATGCTTCACGATTGAATCTAGCCAATATTCTGCCAACTGCGGATCCCCATTACCATCAAAAGTCAAAATAGACGCACGCTAAAATTCCTTAAAATACGTATGCCGATGACCAACATCAAAATCCTCCGGTTTAACCCTGGCTGCCATCTACCGAAAAGCCGCAAACATAGACCTCATCATACCGTCATCGTTTTTGAACTCGGCGTCAGCTATCGAACGATGTCTAGATGTCATTCTCTCACTTCTGAAAATAAAATTTTGGACTGTCAGAGGTATTTCATTGTCATACCTATGTGTGCACAATTCCCAAGGTTTATAACCTTGAGCTCTGATACCATTCTATCATGCCCCGGAGTACGGGAGGTGACATGGTGGATTATTTAAATTAATTAAAGGAGAATTTAATTAAAAATCAAGAGTTTAAGGGTTGAATTAAGTAATAAAATGTGAGGGTTTCAAAACAACACCTTATAAAAGAGTTCATACACATTAAGCAATTGAAATCATTAAATGAGTAATAAAACAATAGAGCCGTGAGTATGGGTCCCACAAACCCACAACTTATGCACACACATGGTACTGACAATATAATAAACACAACCACAGTCCAAGTACAAATAAAGTTAAAACATCACATGCCTTGATTAAACAATACAAATAAGTCTACTAGTCCTTCTACTGCTCCTCAGTCCCGTCCGTTGAATCCTCTCCAAACCTAAATGGAAAACCACCTAGAGGGGGAAAATTTAAAACAAATAAAACGTGAGCAAAAGGCTCAGTAGGACTATATTTTATAAAATAATGTAATTTAAAGAAACATTTCATTATTCAAGGATTATTTAAAAGAAACCTTGAATAAATGAATAAATAAATAAATTTAAATAAAACCGTTCTTACCCAGAACAATTTACTCGAACAACCAGAAATATCATTTTCTTTTCCTAGGCAAACCATAATAATATCACCACTGTAGTGGCCCAGTTGGGTTTCGGGACCTACCCCCAAGGTCGATCACTACACGACCCGATCTCTGATATGGCATCATGCCTATGTGTTTATTTTCATCATCATTCAAAACCCATTTACCTAGTATTGTCATTGACATTCATTATGAAGTTTATTTCAGTTCACGGTATATTAAAATATAACCGATAAATTCATTTTCAAACAACTGTTGAAAACATTTTCATAAAAACCCTTTTCAAAGCCAAATCATTTTGAAACTAGGCTATCAAGGAATGGGGTAGAATTCCTACCTCGATACTCGTGCTGGTGCCCTACACCGTAATCTCGGTCCGCTATACGTTAGCTCCGCGGAACCACGAACGATCCTAGATACACACTAAGTCGATCAATATCTAGTTTGAGACATTCTATGTTACCAAACTATTTCATGATGTCCTAGTGTGTCATTTGTATCTTTAAAATCATTCTATAAGGTTGGAATTTAAATCGGGGTTCAAAACAGTGAAAACGGGTAAAAAATCACAAAATTTTCCATGCTCGGTCGGCCTGTCGGACTCCCAGCTTTGGCCGGCCGGACAAACCCAGGTCCGGTCGGCCAAACATTCCCAGGTTTGGCCTGCCGATCCTTTGATCCGGCCTGTCAAACACGTAGTTCGGCCTGTTGAACTAGGAAAACCTAGAAATTCCAACCACGGGTTTTCGATTTCCCAAAATCCAAATCTTGATTTTAACCTGTTTTTCTCAAATCCCAGGCATGGAAAACAATCATAGATGATAGAAAAACATGCTAGAACACTTTTGAACTCATTTAAACAAGATTTAAACTCAAAAATCTCAAAAATCTAAAAATGGAAAAAAATGAGGAAAAATGAAAAATCTTGAATCCAGTCTGTTTTTCTTCAATCTAAGCTTAGATCCTAGTTGTTCTAAGTTCATTTAACTCAAATCAAAGGTTTTCTAAGCTCAAGCAAACTTAGATTTCAAAAATACACAATATTGAAAATTTTGGAAAAAAGTTCAGAAATTTTAAAACTAACCTCGAATTGAAGCTTCAATCTGAGTTCTTGGTAGGCAAATCTCATCCCCGAGCTTCCTCCTTGCTAACCCGAAGCTTGGATTCGACTTTTGATTCAAAAGTTTGAGAGAAAATTGAGAGAGAACGAGGCAAACTGAGAGAAAATTAGAGAGAGTGAGAGAGTCTCGGGAGAGATAAGAGAGAGTGAGAGCTGAGAGAGTGAAGAGAGAGGGAGGGAAAAAGAAAATAAATAGAGAAAATTTATGGGCGGTTTTACTATGCAAAAACCAAATGCCATCCACAGTTTTGTAAAACGGAATATCTTTAACATTTTACAAATTGTTGTGTTTTAAAGCTCAAAACATCATTTTAAAACAATAAGAAATCATTTGAATTCATCAATTTCACAAAATAACCAAAAATTCAAAATCCAACCAAGTAATCAAATTAATGTTGAAACATTAATTATGGCACACTAATTCATCATTTATATTACAATAACATTAAATATATTCTGGGGCGTTACAGTTTCTATTTTCATGCTTATTATAATCCGATCCTGTATGAGTTTAAACAATTCTTAATCTAAGTTTAAGGAACTCAAACAAACATAAATCCAAGCTTTGTTTGAGCTAAAACCAAATTAAACTGAGTTTTTGCATTTTTTAATTTTTGAAATAAATTGCGAAATCATGTTTAATCTTTAGGGAAATTGGTTTTTAAAGGGTTTCAAGATAGTTTATGAATTCTACATGTTCTCTGGGTTTGGATTTGCATCAAACAGGTTAAAATGAGCTTTTGAGCTCGTATTGGCTGAGACTCGAAATTTGAAATTTTCCATATTTCAACAAATTGATGGGCCAAACTCGTCCTTTAGTAGGCCAAATTCAATGAGTTGGCCAGGCCAAACTCATTCTTTGGCAGACCAGATTCAAGCAGTTTGGTAGGCTGGACTTAGATGGTCGATAGGCTGAACATAAGCAGTTCAGCAGACTAGACCTGAGTGGTCGGCAGGCCAATCGAGCTATATAAAAATGGTAGTTTTTCACTAATTTCTTCTTTTAATGATAAAAAGGGATTTTTCCCTTATGACATAATTATATAGACTTTAAAGGCACACTAAGGCACCATGACATCTCATAATAATGTAGAACACTGATCTTAGATATTAACATATCTAGTTCACATCTAAGGTTATTTGCGGTTTCAAAGAGCTGATGTGTAGTGAACCAGAATAATGGAGTTAGTGCTATTGTGCTAAACAACAAGGTAGGACTCTAAACCCCCTTCATTGTTAGCTATGATTTTAAAGGAGTTTTGGCCACAACATGTTTTCCTGAGAATATTTTTAAAGGAATGATTATGATGTATTTACATAATTACTTTCAGAAATTGTTGAGTAATGAAATTATCATAATGAACTGAATAATGAATATAAATAAGAAAACTCGATAATATGAGACTCAAGTAATGGTATAAGATCAATAAATATTTAGTACTGAACGAGCCAAGAACACTATTTAGAATGAGACATCCATCAGTGCGTGATGCCACGTACAAAGTTGGGTTGTGCAGAGAGTGACCTTAAAGGCAGATTCCAAAACTAGCTGGGCCACTATGGTGGTGTTTTTTATGGCTCTGCACATGGTAAAATGATAAATTAGATATCAGATGATCATTGGACTGAAATGGTAGGCATATAAATAACTGGTTTTAGTTACTGCCTTCTTATAATTTTTGAATAAACGCAATGCCATTGATTTAAGTTAATGTTTTCAAGATTAAGTCCTACCGAGCCTTCCGCTCACAATTTTTACTTGTTTTAAAATTCCCAACCGCCTGGTGGTTCACAGCATATTGCTAACTAGGACGTTGCTAATCGCACGCATGGACCGTAGGAGTTTTTAATTAAGTTATTTGCTTGTTTAATTAAGGCATGTATTATTTAATTGTTATTTATTTGGATTAGACTGTGGTTGTATTTTATTTATGTTGATACTATATAAGTGACACAATGTGGACCTAGCACGGCCCATTCCACTTTCTCTAATTTTTATATTTTAATGTAATTTAATTTAGAGGTAATACATGAATTTATTTATTAGGGCTTAATAAATGCTAATTGTCTAAGAAAGTTTTAAATTTACCACCTTTTTATAAATAACTCGAAGTATATTTTCTTAAATTACTAAATAATTAATTAGCGAGTTTAGTTGAAAATTTGTTTAATTAATTTAATTTAACCACCATGTTACTACCTGAGTTTGGGTTTGTAATAGATTTTGGTATCAGAGCCCCAGGTTCTGAACCTTGGGAATTGTGCGTACATTGATACAACAATGAAAAACCATTGGCAGTCCAATTTATTTTTAGAATTGAGAGAATAGCACCTAGGCGTCATTCAGCTGCTACTGATGCAAATCGCACGAATGACGAAGATATGATGGGAGCTATGTTTGTTGCTTTTTGACAAATGGTGGCAAAGGCATAGCATGAGGATCCTAAGGTGGGTCGCTGGCATGATTATTTCAAGGAGTTCTGATGCAAGGCCATCCCAACTTTCGACAGAAAAGGGGACCCATAGCAGTTGAATATTGGTTCAATTGAATGGTGAAGCATCTAGATGCACTTGGAATACCAGCAGAGTACTAAGTCAAATTTGTAACTTACCAACTAGAAGGAAGTGTAAACACCTAGTGGAAATAGGCCAAATGCATGGAAAACAACATAAACATCAACTGAGATAGATTTGAAAAGTTATTCTATGAGCGCTATTTTTTGTAGGGGTACAGAGACCAGAAGATCTTTGAATTCTATTGATTGGAACAAGGCGACATAACAATCTGAGAATACAAGGTGAAGTTCATTAAACTGGCTAGATTTGCTCCATCCAAAGTAGCTTCTAAGTAGGAAAAGTGTATAAAGTTTCAAGAGGGACTTAAAGGATCTATTCGACGACAACTGGTTGCTTTACGGATCTGAGATTATGGTGAGTTGGTATCGTCAGCTTTGTTAGTGGAAAGCGATAATGCTACTTACTATGATAATAGAGTGAGGACCTCAGGTAGGCCCCAAAGGAACAACAAGAAAGGCAAGAACAACTGTCAAGCTCAAGTGAAGAATCAAAATGGTAATACCAACAGTGGGAGTAATAGTTCTTTAGGTAGTGGACAAAGCAATCCATATAATTTCTATTATCACTACTGCTAGCAATCAAGACATATCGAGAGAAATTGCCTGATAAGGAACTCTCAGCAAGGATCCCAAACCGAAGAGGGTGTAACCCATCAATCCTAGGCTCAGTCTCTTGCCCAGCCTTAGTAAGTTCCTCAACCTCAATGTCACCAGTTCATCCCTTAGCAGATGTACTATCCAACACCAGGTTATTAGCCGTCGAATTGCCAAATGAATGTTTCATAGTATAGAGCACCCAGTCCAACTAGTGTGCAGTCTCCTCCATCTCAGCAAAATCGGCCAACCAACCTTAGACCCAGCAATGCCAATAAAGGAAAAGAGAAACCTCTCGTTCAAGTCCATACCATGAGTGTAGAAAGTTCTAACGCCCGGGCTAGTAATGCGGCAGTTGATGGTACGATTCTGGTTTCCAAATCCTTAGCTTATGTCTTATTTGATACTAGTGCCATGCATTCTCTCATTTTGAATTTATTTGTGAATACATTAGGATTATAAATAGAGGAATTACCTCACCCTTGGGCGAGTGTATGTGAATAGTGTGTGTAAGTCTTGTAACATAATGATCAGGGGTGAGATTTTGAAAAGTAATTTGATTCTAATTCCCATAAGTACCTATGATGTAATCCTAGGAATGGATTAGTTATGTAGGTATAATGTCATTGTAGATTGGCACCTTAGAAAAGTGACCTTAGTGACTGATACGGGACAATGATTACTTACCAAGGCGGTAATGATTAGGTGATGAGTGAATGATTCATGAAAAAATGTTTTGGAGGGCGCATAAACTTAGCTTGTTATGTGTTTCTTTTGAACCTAGAAGAAGGACCTAACAGGGTAGGAAAAAACATAATGATACCGGTGGTTGACGAGTTTGATGATATTTTCCCTAACGAGTTACCTGGATTACCACCACATCAAGAAATTGAGTTCAGTATTGAGTTACTCCTTGGGACTGCTCTGATTTCTATAACACCATACCATGTGGCACCGATAGAGATGAAGGAATTAAGGAAGCAACTTCAGGAACTTGTAGGTAGAGGATACATCTGAAACAACATGTCACTGTGGGGTGCACCAGTTTTGTTTGCCAAGAAACATGATGGTACTCTCAGGTTATGTATTGATTATCAATAGTTGAATTGAGTCATAGTAAAGAATAAGTATCCATTGCCAAGAATTGATGAGCTATACAATCTGTTAGGAGGTTCTCGGTATTTTTCAAAGATAGACTTGCATTTAGGATATCATCAGCTTAGAATCAAGGAAGAGGATATTTCAAAGACGGCCTTCAAGACTTGGTATGGACACTTCAAGTTCTTGGTAATGCCATTTGGATTGATGAATACCCTTGTAGCTTTCATGGATTTAATGAATCGAATATTCAATCCTTATTTATATCAGTTTTGTTATCATGTTTATTGATGATATACTAATATATTCTACGACCTGGGAGAAGCATGGGCAGCACCAAAGGATTGTACTTTAGACTCTACGAGAACACCAACTGTATGCTAAAAAGGAGAAGTGCAAGTTTTGATTGACTGAAGTCAAGTTTCTAGGACACGTCATCTCTAATAAAGATATTTCACTGGATCCTTCTAAGAAATAGTGGTGCAATAGGAATGACCGAGGAACGCGGCTAAGATCCATAGCTTTTGAGGACTTGTAGGATACTACAACAAATTTGTGCAAGACTTCTTAAAGATAGCAGCTCCATTAACACGATTGAACAAGAAAGATGTCTCATTTGAATGGGATGCAGAACGTGAGTATGCCTTCTTAAAGTTGAAGACCCAGTTGATCACTGCTCCAGTGCTAATCATACTGAGTAGTGACAAGCCTTACGAGGTCTACACTAATGCATAAGGATGTGGACTCAGATGCAAATTGATGCAACACTGACAGGTTGTGGCATATGGATCACGATAGCTGAAGCCTCATAAGCAGAACTACCCTACTCATGATTTGGAACTTGTGGCAGTAATTCATGCACTAAAGATCTGGTGGTGTTATTTGTACAGAGTGACATTTCAGATTTTCTTAGATCACAAGAGTCTAAAGTATTTATTCACTTAGAAAGATCTCATTTGGGAAAAGCCAATGTAGTTGTAGATGTGCTCAGCAAAAAATCTTCTAGAATTTTTGCTTGTTTTACACATGAAGATTAGAAAAGAGATGCTACAGTAAGAGATGCTACAGTAAGTGAGTATGAGCTACAGTATTATAAAGATTGCAATCAAGTTTTAATGTACTATATGGAATCTACCCCAACACTGGTAAAGCAGAACTAATGGTAGGATCAACACCTTTAGGAAATTTGGGCGTGAATGCAGAGTGGAGAATAGGTTGAAGAATGGGGGATACATACAGATGGATCTTTGTACTTTAGGAGCGCTACCTGCAATGGAAGAAGTAACAAAGGCTGTAATGGACAAAGCATACAAGTCCCTAATTGTTATTTATCCAAGAAGCATGAAGATATATCATGACCGAAAAAGACAATATTGGTGGAGAAGTATGAGAAAGGATGTTTTAGAATATGTCGCCAAGAGTATGACTTGTCTTTAAATGAAAGCTAAACATTAGAAGCCTACTGGACAACTTCAACCACTTCCCATTCTAGGGTGGAAATAGGAGCACATTATGATGGATTTTCTCATCGACTTACCAAGAACGGAGCAAAAGCACAATACAATTTGGGTCATTGTTGACAAGTTAACGAAATCAGTACATTTCATACCTTTTAGATCAACATGCTCGAGGAAAGTTCTTGGAGAATTCTATTTTGAGAATATAGTAAAATTACATGGAGTTCCATTCTCAATCACTTCTGATAGGGATACCTTGTTTAACGCTAAATATTGGAGAAGTTTCCAAGAAGCACTAGGCTTGGATTTGAATTTCAGCACCGCTTTTCATCGTCAAACTGATGGACAGTCTGAGCAAGTTATTCAGATTCTTAAGGACATGTTACATGCTTGTATATTGGACTTTGGCAAAAATTGGAAGAAGCATCTACATCTGGCAAAATTTGCATATAATAATAGTTACCAAGCAAGTATCGGTATGGCACCGTTCGAGGCACTTTATGGAAGAATGTGTCAATCACCAGTCTGCTAGTCAGAACTGAAAGATATGATCATTATCGAAACTGATGAGATCCGTAAGAGTAATGAGAAGATCGTCGTAATTCATGACCGATTGAAAGCTGCCCAAACAGAAGAGTTATCCTGACAAAAGACACCAACCTCTAGAATTCAAAGTAGGTGATTTTGTTCTCTTAAAGGTTTCATTGCGCAAAGGAATTTCGCGTTTTAGTATAAGTGGGAAACTTGCACCAAGGTACGTCGGACCATATGAGATTACTCACCGTGTCGGTATAGTTGCTTACTGACTTGATCTCCCTTCTAAGCTCTCTCATGTTCACAATGTGTTCCACGTGTCAATGCTTCGAAAATGTCTGCCCGAGCCAAGCAAAGTTGTTTCATTCCATGATGTACCGATATAGAAAGATAAAACCTATGAAGAGGTGTCGATCTAGATCATTGATCGAATGGTAATAAGTTTACGACCTCATGACATACCGCTACAAAAGGTCTTGTGGCAGCACCATGGAGTTGATAAGGCAACATGAAAATTAGAATCGTTGATGCAAGAATTGTACCCACATTTATTTTGCTTTTGAGATGATTTCTAATTTCGAGGACAAAATTCCTTTACGGGAGGAAAGCTGTAATGTCCAAAGACTAATTAAGTGTAATCATTATGTAATTTGGTGGATTAGTGTGCCTAATTTCAAATTAAAACAATTCAATTATTTTGTGATATGATCTTCATGAATCATATTTTAATTATTTTGTTAGCTTGTCTTAAACTTTGGTATTTTACTTTTAACTTATTTTTAGCATTTAAGATATTTTAACAAATTTGACCAAAATCAGATTTTGTTAACATATTTGAGATATTTTAATAAATAATGTGTTGGAAAAATAGTACGCAGTGAAATTTTACAATTTTTATATCAGAGTATTTTCCAAAACACAAGTTTGACACGCTATATGCATAAATTAACCAGATCTTACTAACTTTTGAATGCCAAAGAACTCCCGCAATCCGTGAAGAGAAGTAACATTCTAGAAGAGCCTCAACCAACTGGTCTTCTTTGCAATTCTCTATTCATGATCAGAGGTGAGTGTGGGCTCACATATACAACTCTTCCACTAGATGACTCTCCTTCTAACCATTGAAAGAACCCAAAGCTATTGTTCGTGATTTGTGAACAACAACTCTCAGGGAGTTTTCAGATTCTCACCAATAGAGTATCACTCTTAATCTCTCAATTGATCTAAATAATAATGAGACTCACTCCCTTTTATAGAGGTTGGGTCCAAGAATCAGTCCTTATCATATAATGCCTTAAAATTTGAATCAGAATCAAATTCGAATCAATATCTAATGAAATCCATCTTAAGTTTGATAAAATATAGATTATTTGACATCCATCCAGAACAGATAAAAGATTTATTTTTACGAATCACCACTTTATTATTAAAAGAAACCAAATAGGAGTCTTTAAATAAACAAGCTATAGAAATTAAATTCCTTTTAAATTTAAGAACATAAAAACAATCTCGCAAAATTAAATTCCTGTAATTATCAAAATAAAGATGGACGTCTCCTACTGCTTTCGCTAAGACCAAGGATCCATCGCCCATCTGAAGCATGAAGTCTTCATGATGTAGACTTCTCATTTCTTTGAAACCCTATAGAGAAACACAAATATGATTAGTTGCGTCGGAATCCATGACCCAAATGTCACTGGATTCCTCAACCCAACAAGTTTCTAAATACAAGAGATCACACCTACCTCCTTTGGAAAGGAAGTCCTTGCAATGCTTCTTTATGTGGTCGACCTTCCTGCAAAAGAAGCACTTAAGCTTCTTAGGGTTCTTCTTCTTCTTCTTCTTACTCTTGTTGTTAGCAGGAATAGAAGACTTCCTATTCTTGGCCCGTTGCCTCTTTCCATTCCCAGAGTTGGGATTGGAACCAGAAGCAACCACTAAATTGGCCTCTCCATCCGTAGGAGACTCCCTGATCAGCAGTTCAAACTCTTGTAACTATTTCATTAATGCTGTTGAGGTCATATCCCGCCTATTGCTTAGATTAAAGTAGCTCTAAACAGATTAAATTCCTTTGATAGAGTCTCAAAGACCATAGTCATATGAGTTTCAGCATCGATGTCGGCTCCATTGGCTTGTGCCTCAACGAGGTAACCTATGACCAACATCATGTGCTTCTTTACAAACGTCCCCAGTCTCTAGTTACAGTTCAAGAGTTTCCAAAGTGCCCCTTGCCGCTTTGTTATGGCTTGGCCTCCAAACATGTCTTCTAGATTATCCAAGATCTACTTAGCAGTCTCACAATCCTTATGTTGAGCCTACAGTGTGTTATTCATGCTAGCTATAACATAGCAGCGGGCCTGATCATTTACATCTTTCCAGCAATCGTACGCTTGGAATTGCTCATTGGTGGAATCTCCCGTAGGCTCGGGAGGACAAGGAGTTGTCAGCATAAATTTCAGTTTCTTAAAGGAAAGGATGATATCCAGGTTCCATTTCCAATCATTATAATTCTCTCCGATTAATAGGTTTTTGTCAAGTATCGAAGATAAAGCATTTTTAGACATTTTTAATCTACAATAAAGAATCATATACCAAACATAAGCAAACATACAATAATAATTTAGTAAGATAACAATCATGTAAAAACATACAAATGTGTTTATGTGTCAAAAACCTTGAAAATATCACAACCTTACAACGATAATTTCGAACTTAGAATTCAACAAGCTCCTAGGGGAGTCATGCCAAATTCAATCAGGAACATGGATTCCCTCCTGATTAATATATGCCATCTAGGACCCATATGATCCAGCATATATTAATAATCGTTTCTTTGCCCATTAATTTTATTAGCAGAGCTCCTACGGGAGGTTAATAATAAAATTAGCATGGGTGTATAACCATCGTTTCAATATTTTATCCATGATTTATAATCACCACCTAGGGGTATGCAACCATAAATCATGCTAAAATACCTTATCTTATTGGAGATCCAATCTGGTACATGATAGAAATCCCTTCCTAGGAGTTGGAACAACCATGTTCTTCCTGTAGACCAACGATGGAGGCCTTAGGTCCTTTCTTTGAAAACCTTTTCCCACTCATTTTTTTTAAAATCAATGTTTTATTTTAAAAACATGCATGAATAAATTTTAATTCAACGGTACTCCCTATTCTATATGGCATGTTATCAATATACATGGTCAATCGTATTATAATGCAAACAAACAAAGCAATCAAGCAAAGCTACAAGAAAAATAATAATAAATAACTATAATGTTATGATTCCACCCTAGAGAATAGAAAAAAAAGATTACAAGAGAATAATTGAAATATTTTATCGATTCTTCATCATTGAATCCTCAAACTGTATCCTTTTTCATGCAATGCCCATCTTTAAGTCTTTAATCCCATATGAATCAAATACTCCAAATTTTTGATCATATCTAAATTTAATGTTTTTCAAAATTGTCCCAAAAATAAAATTAAAACTACAGTGAAAACTGCACCTTTTTTGAAAAAATTTCTAACTCTCTACTGGCAAGCGGATCTGGACGATCGGTCTGTTGATCATGACCCTCCGTCCTATCGATCTTCACAGATCAGCCTACCGATTCATGATACATCAGCCTGCCAAACTAGAAGTTCGGCTTGCCGCCAGAGCCACTTTATTTCTGTCCTGCTAACGGCCTGCAGATCTTGCGACCATCGGCCTACCGAACTAGAGGGTTCGGCATGCCAATCGAGCAGAGATCACCCTTTTTTAGAAAATACAATTTATAATGCAATTTATCAATTTTATTCTCAACAGTTCACAAACATAAAATCAGAGACTCAGAAAATACCTGGAGACACCATCATCCATCTTCTAGATCCGCTTCTAGGTCTGTCTTCTCCGAATGATTATTTGATTACAAAATTCTTACAAATTTAAAATTAAATAATAATTCTTAGACAAAGATGATAGTCTGCCATCTAATTATATGAAAAACCTAGATACACATTTTAACCTCTAAGGAACCATAACTAGTATAAATTAATTAATTAATAAATAATTTAATAATAATTTAATCAGTCATAATTAATTAATAAACATTCACCATATAATTCATGACAACATAAAATTATATAGAAACCTAGAGTGTTAACTCTCTATAAAATTAAATTCAAGCATAGGAAAGATCAAGATCACATAATTTATACATATAGCATGATCACAAACTCTAAAATTTACATAAAAACCATGGCTCTGATACCAATTGTTGAAAAAATAATACGCAGGAGAATTTTAAAATGTTTATATTAGAGTATTTTCTAAAACACAAGTTTAACATGCTATATGCATAAATTAACCAGATCTTACTAACCTTTGAATACCGAAGAACTCCCGCAATCCGTGACGAGAAGTAACATTTCAGAAGAGCCTCAACCAACTGGTCTTCTTTGCTATTCTCTATCCACGATCGGAGTGAGTGTGGGTTCACATGTATAGCTCTTCCACCAGGTGACACTCCTTCCAACCAATTAAGAGAACCCAAAGCTAGTGTTCGTGATTTATGAGAAAGAGTTCTTAGGGACTTTTCAGATTCTCACCAGTAGAATATCATTCTTAATCTCTCAAATGATCTAAATAATAATGACACTCACTCCTTTTTTATAGAGGTTGGGTCCAGGAGTCAGTCCTTATCAGATAATGTCTCAAAATTTGAATTAGAATCAAATTCAGATCAATATCTAATGAAATCCATATGAAAACGTGAGATCTTTTTATCGCGCATAGGCCAGCCACTGTCTAATCGGCAGGCTGAACTTGCCATATCGACAGGCCAAACTGTCGATAAAAATCTCAGCAAATCTTTTATTTTCTATCTGAGATTCTATAAGATAAAGTCTAAGTTTTAATTCAAATAACCTAATAGAAAAGTTATCTAATTAAAACAACTTTATCTAAATAATCTCTAGGAAAATAAATCAATTCCTAATAATTCTACAAGTTTATCTTGATTTAATTTATTCAAAATTAAATCAACTGATAAACAAACAAGAATTATCCGATTCCAATAATTTAATAAGTTTATCTTGAATCAATTTTGTCACAAAATTAATTCAACCGATAAACAAACATGAATTATTTGATGCTTTCAAATTTTAGCCAATCTGATAAATCTGACATAAGTCACTAATTATTGGAAAAGCACGTCATATCGTTACAGGATTTTGTGAGCTAGCAAAGGAGACCAAACGGACCGATATAGTTCAAGCTCCAGACAATTATGAAACCCAATATCCAAAATATACATTTCATATTTATCAACTCCAACACTACTCCATTAAAAGCTTGGAGTTGCACTCTTGAATTATATAGAATTACGAAGCCCATATAGCTAAGTCTCCATGAAATATCATAGTGTATTGTATCCCCATAGGATTATCCATAACCAGCTTAAGGACAAGTTTTGTCTTACCTTTTCGATTATTTTTATCTTACGTTTCATTATCTCACCATCAAAAAACTTACCATCTAAAGATGGTATACCATTCGGTTACACCTATGTATCCAAATGGTTGAGTGCTCCAGTTTTTCAATTGCAAGATAACGCGTATAAGAGGATATCACTACTCCTAAAGAGGAGCTATGTCATGCCCTGGAGTATAGGAGGTGATGTGGCGGGTTAATTAACCTAATTAAGTAAAAATTTAATTGAAACGTAAGTTAAGGAATTTAATTAATTAAGAAATAAATGATAATTTAAAACCCTTTTTAAGCAAACATTCATATTAATTAAAAAAATGAGATAAAATAAAATGAAATAAGATAATAAAGAACGTGTTAGATCCCACCAAACGACAACTTATGCACATACACAATATCGACAATATTAAATTACAACTACAGTCCAAAATAAAATAAAGAGTGAGAGTTAAAGTAATACATGCCTTGATAAATTTTATACAATCAACCTACTTGGAATCTCCTACTGCTCGCTAGTCCGATCAGTGGACCCCTTGTCAATCCTAAGCTGAAATCCACCTAGGGGGAAGAATTTTAAAACAAATAAAATATGAGCAAAAGGCTCAGTAGGACTATGTTTTTAGAAACAAATAAATCATTTAAATACCAAATTTATTTTTCAAAGAAATAATTGGAAAACGAAATTAAACGAATAAAACTCATTTAAATAAACCTTTATCAAAACAGTTCATCTAGAATGTACCTTGTTATCTTTTTCTAGGTAAACCATAATATTCACCACTGAAGTGGCCTTGTTGGGTTTCAGGACCTGCTCTCAAGGTCGCACGCTACACGACCCGATATCTGATATGGCATCATGCCTATATATATATGTCTATATCTTTCTATAGTTATTAAAGATCTCATTTTGCCAAGTATAATCATTTACATTCATTATGTGGTTTACTATGAAAAACACCTTATTCTACTATTCATGAAGATAATGAATAAAAAATCCCTTTTTCTCAATCCATTACTGAAAACACTTTTGTTAAAATTTCTTTTGAGGCCAAAATCATTTTAAAAACTAGGTTACCAAGGAAAGGGGAAGAAGTCTTGCTGCAATTCTCGTGCCAGTGTCCTACGCCGCAATCCCAGTCCGCTACGCGTTAGCTCCGTAGAACCTCGAACACCTTAAATATAAACTACGTCTATAAGTATCTAGTTTAAGATATCCTATGTTGCTAAACTATTTCATGGTGTCCTAGTGTGCCATTTGTATTTATAAAATTATGTTGTAACGTTAAAATCTCAATTGGGGTTCAAAACAGTAAAAACGAGTGAAAAACGACAAATTTTCATAAAGCCTAGTCGGCCTGTCGGTCTCCCTGGGTCGGCCTGTAGAATTGTGCAGTTTGGCCTACTGGTAAACCAATCTAGTCGGCTAAACTTTTTTCAGGTTTAGCCTGTCGGTCGTACGAATCTGCCCTACAGAACACGAAGTTCGGCCTACCAAACTTGAAAATTCTAGAATTTTTTAGGCACAGGTTTCGGCCTTCCCAAGCCCAAATCCTTATTTCAACCTGTTTTTCTCAGTTCTCAAGCATAGAAAACATCTATAGATGATAGAAAAACATCATAAAACACTTTTGAACTAATTTAAACAAGATTTGCACAAAGATTTTGAAAATTTTCAAAAATGGAGAAAATAGAGAAAAATAGAAAATCTTGATTCAAATTCGTTTCTTTTCAAACTAAGCTTAGATTTTAGTTGTTTTAAATTCCTCTAACTTAGGTTAAAGGTTTTCTAAGCTTAAATAAGCTTGAATTCCAAAATACAAAGAAAATAGATTAATTAGAGAGAGTTTTGAAATTTTGAAAACTAACCTTGATTTAATCTTTGAGTCGAGTTTATAGTTGCTCCATCATGTTTCCAAGCTTCAAATCCAATTAAGGAGCAATGCTTGAGCTCAAATTTTTGAATTAAAGTGTGAGAGGGAGGGAGAGAGAGTGACGGTAGAGGGAGAGAGAGAAGAGAGAGCTGAGAGTGAGAGGGGAGAGAGAGGCGAGAGAGTGAGGAGAGAAAGAGAGAGGGGAGAATAAATAAAGGGAAGAATTGAGCGGTTTCACTTTGTAGAAACCGTGTTCCACCATAGTTTTGTAAAATGGGATATATTTGACATTTGACAAATTATCTTGTTTTAAAGATTAAAAATGACAATTAAAAATAATTAGAAGTAATTAAAATTCATTAGAATAATCAAAGATAACATTAATTTGGGAATTCCACAAAAATAATCAAATTAAACATAAAACATTCAATATGGCACACTAACCCACCATTTTACACACTAATATCTCTTAATTAATTTCAGGGCATTCAACTCTCCACCCCTAAAAGAAATTTACAAATTGTTTCAGAAACAAAACAAATGTGGATGCAACTCTCGCATGCTCGACTCTAATTCCCAAGTGACCTCATCAATCCCGTGATGTTGTCACATGATCTTTACCAACGGTATATCATGACGACGCAAGCTTATCACTTTTTGATCGATAATCTAGATTGGCACCTTTTCGTATGTCGTGTCTTCCTAAATTTGCACATCATGAAATGAGACTATCTTGTTTTGTTCAGGTAGACACTTCTGAAGTATCGACACATGAAATACGTCGTGAACATGAGAAAATTTAGGAGGAAGATCAAGCCGATAAGTGACCATACCGACACGTTGAGTAATTTCAAACGGTCCAACATGCCTTGGTGCAAACTTGCCACTTACCCCAAATCGCGTGATGCCTTTACGAGGCGATACCTTCAAGAGAACAAAATCTCCTACCTCAAATTCCAAGGGTCAACATCTTCTATCTGTGTAACTCTTCTGTCGACTCTGAGCTGCTTTCAATCGATCTCAGATTATGGCGACCTTCTCATTACTATTGCGAATCTCATTTGGCCTAAGAATAATCTTGTCTTCTGGTTCAGCCCAACACACTAATGATCAGCATGGTTGGCCATATAGTGCTTCAAACGGTGCCATGCCAATGCTTGATTGAAAGCTGTTGTTGTACGCAAACTCTGCCAGATGCAAATATTTCTTCCAGTTCCCACTGAAGTCTAAAGCACATGCATGTAACATATCTTCTAGAATCTGAATAACCTGCTCAGATTGTCCATCAGGTTGAGGATAGAATGCCGTGCTACAATTCAAATCCGTACCCAAAGCCTCTTGAAAGCTTCTCCAATACTTGGCATTGAACTTGGTGTCTCTATCGGATGTGATGGACAAAGGAACTCCATGCAACCTTACTATATTTTGCAGGTATAGCTCCTCGAGAACTTTCCTCAAACATGTTGACCTAAAAGGGATAAAATGCAGTGATTTCGTCAATCTGTCAACCATGACCCAAGTCGGGTAAGAAAATCCATCGTCACGTACTCCCATTTTCACCCTAGAATAGAAAGTGGCTGAAGCTGACCTGCTGGCTTCTGATGCTCGGCTTTCACCTGGAGACAAGTCGCACACTTAGCCATGTATTTTTGGACATCTTTCTTTATACCTCTCCACCAATATTGCCTCTTTAGATCATGATACATCTTCGTGCTTCCTGGATGAATGGTGAACTAAGACTTATGGGCTTCATCCATTACGACTTTCAGGAATTCCAAATTATCAATCCACCATTTTACACACTAATATCTCTTAATTACTTTCAGGGCATTACAAGCTATGGATTCCATATATATGAATAATAGGTCCATGCTATCAAGAGTCATGCATCTAACGTACCGGCATGCATACCACTATTAAAATGTGGGTGTCATCCTTTGGTACAACAAAAAATACAAGTTAAGACAACGGGCCCACTATTCATCTCAGGATTAAGATATAATACAAATGATTGTCTAAAGTGAATCAATTTGTCGAGACAGAATTATTAATCCAGATAAATTCACTTTATGTCCTAATCCAACACATTGTCACCTATGACAATGTGCTGATGTTTCTATTCACAGAGTCCACCTCTGATGGCCAAGACAGACCATCTCACAGTAGAGATATAGACAACATAACAATCTTTACATGAATAAAGTATCCAACTTTATTCCCTCGATTGTGGATCTTATGATTTAGACCGTCACTTTAAGAATTGTGTCTTTTGCATAGTCTGTCCATCATATGCCCAATTCTTAAAGGTTTAGACCGACATTCTCAGACTATTATTTGTTTAACATACATTCAACAAATATAAACGTAAAGAGGACAAGATTTGGTATATAAATAATAAATAAATTCTTTATTGATAAAAATGTCTCCAAAAATATATTACATTTTTACTCCTTAGGTTACATGTCTAACATAATGTGCTACCCATGGTTTTATCAAACCAACTCAGAAAATGTAGAGTTATGTTCAGGTACCAAGCTCTCTCATTTCTCCCTCTGTCCATGCCTTACTCTCATGCACTCTCACTCTCTATGTCTCCTTTTCTCTCCTTATACTCAAGAAAACACACACATTCCCTCCCATTCTCACTTTCTATCTCTCTTACCGTTTCTTTCTCTCTTTCTTTCTCTCTCTGCATAACTAGAATGCACCCTACTTTAAGCCAGAAACAGAGGCTATGAGGCAAGCACTTTGATGCTTTCAGGCCAACTTAAGTCAGCTCAAGTTCAAATTTGAGGTTAGCTCCCCTCTTTAAAGTTTTCAAATTTTTTTTATTTTTTAAATTTGTTTCAATTTTCATGCATGTTCTAATTCAAGCCTGTATGAGTTTAAACAATGCTTAGTCTGAGCTGAAGGAACTCAAACTAATACAAATCCAAGCTTTGTTTGAGCTAAAAGAGGTTTTGCATTTTTTAAAATTTTTGAAATAAATTATGGAATTGTGTTTAATCTTTAAGGAATTTTTTTTTAAAGCATTCAAAGATGTTAGTTCATGAATTCTGCATGTTCTCTGGGTCTAGATTTACATCAAATAGGTTAAAATGAGCTTTGAACTCAGCTTGGCCGAGACTCGAAATCTGGAATTTTCCAGATTTTGACAGATCAACAGGGCGAACTCATCCTTTGACAAGCCAGATTCAAAGAGTTTGGTAGGCCAAACTTATTCTTCGACAAATCGAATTCAGGCGATTTGACAGGTCAGACTCAGATGGTCCGTAGGCCAAACCTAAGTGGACGGCAAGCCGACCAAGCTACGTGAAAATGGTAGTTTTTCACTAGTTTTCATCGTTTAATGATTAAAAGGGATTTTTACCTTATGACATGAATATATAGACTTTAAAGGCACACTAAGGCACCATGAAATAACATACTAATGTAGAACACTTATATTAGATATTAACGTATCTAGTTTACGTCCAAGGTTGTTTGTGGTTCCGAAGAGCTAACGTGTAGCAGACCGGGATAGTAGAGCTAGTGCTATCATGCTGGAAAACAAGGTAGGACTCTAGACCCTCTTCATTGTTAGCTATGATTTTAAAGGAGTTTTGGCCATAACATGTTTTCTTGAAAATGTTTTTAAAGGAATGATTGTGATGTATTTATAATTACTTTCAGAAATTGTTGAGTAATGAAATGATCATAATGAATTAAATAATGAATGTAGATGAGAAAACTCGATAATATGAGACTCAAGCAATGGTATAAGATCCATAAATATTTAGTACCGAACAAGCCAAGAACTCTGTTTGGAATGAGACATTAGTGCATGATGTCGCATGCAGAGAGCGATCATGGAGGCAAGTCTTGAAACCTAGCTAGGCCACTACGATGATATTTTTGATGGCTTTGTACATGGTAAAATGATAAATTGGATATCAGATTATCATTGGACCAAAATGGTAACCATATAAATAACTAGTTTTATTTACTGCCTTCTTATAGTTTTTGAATAAACGCAATTCTGTTTATTTAAGTTAATGTTTTCAAAACTAAGTCCTACTGAGCCTTTCGCTCATAGTTTTTACTTGTTTTAAAATTCCCTCCCTTCAGGTGGTTCACAGCATACTGTTGACTAGGACACTGTGATCGCACGCGTGGATCATAGGAGTTTTAATTAAGTTATTTGCTTCTTTAATTAAGACATGTATTATTTAGTCATTATTTATTTGGATTAGACTATGGTTGTATTTTATTTATGTCGATACTATGTGTATGCATAATGTGGGCCGGTGAGGCCTAACCTGCTCTCGTTAATTTTTATATTTTAATTTAATTTAGAGGTAATAAAGAATTTTTTTATTAGGGCTTAATAAATGGTAATTGTCTAAGAAAGTTGTACATTTACCACATTTTTATAAATAACCCAAAGTATATTTTCTTAAATTACTAAATAATTAATTAGCAAGTTTAGTTAAAAATTTGTTTAATTAATTTAATTAAACCGTCACGTCACTACTCGGGTTTGGGTTCGTGACAAAGGGTAGGAGAAATGTCATCACTTTCAAGTAGGACTCAATGTGACTCAAACTCTCAACCTGTGATTAAGATAAAAGATCTTACAACGAACTACGTACCCCCACTTATCTTTTATTTTCTATATTGCGTTTATGTAAGTGTGCATGCTTATTTTGTCACTCGTTGGTCAACAAAGGACTCACATCCATAGAGTTGAAGATGCGAAAATTCTACAACTTGGATCAATTTAAAGTGGAGTTATCCCAAAGTTTTAGTGGGATAAAGGCTAGATTTTAAGCGACCAATTCTAAAAGTGATAGTGATTGACGAAAAACGCGAACATCGTAGTCATGTTTGCTAAGTTCTGATATAGTTGTCATTACTTTTAGAAAAGAGACATATTAATGCACGTTTAAATCATTTAAATGCAAATGATCTCACAGAGAGTACAGCACAGAGAAAGTGACGTCCTGAAAACTAAGAAAGATCGGCTTTTTATTGTCCTAGCTAAAAAAAACAATAAAGGAACTGCACCATTTGACAGATGAGGGAACCCTGTATAGTATGCGTGGACCACAACTCTCTCTCTCTCTCTCTCTCTCTCTCTCTCTCTCTCTCTCTGATTGAGACATGCATGGGCCATATCCCAACTGCAAAGCTGTTGCCTGTTGGATCTGTTTGCGCAGCTGTTTACACTTCAATTGTGGGCTTGGTCGTGACGTTGAGGCTGACAAAATTGATGAAAAGGATAAACGCAAGTTGAATTATATCAAGGCGTCACAAATACTTAAAACTACGACGTTTCATATGGTGCTTCCCTTGCATTATTTCTCTCTTTTTATAAATCATCGGCAGACAGTAACCATCAAGAAGAATTATAAGGTATCGTCATCTTTATGATTTTTTTTTATTTTTTTAAGCTATACCACGCACATAGAGACCCCCTCGTCCTTTTCGGCTAAAAAGAGGTACCTTCAGACTTGTCAAGTTCAACAACTTTCCTCATTCCCTATCCCTCATGGACTACAAATTATGTCAAAATTAAAAAAAAAAATAGTGAATACCCGGTAAAAAATCTCGATAGTTACGTAGTTTGTTCCAAAATAAATGTAGTTCGTGGTTTTAAAGTCGTAATAAATTTGCATAGCTTAATTGTAACCATAATTTGAAGTTCAATAAAATTCTTTCTTTAGCTGTGTGTTCAGCACCCATGCATTTTTCTCTTAAGGATTTTTTGCCACATTATTAAATAATCATATTGCTATGTTCGTCTAGTTCTTTATATCTATTTGATTATTTACTTTTACCATATTTTAGTTTGTGGTAACATATGCTAATCATACTCATATTTAGTGTGTCTCTTGTGTCCGAGAATAATATAGCAGTTTCTCAGGTCTAACAATATGTGATCGCAATCAATTTTTTGTTTGCTGTACAAATACTTAATTAGCAAGGCATGCTTATGTTCTTGTTCAAAATTTAAACAAAATATTGTTAAGATTTTTTAACAAACTTTAGTTTCCCAGCAAAGTAACCTACTTCATGAAATATATAAATTCATAACTACCAATGTCATAAATGTCGACTAATTCGTCAATTTCTGCGCTATTCACGGATTGTGAAAAGCCATATCAGAAATTGAAGAATTTCTTATTCTTGGAGATAGTACAAGATCTATTCTTTTTTTTTTTCCTTTGACTTTGTATGGGTCCAAATCCTATTGAGAGGTCTGTATTGCGTTTTATCATCATAGCGATAAATTTATATTTGTATTAAATCATCAATGGTTAAAAAATAGATAAATTAAAATCCAATTTCTTTTTTGAATGAAAGAGTAAATAAAGAGTGATGTCAAGTAAGAATAAGGTTGCTTTCTTTTTCAATCAATATGAAGAAAAAAAAGAATCGAAATAAAATAAACTAAAGGATATTTGTATATGTCATTTTGATTAAACTACTATAATTGTATTGTACATGATATAATATTTGGTATAACCATTTTATTGTATAATTCATCATAGCTGGCTAATTAATACAGTTGGTGTCATAATACTGTTCATTTTAGGTCCATTATATTGTGCTATATTATAGGGAATTCTCATAAATGTCACATTTGAGGCAATTTTTATTTATGCAACAAAGTGTAAAAAATAACTATGTCACAAACCTAGTGAAATATGTTTCGTGTCCCACTGGGATATGTTTTGTGTTTTTGTGTCCCAATTGGATATTTTGAGTCCCACCTATCCCGTTGGGATATTTATTACTCCTTTTTTCTCTCTCTTTCTCTCTCCTTTCCGTTGTTGGCTTGTCTTCGGTTTATTGGAAATGTTGTCAATTATCATATGTACCAATGACATTATCAGCTGCTAGTAAATACCATCAAGACCAAAAGAAAAGGGGAAAAAAAAAACACGCACACACATTGGTAACCTTTGATTGTCTTCTCTGATGTGGAGCTCCATCGGCAACTGATGAAGTTAGATCCACACTCAGTGCTACAATCTAGATCTATAGAGGCGACGAGAAGATGACAAAGATGACAACCAAGCGTCACTTGCGACGACAACAACAAGGACGAGAGAGCAACCCAACCATTATTTCGTCCTCTATTATGCAAAGGTGTAGCACCCTCTAGCTTTTAACAATTCTAATTATGTTAATTAATTTAATTAGTGTGCCAAATTTTGATTTACATTAGTGTTAATTTTGACCTCCATTGCATAATTTTAATTTATGCACCCGACCTGTAACGCGAATAGGTTGAGAAATCTTAACACTAAAACGACCTGTTCTAATAGGGGTTGAAACAAAAAACAACCCATACTAACTCATTTTTTATGCAATTAATGAAACATCAATGACCCACAACCCACTAATGACCGTGAATGACCCGTAATAACCTGCACTAATCTGTAACCTTTTTTAGCTTCGAATTTACACTAATATAACATAAAAACAAACGTAAAATTTTTTTCCTCAAAATCAAATGAGTTTCATATTACAACAACAAAAAAATTAAGTGCAAAAATTTCTAAAAGCATCCAACAAAATAATAAGTTTAACACCAACAAAATAATAAGTCTAACCAAATAACAAGTCTAACAAAATAAAAAAGTCTCAAGTGATAAAGCTAAAACCATCTTCTTATTGTTCAAGAGCTAAAATCAATTTAGTTTAAACCATGGTCTAAGATCAAATGAGCTAGGGTTCTGTCTCATATGTATATTTGATGATAAGGGAAATATTTTTAAAAACATTTAAATAATTAATCACTACAAGTAGACAAGTCATTTTAGTGTCATGTAAGTTGACCCAAACACGACTTATTTTTGAACAGGTCAGTTTTAAGTTAACACTAAAGTGGCCCGTTGTTATTTTTTTTACCGTAACCCCTAAAAAAATGTGTCAAATTCGTGTCGTGTCGTGGTATCATAACCCGTATGAAACAAAAGTGTGTTTCTAACTCAACAATGGAGGCTAAAAATGTGGTTGCTTGTGAATCATCCATGGAAGCGGTCTAGCTTTAAAAGTTCTTGATTAATCTAGAAGTCGTTCCAAACATAGATAAGCCGATTAAATTCTACTGTGACAACAAGGGCGCAACGTTAATATCAAAGAACCTATAAAGCACAAGAGTACAAAGCATATAGAAAGAATGTATCATCTGATCCAAAAGAGAGCTGAGGGGTAACGTGACAAGGATGAAGATCGCATTAGAAAACAACCTTACAGATCCTTTCATGAAGACTTTGTATGTTAAAGTTTTTAAGAAGCATCTGGAGGTTTATGGATTAAAATACATGTCTCGTCTACTTTATCGCAAGTAGGAGATTATTATGATAGATGCCCTTAAAGCATGTGATGTTTTGTATATGACATATTTATAAATAAATAAAGTGAATTTTTCGTTATATTTGTATGCATATATTTTGAATACTTTATAAATATCATTAAAATTTCATAATTATCTATGTGACCTTAAATATTATATATGTGTTATGTACAAGAGGATAATATTTAAAATGATAACTAAAATGATTAGTGATATAAAATATTTAATCATTCAACTGAGCATTACTAGTGCAAGTTATTTCTATTAAGAATGGAACGGTCTTATTTAACTCGTTAATATAGTGAGTCATTAATTGAGTGCATGGTACATACTGAGATTATGTAGGACCTGAATACGATGTGATATGAGCCGTTAATAATTTCTATTAAATATAACAAGTTCTAATCACATTGACCGATAGTCATGTATCAAATGATCTTAATCATGAGTTATTGGCAGACTCTTATTTATGGAAGTATGTCATTTAATTTACTCGATACGGATTCGAGAATCTAATCCTATCCTATGTATTTTGGAGGCATAGTGAAATAAGCACCTGAAAATGTTAATATTACAAGATAGAACACATTTTCTCTAACAAAAAGTAGATAAATAATTCTCATGAGTATTGATTCATGTCTTGAACAATATGGACTCTTAATTGATGATTATGTTCATGAATTTATTATTCATTTTAGAATCAACGATACTCAAGGATAAAGAAGTAATTAGAGAGGTTAACATATTTTACCTAAATCTTATTATGAATTGTTTATGGGAAACAATTTATATAAAATGACTACATCAAATAGATGACTCTATAATTAGATCTATAATTTCAAGAGTGCAATCCAAATGGAATTATTAGTTTAATTAATTAATTTAGAATTGTAGAATTCTAAATTAAATATCACTCAAAATAAAATAATTATGAATCAATTTATAATTAATAAATAATAAAATTATTTAATAAATACATAATAAATAGTTTTGAAATGTGCAGGGAAAAGTTCTTTGTGCAATCCAAAGCTTGTTTACTAATAGGCCGTTTGGAAGAACGAATGTAACCAACAGTTTTGATTTAAGAATTGTAGCATGTGAAAGCTTTACGCTATAGCTTGTTATTGTGGCATATAAGAACTTTACACTGTTAACCGATAATTAAAACTACTCTTCCAAACAGCTTATAAGTTTCCCTATTTAGAACTTTCTAATTTTGGATAATGTGATAATTCAAAATTGGAAACTTAAATTTGAAACAAATCAGATTGGTTAACAAGCAGTATTCCCTCTTCTATTGATAAGAGATTGAAGCCTTAAGCACAGAGAATCTCTCTATGTGTGGCATTACATGTAGTATAGGGAAAGAGAATATTGTCTCTTTAAAATGAAGCCTTTATAATTAATTGGTTCTCACATTCTCTATAAATAGAGGCCTCTTCTCTTTATTAGATAAACAATTAAGAGTCTTAGTTAGACTACTAAAATTCTACTGCGTGTAGAGAGAGAAAGAGAGAAGAAGAGAGTTCTTCATCCCAAAACTTGCTTTGCTCATACATTGACATTAGTGGGTGAAAAAAGTAAGCGAGTGATCTATAGAAACTCATAATTCCATCTACACCCATATGTATGTCTATCTAGTACCGAGGATTAGGCAAGGAAGGCTTTGGCTTTACTTAGAGAACGTTCTTCCCCCCCCCCCCCCCCCCAAAAAAAAAAAAAAGAAAAGAAAAGAAAAAAATTTGATTTCCTCTCGTCAACTGGATAAGCAATTAATTATATAAATAATGAAGATATTGATCAAATAATTTAAATTTTGTAATTATAAAAAATTTAGATTTCCTTACCCTTCTTTTTATCTAGTTAGTTTCCTATCATCTAGTCCTATCATCTAGTTTCCTTTTAGTATCTAGTTTCCTCTTTTCAATATTTAAATTGTAAACTTACTTAAATTAGGATTATTCTTGTAAAATCCATAAATACCTAGTTTATTCAATATAAGATTATGTCATATGTTCTTCTCTCTGTTATTTTCTATATGGTATTTGTAGATGCAGACATACTACGGACCCCTGTTAAATCTCTTGTTCTCCTTATCTATATTTTATCTTTATATTTAATGTTCTATAACAGATATGTATTTATCAAGCATTAAATTAATATACTCTATAATATGTCTTGCAAAAGTTTTGAGAAAATTTGTGCTATTTACGTTCCGTACGTTTATCACATTTTTGCAATTTTCACTAAAACATTTTAGAAAACTTGCAAGCACATATTGTTTTGCGTCATTCTTTAGTCAGCATTTGAATAGGCGACGAGGTATTTAGCCACAGCAACCACGAGTAATTTGTCCTTCTTGAAGCTTGCATTTTTTTTTTTTTTAACTAAGAGTTTGCATAAAATGAACACAGTTACATATAAGCAATAAAAGAAGGAATTATACAAAGTAATTATAGCTCTTAATGATTAAGCAATACCAATTCCCAAGTGAATTGAGCAGATATTGATTTATAACTTTATATATATATATATATGGACTCAATTTAACAGTTTAAAAAAAAGAGTAATGATAATTTTATTCATATTCATTTTAATCTTAAAGAATCATCATTCATAATCAGTTTCTCTCACATGGTATTTGTAACAACAACGTTTTGTATTTAAAGTTAAAAGGTTTTCTCTACGATGAAATTAAGCGTTTTATATTAGTAATAATGGCCCATATAATATTTATAGATTGTTTCATGGAGACAAGTATGTCAGCCACTTGAACTAGACTTCATACAGGAAGGTTCCATCCAATTTTTCACCTGATTATTAAATAAGCTGCTAACTAAATAGTCAATGTCACGTAATTAAGTAACTATACCGCCAAACTGCCGACATTCTTTGGCTACGATGCCGACATCAATTTTTATAATTTCTTTAATAATTTGTATAGGCTTGTTGCGTGAAAGAAATATACACAAGAGGACATGTCCTGTTCTTTTTTTTTTTTGGGCAAAAAAGGACATGTCTAATTTTTTATTTTTATTGTTTTTGCTAGTTTGGGACATGCCCAATTTGCTGAGGGCAAAAAAGAATAAATTAATGGGATATTACTGGCAATTTTAATGGACTTGGATCCTATGTCCAAAAAATATTGTCTCAATCCTGTCCATTCAATTAAATAATGTCGCGTCTTAATTAATAAAATTTATAAAGTATTTGACACGATAGTTAGAACTATTTTTATTGTAATATATAAGAACTTTATATCGTAATAATTGTTTTTTAATTTTTAATGTAAAATATAAAAACTTTACATTATTAATATTTAAAAAATTAGTTTAAATTGCTCTTGTCAAATAACCTTTTAAATAATCATGGATAAATAGTGGAAGCTTTCTTTTTTTTTTTTTATGTTTTTGTGGAGAAAAACATAAGGGCCACCCTTTTCCACTGATAAATTTTTCCTTCCACCAGTTTCAAGGTTGTACACGCCAAGAAAATCTCTGTAGTCCAGTTTCCTCATTCTTGTTCATCGAATATGAGTTGGCCATTTTGTTTATATTTCTTTTTGTTTTGTTTTTTAAAATCACTCGACGTCTATTTGAGAAAAACAGAGAGTGATAGAAAAAGAAAATGAAAAAACTTCCACATTCTTAAATGGAAAGATTGTACTCTTTCAATCTGATAAAAACAGTCTTTTCTTTTTAAAAAAAAAAATTCTTTTGTATGTCAAAATTCGACGGTGATAACCAGAGTCACTGCGACGAAGATTGCTGATAAGACATTGGAGAAGCTAGAGGAGATCTCCTTGGGGAGTCCGTCGGAAAAGAAAAAAGTGGCATGTAGGCGGAGGCGCAGACCCAAGGCTTAGAAATAGTTGTGAAGGCGTCAGATTAGAAAGTGAAATAAGGATTTTTTTTTTTTTTTCATCAAAATATTGATTAACGAATGCTTTTTCTTAGGACGAGTTAAGAATGTCTTTGAAGAGAAAGTGCTGGCCTTTTCTAGGACGAGGATTGAGGATGAGGAACCGAAACCAGTTTTCCTTTTTTACCAGGACAGGAAAAAAAAAGAGAGAGAGAGAGAAAAACAGACGTTTGCTACTTATGTTCTCCGTTATCGTTCAAAGCTCATCAATGATGTGGACTTATTTTATTGAGTGGACACGGATAAGAAACCTACATGAAATGTTCCCCAATAAATATTACTTATTTAAAATATCCTCATTTTCTTGACTTTTCAAAACTAACCTTTTTAAATTTATTTTCTTGTAAATTTGGTTTATTAATTTAGACTTTTGTTCCTAATTATAAATCAGATCTAAAACCCTAAAATCATAAAACTCTCCCTCTTCCTTTCCCCCAAATCCACCTCTCTCTCTACCCTCCCTTGTCCGATCTACCTCCTTTCATTCTCATCATTCTTAGCCAACTGCCTTCACCGTTCTCACTCATGATCGCGCTCGCCTTCCTCCTCCTTTGCATCTTCTTTGCCTTGCTCGCGATCGTGCTCATTCTCTGCTTGGTGGGGGGTGGCCTAAGAAGGAGGAGGTATAGGATCGTCATCGATGGCGATAGCACCGGCATGCTGATCCATGTGTTCAGGTGCGAGGTTGTTGTTTCGGTGGTGGCAAAGGGGGATCTTACAATGGTGCTCGATTTCGGGAGTGAGAGATTGCCGTCACTTAGGGTTCCAAGGATCCAGACATGGTGGGGGGGTTGTTGATGGAATTGCTCGATTTCGCAAAAGGGAGGGTTCCAAGGGAGCTATGGACGAGAGGATGAAGGTTTGTTCGACGAGAACGTGATCACTAGTGTCGGAGTTCACTAAGATTGCTTTGGATCTCCTTTAGTTTAGGGACGAGGATGAGGCCGAGGCTAAAGCCGCCGTCGGAGTCACCGCCTTCGCCAGGTGGTAAGATTTTCGAAGACTTGGCTTGATCTCCCTTTGCCTAATTATGAGGATTCAGATGGTATGATTTTTTTTTTTTATGTTTATGTTTTTAATTGCAAAAATGCTCTTTTGTTTGATGAATCTATGTAATTTTTTTATCTGTAGATCAAACTTATATTTAACAATTGGAAATGAACTTTGTCGATTTGGTTTGAATCTATTTATTTGGCGATTTAATTTTTGAAGCTTAAAGATTTAGAAATCGGCTGTGGAATTTCGCCTTCTCCATTCCGGATATATTTTGATCTGTTTTTTTATTTTTTAAGTTTTAGGTTTGTGTATCTATTTTTCATGGACGTTAGCATGTTGTGTACTTTTGGAGATGACTTGTGCAAAGTTTGTAGTTTTTTCTTTTGGGTTGTAATAGTTTATTATAGAGTTCTAAGGAATTGTGAGATAGAACATGTGGAACCTAACAAGTTCTGGCTAGTTCGGGGATGAAAGCTAGCAGGTTTCAATGAGTTCCGAACTACAATCTGGTAGGTTCAAAAAATATATATTGGAATCAGGTAGGTTCCAAGTTAGAACTCGGCAAATTATAACTTGGCTCCTGTCTCGGCAACTGGAGGCAGTTGACGTTTCTTTGTTTTTTTAAAAAATATGATGGAATCTGATAGGTTCCAAGTTAGAATCTGACAGGTTACAATCTCATATCCTACACTGACAACCAAAGGCAGGTTCTAGCAAGTTCCATGAGGGAACTTGACAGGTTCCAAGATGGAACTAGGCGGGTTCTGGGATGGAACTGGGCTATGTTTTATTTTGGCATCTTGCATGAGTTAGTGGAAGGAATGATAACTTGGTCTTTTAATAAATCGTCAATTCCTCAATTTTGATAAGTAGTTTGTTGGAAGGTATTTTTAATAAAGTGATACATTTGGGGGGCATTCATGTAAGTTATTCGACAGGGATTATGACATTGTTTGGACAAAGGATCTAAGCCTGATTTTAATGGTCACCTTATTAAAAAAACTTTGGTTCATTTTGGGATAAATTACAATAACACCCCTATGTTTTACCCAAATTACAGGGACAACTCTTAGACTAAAACTAATCACACTAGCACCGCCTGGCTATTCAAAAAATTATAGAGAGACTCCCTTTGTAAGTTGATGTGAGTTGACTGTTAGTTTGATTCAAAATACCAAAAAAGCCCCTCCATCCATTTAAAAATGATTTATTATTTATGTGGCAAGACATGACAATTTTACCCTTCTTTGATATTAAAAATAAGTTCAAATAATTTGCACACACTTATAACAAAGATTAAAATTATATAGTCTAAAAAGCTCCACAATTAACTCCTCAAAAATTTACAACATAATCTAATTAAAAGCACACTTCAATCTCAACAAAATAATTACAACAAAACCAAAACTAACTAATTCTAATGAAATAATGATACAATTATAAAAAAATGGTTTTTTTTTTTCATAAACTAACTAATTCCAACAAAACTAAAAAAATTCTTACTATATCTTAGTGCTCTATTTTCATAACAGATTAAAAATTATAACAAAATTATGAAAGCATAAATAAAAAATTAAGAAAAAATAAAAAACTGATATAAAACTAACTAATTCCAAAAAAACTAAAAAAATTCTTACTATATCTTAGTGCTCTATTTTCATAACAGATTAAAAATTATAACAAAATTATGAAAGCATAAATAAAAAATTAAGAAAAAATAAAAAACTGATATAAAACTTAAAAAATGTTAAAATGAAAATCATAATGTAATTAGATAAAAAAATTTCTCAAAAACAAGATAAAAAAATAATGTAAAAAAAATTGACTTTGTTTCCCTTTCCCTTTCCCTCTCATAATTTATGCTTAAAACACTGTATGAAAGAGTTATGGGTGTTGGTCTATGTTCAAATTATACTATATGAAAGGCTGCTAAGGGTAAGGTGAACTAGAAATTCATCTATTAATAAGATAATCGGTTATTGTTATCAATAGTAATATTATCGTTACTACTATCATTAGTATTTTTATATTTTACTAATATGCTTAACAAAGAATATGTCGTTCCGACCAATATGCATTTTCAGGTGTCAAAAAATGAAATATCCTTAAAAAAAACTATTGTTTTCTAACCATTCCGACTGGTATGCATTTTGCACGATCGGAAAATGAGATAAACTAAATAAAGAATTTATTGTTTTTCAACCATTGTGACCGCTTTGCATTTTACACAGTCGAAAAATAAGATATGCTTAAATAAGATTCTATTATTTTCTCATAACACCTAGAAATTAATTAAGTGAGATTAGTGTATAAAATAGTGAATTTGTATGCCTTAATGAAATTTAAACTTAATTTAATTATTTTGTGGTATTTTTAAATTAATCTCACTTTTAATTACTTTTATTTGTTATTTTGAATTTTAAACAAAACAATTTATCAAATACCTGATATGTCCTCTTTTTGGAAAAACCATGTGCGGGACATGGTTTTACCTAAGAAAAACCACCATGTCCCACCTCTATTTATTTCTTCACTCTCCTTCTTTCCCTCTTATTCTCTCAGACTCTCTCTCTCTCTTTCCCTCTTCCTCACTGTCTCTCTCTCTTTCTCTCTTTCTCTTTCTCATTTTTGATCCGATAATCTTGAGTTCAAGCTTTGATTCTTAGTTGGATTGGAAGTCAAGGGACACATTTGATGAAACGCCCCTTAAATCGGACGTCACAGATGTCGTTACATACTTGCATTCGTACATACATAATCATTAAACTTATAAGTAATATCAAACTTAGTCGTTACAATTGATTTTAAAAGTACTTAAACTTACATTGCCAGGATCCATACATACGTTTTTTTTTTTTTTATAAACTTATCATTGTTTAGAATAACAATGTTTAACTTATTCCATATCATAATTTCTTCAATTATACTTAATTTAACATAAACTTATTTAATAATATAAGTTTGTCAAGTTGTATAAATCAGAACTTATAAATATATCATATTAAAACTCTTTGATCATCACATCATTTGAAATCCATTTATTCCCACAGTTCGGCAGGCCGAACTTGGGACTTCGATAGGCCGATCATCATCGGCAGGCCGGTGTTCCCTCTACCGGCAGGCCAACAGAGGCTTTGCAATACAGATTGAAAATTTATTCATGTTCGGTAGGCCGGAAAAGTCAATCGGCAGGCCAAACTTCTGGTCTTCGGCAGGCCGGCCACAGAGTTTGGCAGGCCGTTCGAGACCATACTCCTTTAGAAAACTTAACTTAAAACATACCAACTTTACATAAAATATAGCGGAAGTTCATAATTCATAATAAAAATGATAAAATAACTTATAAAACCATAATATAAGTAATCTTAAAACTTAACATGAAAATATATACTCAAAATATATAACTTGTTTAAATCATAAAATCGTTTTTCTTGGTGTGCTTCCGGTTACAATTCATCGTTCATGTTGCTCACACGCCTTCCCATGTCCTCTTCCTAGTCCATGATTTTCTTACCCTTATCTGCAACATGACATAAAATATTATTAAGCTAATGCTTAGTAAGTACATATATTCTCACAATTTAAAACATTTCATAAACATCATCATCATCATCATCATTGTCATCATATCATAAAAGTGCCTTAAGCACAATTTTATAGAACATATCTTTCATAACGTTGACCATTTTAAACTTAATCCATTTTATCTTAAGGGCCCAAGTGTTGCACCATAAACATTATCATAGGTGCGCCGTCATGAGAGGAGAAGGGTAGCTAATCCCAAACCAAACATGACATCATAACATAATATTTCATAACATTGGGTGTGCAACACTTATTAGGTGATACATATATATACATTCTTTTCATGTTTAAAAACATGCCATAAACATCATGCATAACTTAAAATCATGAAAATCTTTATAGAAATTCTTAAGGAAAAATATTCATAAAATCATCATGAACATCGTTATGAACATAACGTCAAATCTTGTAAAACGTGTCATGTTACAGGTGAGAATGTACTTACCTCAACGATAGCTTACTTAACCTTAAAAATGCACTTGGTGACGACGCCGCGATCTCGATGTGTTCGCTTCCTTGAGTGTTCATGCCATTTATCATTTAAAGATGCAATAAAAATCAATACTTATCATGAAATATCCATACACATAACATTCATTCGTACAATATTCACATATACATACACTCATGTATACATTCATCACATTTCAGACATATCCCATAATCATCATCATAAAATTATCATCAAAACATGTAAATGCTATTCATATCATGCTTCCTTAAAAATCAAAACATTTCATACATTAACATGTCAATCTTTTTGAAAAATATTTTCTAATAATTTAAAATACATATATTTAATTTAAAACTCCATACAATCATCATATTATCATAAAATCATGTAATTACATAAAACGTTTAATAAAATGAAAATCCTAAAACAACATTATCAAAACATTTCATAATTATAAAATACATTCATCTTACATACTCATACATATGCATATTTTTAACAACTATTCATGAAAACTTCATAATTACCCCTTAAATATTCATTACATTTTTCATATATAAAAATTAAACAGTAACATTACTGTGAAGAATAAAAGACAGAAGTATTCATTTTTCATAAAATATTCATATGACATGAAATTAGAAAACACCATATAACATATATGCATAACATCACATTTAAAAATTTGAGACAAAACACAATACCTATAGAAAGATATTGTAGACGAAACGAGGAGAAGAATTTCTTTAAAAAAAATACCAGAAAAGCCAAATTCATACCTTGAAGTTTCTTCTCAAAATTCTTGAATTTTAACCAATGAAACAAAACTTTTCTTTCAATATTTGCAGAGAATTTTCGTGAGAGAGAGAGAGAGATGAAGAACTCGTGGAGAAGAAGAGAAGAAAAGAGAATGAAAGAATGAAAGAATGCCTTAGAAATGAATGAGAGAGGAGTGAATATCTGAGGAAAGAGTGTTAAAATTTTTCTAACGTAATGTGTATAATGAAGAGTCATTACTCTTCATTAAGTCAGAAATTTCTGACTGTTAAGAGGCTGATTGGTGTGGGAAAAAGGGAAGAGAAAGAAAAAGAAGGTCAAACATCATCAATCTTACCTTAATTTACCTTTTAAAAATAGGAAACCTCTTAAAATAATACAAATCATTACAAATCAAATCCCTTAATTTCCTTAGCTGATAAAAACATTTCATTATTACGTCAATTAATCACATTAATTCACCCAATTAATGTAATTAACTCAACCATAATTTTAGAGAAATTTTTGCTAACTGCTTGTCAGCCGTGTTCGGCCTGCCGATTTTCCCCTTCGACCTGCCGGTTCCAGCAAGTTCGGCCTGCCGATCTTGGGCAGAATGTTCAGCCTACCGATCTGTCATTAAATGCCATAACATAAAACATTCATACATCATTGCATCATAAATAATCATATATTGCATCATAAATAATCATATATTGCATCATAAATAAACATATACTTAGAATTTCACATGAACACTAGAGCACAACGATCCCATGCGGTCGTCAACTGTCGCAAAACTTGACATAAAAAAAATTAGTAACATGCACATCACATATCATATCATATAACGTTGTTATTAATAACATTCCTTATTAACGTTACTAATTTAACGTGGTCCGTTACATAAAATAGGCGGGTGTTACATTTGAGCCTCCACAAACTCGATTCAAAGCTCAAATTTGAGGTTAGTTTACTTTTTTTTTCAAAATTTCAAACTTTTCCCAAATCTTCCAGTTCTATCTGTATGTTGAAATTCGAGTTTCTTTAGCTTAGAAACCCTTTGATCTAAGTTAGTGGAACGCAAATCATCACGAATCTAGCCTTAATTGGACAAAAATCAAATTAAATCAAGTTTTTGGATTTATTTGAAAATTTCTATGTAAAACTCGTTTAAAAGTGTTTAAATGTGTTCCAATGTCTTTTTCCATCATTTATGAACATTATTCATGCTCTAGGAACTAAAAAACATATTGGAAATGAGATTTTGAGCTCGAGGAGGCCGAGACTCGAAATTTAAAATTCTAGATTTTGTCAGTTCAGCAGGTCGATCATGAGAATAGGTAGGTCGGATTCATGAGTCCGGCATGCCACACTCATCTTATCGGCAGGTCAAACTTGGAACAATTTGGCAGGCCGGTTCTGTACGTCCGGTAGGCTGAACTATAAAAGTTTGGCAGGCCAGTCCAGAAAGTTTGGCAGGCCGACCAGGCTTTGTGAAATTTGTTGTTTTCACTCGTTTTTACTATTCAAAACCTAGACAAAGACTTTGACCTTGTGATATGCTTTTGTGAATGTTAGAGGCATACTAAGACACCATAAGATAGCATAGTAATATAGAATACTCTAAGGTAGATATTGATGAGCTTAGTTTACCTTTAAGGTTGGTCGTGATTCCGTGGAGCTAACATATAGCAGATTGGGATTGCGGTGTTTGCATTCTCGAACAGGATAACGATGTAGGACTCTAGTCCCTCTTCTTTGCTAGCCGTGATTTTAAAGAATTTTGGCCACAAAGTGTTTTCTTTCAAAATAATTCCAAGAAATGATGGAGATGAATTTATCAGTTGTTTTCATTACCTATTGAATAATGAAATGATTATAATAAACTAAATAATGAATATAAATGAGAATACTCGATAAGGTGAGACCTAAATAATGCCATAATACCGGGTGTGTTATAAATACCGTTCAGAATGGTATATTAGGGCATGATGCTATACTCAGAGATCGGGTCGTGTAGAGAGCGACCTTGGAGACAGGTCCCGTAACTCAACTAGGCCATTATAGTGGTGCTTATAATGACTTTACCTAAGATTAGATAATGAGGCTAAACCCGGATGAATAATTGGACTAAAGGGAAGAATCAAATTGATGAATTACATTTACTATATTTTATATTTCTTAAGTTAATGCAAAATTTTTATATTCAATTTAATGTTTTTAAAAGCTTAGTCCTATTGAGCCTTCCGCTCATATTTTTATATGTTTTAAAATTTCCCTTAGGTAGACTTTAGTTTAGGACCGATTGGGACTTTTTTGGTTAAGCACGTGAGCTGTAGGAACTCTGTTTAGGTTTCTGTTTAATTAAATCAAGGCATGTAATATTTTAATCCTTATTTCTTTCGTATTGGACTGTGGTTCTAATTTATTATTGTCGATACCATGTGTGTGCACTTATGTGGGTCCAGTGAGGCCCGACTAGTAATCATTAGATTTTAATATTCTATTTCATCTTATTTGCTTTAACTTAACAATAATTTTTTTAATAGGTTTTAAAATGTCACGTATTCTGAACAACTCAAATATTTAATTGGTATTTTTAATTAAGATATTGATTTAATTAACTTAATTAATCCACCACGTTACTACCTGGTTTGGTGTGTGTGACATTTCTAGACATTCTACTCCATCGGAAATGAGATATGCTTGACAAATAGTCTATTGTTTTCCAACTGTTGGGACTGATGTGCACTTTGTGCGATTAGATTAGGTTTCATTATTACAAATATGGTGAAAAAAAAGTTATGGCAATTACAAAATTGAAACCTCTATTTCACATCATACGCATTACAATATTGAACTCCATAAACTTCATACACAATTACAAAATTGAACTCCATAAACTAATAAAGTAATACCATAAAGATTCCAATTTATACAAATATGAAACTTAAATTGGATCTTATAAATAAGAGGGCATTAATTATGATAAATCTTCGTCGCTATCTTCTCCTAGAAAAAATTCATAACATCATCATCAAGGGGTTACAATGAGTAGCCTTGTACTGTCGAGCGTAAACTGCACAATCTCCCCTGTTGACATTAACATGCCTTTTTTTGTTTAGGCTCTTTAGTTAAAAACAATTAAAAAGATTATAGGAACATTAAAAATACACTTATAAATAGTTTTGTGCAAGTCATGTAGGTGCCGGTATGGCCATGGAGCATTCTTGTCATTCTCGAAAAATCCAGATGTTATGTTTGAAGTATAAATGTCTTTGAACTAAAATTTATAACAAGAATAAAAAAGAATTTTCTTACTTTTCCACGTGAACCTTCACCACAATCCAAAGTTTTTTCTTCACATATAAAGGGAAGTACAATGCCTCCGCACCCTACCATGATTTTCCTATTTTCACATGCTTGACCCAAATATACTTCATCACTACTTCATCCAAAACTCTTTCATTTTCTTCAAAATTGATTCTTATTAGTTGTCTAAATATCTCATCCAAGATGACAACGTCATGTTTGATAACATCAGGGCACTTGTGTGGCCTCTTCCTCGCGTCGTACATGGCTTCTTCTTAGTACTATGTAAAGTTAACTTGCATAAAAAATTTGTTATGAGGAAAATAATATACAACTGAAAGGTAATATTTATAAGGGAACAATTACCTAGTTAAAATCCACGTCCCGGGTTTCATAATTTGACTGAAGAACTTCTAAGGTTGCTCCGAGAAAGCACAATAATAGTTAGACTTGTTGACAAATTGGAGTAGTTCAAAAACGATATCTTTATTTCCTCACTGTTTCTCAATGGATCGAACTCGTTTCTTAAATCGTACCCTTTTGGGGATATGGTGGGTGAAGGGAGTTCTCTTGTGCTTTGACTTCTTCACCTGTCTCTTTGGTCGTACCTCGTGCTACTTAACCTTTATATATTGGTCAATATCAGTAACATTACCGTCTAGGTTACTTCCTCCATTACCTTCGGTTGGACAAGTTGGGGTATAGTAAAATGAGTTTTCGACCTAAAAACCATCATCACTAGATCAATTTGTTCCATCTCTATTCCTATTCCCAACACCACCACCAACTCCACCAACAATACCAACTTCAACTTCATTATCACAAACTACATCATCTCTTTGACCATTACATTCATCTTATTGGCGCTTTTTGCAAACAACGTTGTCATGTAATGAATTGTCGTCTTGGGAAAAGATCATCACTAGCTCGATCAGTTCCTACTCCACTCCCAACGCCACCACCAACTTCACGAATTGCCAACTCCAACTCTATTATCTTGAACTCTATCGTATCTCAAACCATTAGATTCATTTTGTCGGCCCTTTTAATAAACATCATAGTACAATGCATTGTCGTCCTGGGAAATTTCATCAGCATCTCGACTGATTTCAGTATTACCTTAATGTTCTTGGCGCCTTTCATAAACAAAATCCTGATGCACCGACAAAAGGGAAGCTAAGCTTTTAACAATGTCCATCAATGCATATAACATCTCCTTTATCTCCTGATTCTTATTCATTACCTCTTCAAATCGAGAATTGTATTCAGACCTCACTTCACCTGCTCTATGGTTAATGTAAGCCTTAAACTCACATAGAATGGAGGTTTAGCTCTCAAATCTTACAGTCAGCGGAGGCGTTGTTGTATCGTTTGCATGGATAGCTTGTGAGTTCTAGAGTCATCTCCTTGATGAATGTTATGCGGCGGATAGAGTCCTCAATTGGTGTGCTAGTCTGAGGGGATCTAAACTCATGTGTAGCATCTCGAGGCTCATCCCAATCTACTTCATAGACTCCCTAACTGTAACCACTCAAATGAAGAAAGGAACGTTGAATTTTCTATATCTTTGTGCCAAATGTCCTCGAAGTATATCCTGGATCCTGATTGTTAGAGGGTGGTCCATTGTTCGATGGAGATGCTGGAGGACTCCTCATCGTTAACGAACCCCTGCATGTACGCTGCTTGTAGTTCCTCAGTGGTCGGCACAAGGATGCTTTGAATATCCAGAAAGTTAAGCACTTAGAATTACTATCCAACGTAATATTTGGAAAGAGAAACAAAATCCATGCAACACCAGGCTTTCTATCTCCAATTGCTTACACAATATGCTCTAATTGTGGGGCCAGAATTTTATTTTTTTTTTGTACTTAATATCCAACGACAAATTCTTGGCACGTGTCCTATGATATCATCCCTCGTCTGTGCAAACTCTATTGAAAGGGCAAGGATGCACTGAATGTGATTATACAAACCAACAATCAAAATTGTTAGGTGACTACCTATCTAAAATAAGCTAAATATTAAGTTTTTATAGTTTAAGTAGCATTTACTTACCATATGAGGTGGGATGAATCTATGACAACCCCACGCCAGTTGAGTCTCTAGATTTTCAATGGCTTTTGACAACTTCAGCAATATGTCCAAGTTATGTATATGCCCATCACGGGTAGGCGTGACAAGCCTCTAGATCGTCCACAATTTCGAGGAATTCAACTCCAATATGTGTGTTTCCTTCTCTTGGCTCACCACCACCAAACATAAAAAGACAAGATTGCCATCTTTAACTTGTCTTGTGAACATGTTGATTTGTCTCTTTCTCTATTTGATTCACCTTGTCTCCTTTTGTTGCAATGATCTTTCTCAGGCGGAGCCTCCATGTTGATCAATTTCTATTTGACATCGATTATTGTTACCTCTTATATTGGGAAAGTGTCTATCTTGGAATCCGGCGTTGTATATATTACTCTGTCCCTCGAGAAAAGCAACAGAATTAAGCCTACTTATCGATGCATGCTTCAAAAGAGAGTGCAAGATAGGTATGTCCTCTTGGAATAGGAGCATCCACATTGTAGTTAGACACATGTCAATGTGGTCAAGAATAAAAATAAGATGGGCGAATTGAGAATTCATGAACCACCACATGCCACCCGAACGGTCACTTAAGGCTGCATTTATATTTTGGATTGTATCTCCCAATGCACACTTCATTGTTATTTTGCAATTAAATTTTATACGGTTCCAACTCAATCTTAATTTTGGCTAACAGACATCGTAAGCTTGCAATTGAATCATTCATCATGAGACTTTTTAGACAACAATATTATTAGTCAAATGCTCTCTGGAATTTTCTAATTGTTCCTACTGCCTATGATGATTAGAGCTAGAGATGACCAACTATAATTGTTTAGAAATGAAATATTGTTATAGGATATTAGGAAATGACTAGTTATGTTTGTTGAGAAAAAAGTAATAGGATATGAATAATAACTGACCATAATATATTTTTTTTAATTATTGGCTCTCGATGATCGAAGCTAAAGATGACATACTATCTTTGATGTGAAAATAATATTATGATAAAATATGAAAAATATTTTACTAAATTATTAAAATATTCTGATAGGATATAAAAAATATCTTTCAAGATTGTGACATAATGAGTTCTCAAACATATAAAAAGTGAATAAATTGCAAAGTCTTCCAAGAAAATAAATGTATTTGGAAGGTTCTTGAGTTTATTGTCTGATGATCAGTATATGCAGCTTAAAGTCATTATTATTGTTTGTCTTGTTTGTGTATAGAGACAAATGATATCAGGATCAAATTACATGAAAAGAGATCTTTGTTGTGGGATGTTGGATTGCTTATATTTATTATTAATAGCAGAATTTGAAATTCTAGCTGAAATCATGTGCTTATTTCTTATTAATTCTGTCACATTTGCTAAAGTGATTGGGGACATGTTTGCATGGTTATTAGGGTGTTTTTTTTTAATCGTTTTCTTAAGTATTAGACAAGGACGGTTTTTGTATCTTCATTTCCCTCCATAAGAGTTGCAGAGATGGAGCATATGCGCTTGCTTTGTCTTGGTCGAAAGTAACATATGATTGTAAATCTCAGATATTGACCTATTTAAGTTCCCAAACTAAGTGAAAATTTAATATCCCAGTATTTATATTTTGTTTCATATGAGCACTCTCTTGGAATTATTTAAACAAACAAAAAATTTTATGAAAGAAAATGTTAGGTGACCAAATCCTTTAAAAATGATAAACTGTAAAGTGTCTTTTATACGATGGGCAAACTTATATATTTTGATTCAATTTCAATTTCCCGGGAAAAATTATTTTTACCTTCTACTGTTTGTCTCTCCTATATTCCATACTAAAAATACGTCATTTTTCTCTTTTCATCACTTAATTTAAGGGTTGGCTCGATCAAAATGTTGATTATGAAGCAATAGTGGAGGGAGCAAATGTCGCCCTTTATCAGCAAAAAACTACGCAGATGGTGGTTTCAGAGTCTCTCAGGTTGTAACTCAAGTTTTTTTTTTTTTTTCAATTTTCTTTATTCTTTTTAAGGTTTATACTGTTTTGTTTTGGTTCCATTTACATTGCATGACTGATTATGCTTATGTTTCACAATAGAACAGCTTGATGCCATTGTAAAAGAACTGTACAATAAAAGGGGAAAGAAATGGCCACTTGTTGCCTTGCACAATAAACGTTCTCGTGCACTTTTGGAAAATCCTTCTAACAGAAACTTGGTTGATGAGTGGATCGACAAAGGTTTTCTCTATACGACACCAAGTGGATCCAATGATGATTGGGAAGAAACCACATCACGATCTAGGTGAACTTTTATTTTCAGTTTTTTTTTTTTTTTTTCCCATCTGGGATATGAACTTTTTATGGCTGTTCAATCTTTTTTGTTGGAAAATGGAAACATTCCTTTATCGACGAATCTGTGATGATGTTATCTTTAGTCCGTTTCCTGCAAGTTCTTGCTGGACATCTTTCAATGGCATAAATGTTCAACTGTATATTTATTTTATGATATAGTCACATAGATTTTGTGTTTTTTTTTTTTTTTTTTTTTTTAACAACTTCTACTTTTGTTGCTCTTATGGCCTGTTTATCCTCAGGATCTTTCTTGTGATTCAGGTATTGGCTCTATGCCACTATAAAACTCAGGCGCTTGCTTGCGACAAATGATGAGATGTGGGATCATATTTTTGAACTTCTAGGAAGCAGTTTCTTTCTCAAGTGGAAAGAGAGGCATCAGGTTGCTGTCTGAGACCCTTCTTCTGATGTATCATTTTATAAATTATCCTTTTAACGTGCTTTAGAGATCCTTAGTTGTAAAGACTAATACGTTTATAAGTCTCTTCCGATGACTCTTTTTTCGCTGTTTGTGTATCTTCACTGTTCTAACATCGTGTTGTGTTTGTTAGTGATGTGCCCTAAGCCAATTATATAATGTCACATTTTGACTTCTTTACATTTGTATTTTATTAATAAAGAGTCATTTTTATTTATGTTTTTGATTCTGATTCCATGAATAGTTAATTTTGCCTAAGGTCATCAAGTATGTGACTTAACAGTAAAACTCTTAGGTGAAAATTGAATTCTATTCTAAATTAACCCCAGTTGGTCATTATTATTGGGATAATAATGAATGAAGACTAGTATGAAGTTTGACTGATGATTATGTTTTACTAATCATATGCATGAGATACTAAGTCAACTCATAGACACATATTTGAGAAATGATGTATTAGATCGACCCGCTATGAGAACACTGCATGAATAATTGTCATAAATAATTCTCATCATAATAGTATTAACCTAGTCCTCTGACCTAAAATCACTGTTATTTCCTACAGGATGATGGAATGGATTATTGTTGGATATAGAGTGAATCATGTGAGGCATGTGAGTGATTAAGAAGGAATTTGTCCCTCATTTATTATGAGAAAGATATCTATGGGCCCCTCGATAAGTTAGACTAAAGAAAAATATATGAACATATTGGAATGAATTGATAAGGGTTATCAATATCAGTCTACTTAAGATCGAGAAATAATATGATTGAATAATATAAGGATGACGTAAACCATGCCTTATGTTCAATCAAGGTATCTAGTGACAAGAGGACTTTAATACTTATTGTGGATTAGGTTATGTCGGACTATTAACATTCGCATAACAAGGTATCTAGAGGTCGCTTATGATTTGTAGGCCAGAAATAGAATTTCAAGCCCACGACCAACGTTATGTGAACCTATAGGGTCGCACACTTAGAACAGACCAAAAAAAAATTTTAGGTTTATTGTGTCTAAGTTCAATAAACCTAATAATGTCCAGATTTGATATACTAGATATGTCTAGGTTCATTGAATCTGACATTATCTAGATTCTCTGAATAATATTCGAATTACAGTTTACCCTAGTTAAAATCTGACTCTATTTTGAAGTCAAAATATATATACACATATATCTATTTTAGGGTTTCTGGTAAGATTAGATGAGATAAGGTGTTCTCTCATTCAAAAATGTGTGAACATTAAAACCATAAAATCAGAAAGAGTCATTTAACATAAGGAGAGCATGCTAGCACACCAATTCGTTTTTAAGAGAGTCTGTTCGTGTGGATACTTGCAGATGGCGTTGCTCTTAGTAACAATATCTAAATCCGATCCTGAATACGAAAAGCTTGAGTTAGGGTGTCACCGGAGTGAACCCGCTCTTTTCCTTCTAGAAATCTTGTGCCTTTTGTCATCCTAGTAGGATTCTATGACTTTCTTATCAATCTAATCGAATTGCATGGATCCTATGAGGGTTTTATGGGAATTAATTTTAATTTTCTTCTACTTGTTTGAATCACAAAATCCAACAAAACCCAATAGTGGTATCAGAGAGATTTGCAAATTTGATTAAATTGATTTTATATGGTTTTGTGTATATGTGATATGCATGGATATGATTTATATATTAATTAGATTAATGTGTTTAAGATTTTATTTGATTAAACATTTTTACCACATTAATTTGATTAATACGTTTACTGTTTCTTGTAACTTGTTGTCATATTGATTAATATTACAATTGAACAAAAAATTAGTAATCTATTTTGAGATGATTAAACGATATATTGTAAATCTGGTTTTGGTTTTATTAAGGTGGTGGACTGTTTAAATGTTAAATAGTGATAATCTGTTTTAAACAGATTAATATATATCATAGAGTCTGTTTAATTGTTAAATAAGGATGATCGATTTAAAACAGATCAATAAATTTCATGAATCTGTTTAAGTGTTAAATAGAGATTAATTAATTCTATTATGAACAGATTAGAAAATCTGATTAATTAAAATCAATAGATATAGGCAGCAACTCATTCAAACGAGTAAGGTAAATCGTTTACCTTTCGAGGGAGCTGCCCCCTTGACCCCCTCCCGCTAACCGGCTAGCAGGACCGCCACCAGGGGCGCTACCTCCTGACCCCAAATTGATTTGTCACATATATCGTTTTGGTCATAATAAAAAAAAATTAACTATAATGAAATTATATTATTATATTTATATGTTTAGTGTGAATTGCATGGTGCATAGCATGGCCCTTTTATACCAATGTGATTGTCAGGTTTTATTTAATTTTATTTTGGGTTTGTAATTTTAAATACAGCCTGCGTGTCGTTTTTCAATTTTTTATAAATTATTTATTTATTAAGTAGAAATAGAATAGTTTAGATTGCAATTTGTAATGTAAAATCAAAGTCCAAGATCAAGATAGATAGACGTTCAAGATGGAGGTCCAAGATGGAGGCTCAAGATGGAGTCCGTTCGTGGCAATTTAAGAAAATCCATGGAGATGAAGATTACCTAGGATTGACCATTAACCTTCATAGTGGCTTATGAAGATGAATCTAGATTTGGACCATGATATGACACGCTTATTGTGTTATTATTATGCTATGTATGTGATGTTGTGTATATGATGCTATGTATGTGATGCGACATAATAATAAACAATAAAATAAAAAATAAAGTAGAACCCTCACTTAATATTAAGTCATTAAAATGCCTCCTATAATTCAAACTTGTCAAGACTTCAATTGCTAAACATAGGTTCTACCAAAGCAGGGTGTGTTAAGCCATCTAGGTAAGACAAGATGGATAATAGTGATCTCCATATGTTCGAAATGGTTAGACTTAACTAGGTTATCAAAATGGTTTTGGACTTAGGGCATTAGATGGGATTTTAATTTGCCAGGACATGTTATGTCAAATCCCATGTTTATCCAAGAGTTACATAAGATGTAATTGGTAAGGTGTTACCTACCTAAATAACCATACTTTAGGTGATAAGCCAAAGCTTACTTAAAGTGAGGTGAAATATGGATCTTGGCCTACTAAAATTACAATTGTTGTGATTGCCAAATTAATATTGAGGGTTATTAATTTGATAAAATTAGTGGGATTTAAATAATGCCTAGTTAAAAATTGTTTAATAAAATGCTAAGTACTCTGTGTATATATTTGTTGCAGATAATGGCATCAAACACCACGTCTAACTTGTCACTATGAACGATCCTCGAGAAGGATAAGCTCAATGGGACTAACTTCCTTGACTGGTACAGAAATTTAAGAATTGATCTTAAGCAAGAGAGGAAGGAATATGTCATTGATCAACCTATCCTTGATGAACCAGCTGCTAATGCTCCTAGAGCTCAAAAGGATGCTCACAGTAAGCATCTCAATGACTCTGTTGATGTCACTTGCCTCATGCTTGGAAGCATGGAATCAGAGCTTCAGAAGCAACTAATGGAAATGAAGGCTTATACCATGATAGGCCATCTCAATGAAATGTTCCAAGAGAAAGCTCGAATTGAGAGGTTTGCTACCTTAAAGGCATTATTCTCATGCTAGTTGACTGCTGGCGGTTTAGTGAGTCCTCATGTTCTGAAGATGAAGGTGTTAGACATGTATGCTCTAAGGAGTAAAAGTGTAATACGTTTTTGGAGACATTTTTTTATCAATAAAGAATTTATTCATTTATATATACCAAATATTGTCCTCTTTACGTTCATATTTGTTGAATGTATGATAAGCAAACAGTAGTCTGAGACTGTCAGTCTAAACCTTAAGAGTTGGGCATATGATGGACTGATTATGTGGAAGACACGATTCTTAAGGTGATGGTCTAAAACATATGATCCGCAATCGAGGGAATAAAGTTTGGCGCTTTATTTATGTAAAGATTGTTATGTTGTCTATATCCCTTTTGGGTGATGGTTTGTCTTGACCATCGGAGTTGGACTCCATGAATAGAAACATTGGCACGTTGTCATAGGTGACGATGTGTTGGATCGGGACATAAAGTGAATTGATTTGGATTAATAATTCTGTCTTGGCAAATTGATTCACTTTAGACAATCATTTGTATTGTATCTTAATCCTGAGATGAATAATGGGCCCGTTGTCTCGACTTGTGCCTTTTGATGTACCAATGGGTGACTCCCACATCTCTATAGTGGCATGCATGCCGGTACGTTGGAGGCATGACTCTTGATAGCGTAGACTTGTTATTCATAGATATGGAATCCATAGCTCTTCTTTAGGAGTAATGATATCCTCTTATATGCGTTGTCCTGTAATTGGAAAACTAGAGCGCTCAACCATTTGGATACATAGGTGTAACCAAATAGTATACTATCTTTGGATGGTAAGTTTTCTAATGGTGAGACAATGGAACGTAAGATAAAAATAATCGGGAAGGTAAGACAGAACTTGTCCTTAAGCCGATTATGGATGATCATATGGGGATACGATACACTATGATATGTCATGGAGACTTAGCTACACGAGCTTCGTAATTCTATAAAGTTCGAGAGTGCAGCTCCAAGCTTTTGGTGGAGTAGCGTTGGAGTTGATAATTGTGAAATGTATATCTGGGATATTGGGTTTCATAATTATCATGAGCTTGAACTTTATAGGTCCATTTTGGTCCCCTTTGCTAGCTCACAAAATCCTGTAACGACACGGCGTGCTTTTCCAATAATTGGTGACTTATGTCGGATTTATCAGATTGGTTTAAAATTTATAAGAATCAAATAATTCATGTCTGTTTATCGGTTGAATTAATTATGTAAGAAATTAGTTCAAGATGAACTTGTTGAATTATGGGGTTCGGATAATTCTTGTCTGTTTATCGGTTGTTTTAATTTTGGACAATTAGAACAAGATAAACTTGTAGAATTATTGTGAATTGATTTATTTTCTTAGAGATTATCTTGATAAAGTTTGTTTTGATCAGATATCTTTTCTATTGGGCTATTTGAATCAAAACTGAGACTTTATCCTTTAGAATCTCGGGTGGAAAATAAAAGATTCGCGGAGATTTTTTCTCGGCAGTTCGGCCTGTCGGATGACGTGTTCGGCCTGCCGAACTGGCCAGTTCGGCCTGCCTATCAGACAGTTCGACCTGCCTATCAGCGCACATAAGATTACGCATTTTTCACGCGTATCTTATCATATATTGATCCGAACTTGATTCTGTTTCGATTTTTGAGACCTAATCTGATATGGACTGACCCCAAGGACCAATAGGTATAAAAAGGAAGTAAGTCTAATGATTTACTTAGATCAATTTGAGAGATTAAGAGTGATACTCTTCTAGTGAGCATCAAAAAAACTCCCTGAGAGCTTTTGTTCACAAATCACGAACACTAGCTTTTTGTTCTCTCTATTGGTTGGAAGGAGAGTCACCGGTGGAAGAGCTATACGTGTGACCCCACACTCACTCCGGTTGTGGATAGAGAATAGCAAAGAAGACCAGTTGGTTGAGGCTCTTCTGGAACGTTACTTCTCTACACAGGTTGCGGAGGTTCTTCGGCACACTGAGGTTAGTAAGATCTGTTTAATTTATACATATAACATGTCAAACTTGTGTTTTGGAAAATACTCTGATGAAAAATTTTAAAAATTCCGCTGCGCACTTTGTTTCCAACAACTGGTATCAGAGCCGAGATTTTTACATAAATTTGCAAGTTTGTGATCATGTTATATGCATAAATTTTGTGATCTTAATCTCTCCTATGCTTGAATTGAATTTTATAGAGAGATGGCACTCTAGGTTTCTATATAATATATATGTTGTCATGGATTATGTGGTGAATGTTTATTAATTAATTATGGTTGATTAAATTGTTGTTTAATTGTTTATTAATTAATTAATACCGGTTATGGTTCCTTAGAGATTAGAATGTGTATCTAGGTTTTTCTTGTAATTAGATGGCGGACTATCATCTCCGTCTAGGAATTTTTATTTAATTTTTAATTTGTAAGAATTTTGTAATTAAATAATTATTCGGAGAAGACGGATCTTAAAGATTGATGATGGCGTCTCTAGGTATTTCCTGAGTCTCTAATTTTATGTTTTTGAATTGTTGAAAATAAAATTGATGAATTGCATTAAAATTGTAATTTCTGGATTAAGGTTTCTTCTGCTCGGTCGGCATGCCGGACCTCACAGTTCGGCAGGCCGAAGGTCACAAATCGGCAGGTCGGACGTACGGTCCGGCAAGCCGACAGTGGGGCAGAAATTTTGGTGCTCTGCCGGCAGGCCAAACCTTCATGTTTGGCAGGCCGAACCTCCATGATCGGTAGGCCGATCACCCAGATCGGCCTGCCGACCGAGAGCTGCCAGGTGTCCAGAAAAGATGCAATTTTTCAGTGCAGTTTTAATTTTATTTTTGGGACGATTCTGAGAAACATTAAATTTGGATATGACCGAAAATATGAAGTGTTCGATTCATACGGGATTGAGGACTTGAAGATGGATATTACATGAAGAAGGATACAGCTTGAGGATTCAAGGATGAAGAATCGATAAATGTCTCGATTATTCTCTTGTAATCTTATTTTTCTATTCTCTAGGGTGGAACCATAATATTACGGTTATTATTATTATTTTTCTTGTAGCTTTGCTTGATTGCTTTGCTTGTCTGCATTATAATATGATTTACCATGTATATTGATAACATATCATATAGAATAGGGAGTGCCGCTCATATTAAAATTGTTCATGTATAATTTTAAAATAAAACCTTGACTTCAAAAGATTGAGTGGGAGAAGGTTTTCGAAGAGAGAACCTAAGGCCTCCATCGTTGGTCCATAGGAAGAACATGGTGGTCCTGACCCCTAGGAAGGGATTTCTATCATGTACTAGATTGGATCTCTGAAAGGATAAGGTATTTTAGTATGATTTATGGTTGCACACCCCTAGGTGGTGATTATAAATTATGGATAAAATATTGAAACGGTGGTTATACACTCACGTTAATTTTATTATTAACCTCCCCTAGGAGCTCTGTTAATAAAATTGATGGCCAAAGAAACGATTATTAATATATGTTGGATCATACGGGTCCTGGATGGCATATATTAATCAGGAGGGGATCCGTGTTCCTGATTGAATTTGGCATGACTCCCCTAGGAGCTTGTTGAATTCTGAGTTGGGAATTATCGTTGTAAGGTTGTGATATTTTCAAGGTTTTGACACATAAACACATTTGTATGATTTTACATGATTATGTTATCTTACTAAATTAATATATATGTTTGTTTATGTTTGGTATATGATTCTTTATTGTAGATTGAAAATGTCTAAAAACGCTTTATCATCGATACTTGACAAAAACCAATTAACCGGTGAGAACTATAATGATTGGAAACGGAACCTGGACATCGTCCTATCCTTTTGAGAAACTGAAATATGTACTGACAACTCCTTGTCCTCCCGAGCCTACGGGAGACTCAAGTAATGAGCAATTCCAAGCGTACGACCGCTGGAAAGATGCTAATGATCAGGCCCGCTGCTGTGTTATGGCTAGCATGAACAACGTGCTGCAGGCTCAACATCAGGATTATGAGACTGCGAAGTAGATCTTGGATAATCTTGAGGACATGTTTGGAGGCCAGGCCATAACAAAGCGGCAAGGGGCGCTTCGAAACTCTTAAACTGTAGACAGAGACCGGGGACATCTGTAAAGGAGCATATGATGTTGGTCATGGGTTACCTCGTTGAGGCTCAAACCAATGGAGCCAACATCGATGCTGAAACTCAGATGACTATGGTCTTTGAGACTCTGTCTAAGGAATTTATTCCGTTTAGAGCTACTTTTAATTTAAGCAAAAGACGGGATATGACCTTGACAGAACTGATGAAACAGTTACAGGAGTTTGAACTGCTGATCAGGGAGTCTCCTGCTGGTGGTGAGGCCAATATGGTAGCTGCTTCTGGTTCCAATTCTAACTCTGGGAATGGAAAGAAGCAACGGGCCAAGAGTGGCAAGTCTTCTATTCCTGCTGCAACCAAGAGCAAGAAAAAGAAGAAGAAGAACCCAAAGAAGCTTAAGTGCTTCTTCTGTGGTAAGGTCGGGCATATAAAGAAGCATTGCAAGGACTTCCTTTCCAAGGGAGGTAGGTGTGATCTTCTATATTTAGAAACTTGTTTGGTTGAGGAATCCAGTGACATTTGGGTCATAGATTCCGGTGCAACTAATCATGTTTGTGTTTCTCTGCAGGGATTCAAAGAAACGAGAAGTCTACTTTGTGAAGACTTAACGCTTCGGATGGGCGATGGATCCTTGGTCTCAGCGGAAGCAGTGGGAGATGTCCATCTTTATTTTGATAATTATAGGAGTTTAATTTTGCGAGATTGTTTTTATGTTCCTAAATTTAAAAGGAATTTAATTTCTGTATCTTCTTTATTTAAAGACTCCTACGTGGTATCTTTTAATGAAAAAGTGGTGATTCGTAAAAACAAATCTTTTATCTGTTCTGGATGGAAGCAAAATAATCTATATTTTATCAAACCTAAGATGGACTTATTGCTTAATGCTGAGATAAATGATAATGACTCAAAAAGACTTAAGACTTCTCACTCTAATAAGACTTATCTTTGGCATTTGCGCCTTGGCCATATTAACCTGAATAGGATTCAAAGGTTGGTAAGGAATGGACCTTTAAGTCACTTAAAGGTGGAATCTATACCTCAATGTGAGTCTTGTTTGGAGGGTAAAATGACCAAAAGACCATACGGGTCTAAGGGCAATAGGGCCGAAGGGGTTCTAGAACTTGTGCATAGTGATGTTTGCGGACCGATGAACATCCGGGCACGAGGAGGATATGAGTACTTCGTCACTTTCATTGACGATTACTCAAGATATGGGTATGTGTACCTAATGCACCACAAAAGCGAAACTTATGATAACTTCAGGGAGTTTCGGGCTGAAGTGGAAAAGCAATTGGGTAGACCCATAAAGGCACTTCGATCTGATCGAGGTGGGGAATACCTTTCTGATGAGTTCTCGGGACACTTGTTAGAGAATAGGATTTTATCCCATTTGACTGTGCCGGGCACTCCGCAGCAGAATGGCGTAGTGGAGAGAAGGAATGGGACTTTGTTGGACATGATTTGGTCCATGATGAGTTATTCATCATTGCCTTTATCCTTTTGGGGATATGCACTACAAACCGCATGTTATCTTTTGAACAATGTGCCTTCAAAATCGGTCCCTAAAACTCCTCACGAGTTGTGGACAAGACGGAAGACATCCTTAAACCATATTCGCATATGGGGATGTCCAGCTCATGTCCTGTTTAAGGATCCGAATAAGTTGGAAGCACGTTCAGAAGTTTGCGTGTTTGTAGGATATCCAAAAGGGACTAAAGGGGGTTATTTTTATAATCCAAAGGAAAATAAAGTCGTGGTTTCAACTAATGCAACTTTCCTTAAGGAGAGTTACATGAACGACTTTAAACCTCGAAGCAAAGTGGTGCTTGAGGAGTTGAGGGGTGATCTGTTTACTCCAGAGGTTCCGAATGAAACCATTCCGATCAGTGTAGAAAAACTAAACAAACCTGAACAACAACCTCAGGGGCTTCGGCGTAGTGGGAGGATCGGGCGTCAACCTGAAAGGTATATGTTTAATGGGGAAGTCTTTTTGGCTGAACCAGATGAACATGACAGAGATCCTTATACTTACGCAGAAGCTATGGAGGATGTTGATTCAAGACTCTGGACAGAGGCCATGAACATAGAGATGAAGTCCATGGAGACTAATCGGGTCTGGGAGCTTGTGGATCTTCCCGAAGGGGTAAAACCCATAGGGTGTAAGTGGATCTACAAGAGGAAAAGAGGAGTGGATGGAAAGGTCGACACCTTTAAGGCTAGACTGATAGCTAAGGGTTATACGCAAAAGGAAGGAATCGATTATGAGGAAACCTTTTCGCCTGTAGCCATGCTTAAGTCCATCCGGATTCTCTTGTCTATAGCTGCCGCTCTCGACTACGAGATTTGGCAGATGGATGTCAAGACGGCTTTTCTAAATGGCTATCTTGATGAGTCCATTTATATGGAACAACCAGACGGGTTCAAGGTCGCGGGTCAAGAGGGTAAGGTTTGTAAGCTGCTAAAGTCAATTTATGGACTTAAGCAGGCTTCTCGTTCTTGGAACATAAGATTTGATCAAGTGATCAAGACTTATGGGTTCTCACAAAATGTTGATGAACCATGTGTTTACAAACACATTAAGAATGAGAAAGTGGTTTTTCTACTACTCTATGTAGATGACATTCTGCTAATTGGCAATGACGTTGGGGCGTTGTCATCGGTCAAATTATGGTTGACCAAGCAGTTTGACATGAAGGACTTAGGTGAGGCTAATTTTGTTCTCGGTATCCAGATCTTTCGGGATAGGAAGAACAAAATGATAGCTTTGTCACAGGCCGGCTACATAGATAAAATTCTCAGAAGGTTTGCAATGCAGGATTCCAAGAAAGGTGGGCAACCATCTAGGTCTGGAATTACTCTTTCTAAGAAAGACTCTCCAAAGTCTTATGAAGAAAGAGAATACATGAAGAAGGTGCCTTATGCTTCGGAAGTGGGTAGTCTCATGTATGCCATGCTTTGCACTCGACCGGATATTAGCTATGCGGTCGGGATTGTGAATCGATTTCAGGCGGATCCAGGACCGAACCATTGGGTTGCGGTAAAGCGTATTTTCAAGTACCTGAGAAGGACTCGAGGGTATATGCTTGTGTATTCGGGTGAGGATTTAACTCTTCTAGGATGCACTGATTCGGATTTTCAATCCTACCTGGATTCTAGGAAATCGACTTTGGGGTTTGTGTTTACTCTAGGTGGCGGTGCCATCAGTTGGAGAAGTGCGAAGCAAGAATGCACTTCGGATTCAACGATGGAGGCCGAGTATGTGGCGGCTAGTGATGCTTCGAAAGAAGCAGTGTGGCTCCGCAAGTTCCTTGGGGATCTTGAGGTAGTTCCTGGTGTGGATAAAGCGGTATCACTGTACTGTGATAACAGTGCGGCGGTAGCTAATGCTAAGGAACCAAGATTTCACAAGAAGAGTAAGCATATTGATCGGAAGTATCATGTGATAAAGGACTTCGTTGAGAGCGGGCATGTCACGGTGTGCAAGATCGCGTCAGAGGACAATTTAGCTGATCCATTTACGAAGACACTTTCTGGGAGAGTCTTCGAAAGGCATGTGGAAGCTATGGGGATGCGAAATTTGCAGTATTTACTCACTTAGTGCAAGTAGGAGATTGTTAGACATGTATGCTCTAAGGAGTAAAAGTGTAATACGTTTTTGGAGACATTTTTTTATCAATAAAGAATTTATTCATTTATATATACCAAATATTGTCCTCTTTACGTTTATATTTGTTGAATGTATGATAAGCAAACAGTAGTCTGAGACTGTTAGTCTAAACCTTAAGAGTTGGGCATATGATGGACTGATTATGCGGAAGACACGATTCTTAAGGTGATGGTCTAAAACATATGATCCGCAATCGAGGGAATAAAGTTTGGCACTTTATTCATGTAAAGATTGTTATGTTGTCTATATCCCTTTTGGGAGATGGTTTGTCTTGACCATCGGAGTTGGACTCCATGAATAGAAACATTGGCACGTTGTCATAGGTGACGATGTGTTGGATCGGGACATAAAGTGAATTGATTTGGATTAATAATTCTGTCTTGGCAAATCGATTCACTTTAGACAATCATTTGTATTGTATCTTAATCCTGAGATGAATAATGGGCCCGTTGTCTCGACTTGTGTCTTTTGATGTACCAATGGGTGACTCCCACATCTCTATAGTGGCATGCATGCCGGTACGTTGGAGGCATGACTCTTGATAGCGTAGACTTGTTATTCATAGATATGGAATCCATAGCTCTTCTTTAGGAGTAATGATATCCTCTTATATGCGTTGTCCTGTAATTGGAAAACTGGAGCGCTCAACCATTTGGATACATAGGTGTAACCAAATAGTATACTATCTTTGGATGGTAAGTTTTCTAATGGTGAGACAATGGAACATAAGATAAAAATAATCGGGAAGGTAAGACAGAACTTGTCCTTAAGCCGATTATGGATGATCATATGGGGATACGATACACTATGATATGTCATGGAGACTTAGCTACACGAGCTTCGTAATTCTATAAAGTTCGAGAGTGTAGCTCCAAGCTTTTAGTGGAGTAGTGTTGGAGTTGATAATTGTGAAATGTATATCTGGGATATTGGGTTTCATAATTATCATGAGCTTGAACTTTATAGGTCCATTTTGGTCCCCTTTGCTAGCTCACAAAATCCTGTAACGACACGGCGTGCTTTTTCAATAATTGGTGACTTATGTCGGATTTATCAGATTGGTTTAAAATTTATAAGAATCAAATAATTCATGTTTGTTTATCGGTTGAATTAATTATGTAAGAAATTAGTTCAAGATGAACTTGTTGAATTATGGCGTTCGGATAATTCTTGTCTGTTTATCGGTTGTTTTAATTTTGGACAATTAGAACAAGATAAACTTGTAGAATTATTGTGAATTGATTTATTTTCTTAGAGATTATCTTGATAAAGTTTGTTTTGATCAGATATCTTTTCTATTGGGCTATTTGAATCAAAACTGAGACTTTATCCTTTAGAATCTCGGGTGGAAAATAAAAGATTCGCGGAGATTTTTTCTCAGCAGTTCGGCCTGCCGGATGACGTGTTCGGCCTGCCGAACTGGCCAGTTCGGCCTGCCTATCAGACAGTTCGGCCTGCCTATCAGCGCACATAAGATTACGCGTTTTTCACCCGTATCTTATCAGATATTGATCCGAACTTGATTTTGTTTCGATTTTTGAGACCTAATTTGATATGGACTGACCCCAAGGACCAATAGGTATAAAAAGGAAGTAAGTCTAATGATTTACTTAGATCAATTTGAGAGATTAAGAGTGATACTCTTCTAGTGAGCATCAAAAGAACTCCCTGAGAGCTTTTGTTCACAAATCACGAACACTAGCTTTGGGTTCTCTCTATTGGTTGGAAGGAGAGTCACCGGTGGAAGAGCTGTACGTGTGACCCCACACTCACTCCGGTTGTGGATAGAGAATAGCAAAGAAGACCAGTTGGTTGAGGCTCTTCTGGAACGTTACTTCTCTACACAGGTTGCGGAGGTTCTTCGGCACACTGAGGTTAGTAAGATCTGTTTAATTTATACATATAACATGTCAAACTTGTGTTTTGGAAAATACTCTGATGAAAAATTTTAAAAATTCCGCTGCGCACTTTGTTTCCAACAGAAGGGTCATCTTGATCATTTGCAGAAACTTGGTTTTGAGATTAGCCAAGAGTTGGCTGTTGACATCATTCTCCAATCTTTGTCAGATGCTTATGATGGGTTCGTTATGAACTACAACATGCATAATATGGAGCAGACTGTTTTTGAGTTGCATGGGATGCTTAAGATTGCTGAGCAGAACATCAAGAATACCAAAGATGTTCTAATGGTTAATAAAGGGAAAGGTATGAAAAGGAAAGGAAAGGGTAAGAGCAAGACTAAGGCTCCCAAGGACTTTAAGAAGCCCAAACCTAATACCAAGCCCAATCCTAAACCTAAGGCTAAACCACCAGAGGAGGGAGTTTGCTTTTTCTGCAATGAGCCTGGTCATTGGAAAAGAAACTACAAGCTCTATTTGGATGATCTGAAGAAGAAGAAGAGTAGCGTGACTACTTCTTTAGTTATTTATGTTATAGAAGTGAATTTGTCTACTTTTGATTCCTGGGTATTAGATATTGGATCTGGATCTCACATTTGTACTAATGTGCAGGGTCTTAAAAGGAGTAGAATCTTGGCTAAAGACGAAGTGGACCTATGACTTGGAAATGGAGCAAGAGTTGCTGCTTTAGCTGTAGGAACATATGAGTTGACTTTGCCTAGTGGACTTGTGTTAAGTTTAGAAAATTGTTTATTATGCACCTGCTATGAGTAGGAATATTATTTCTGTTTCTTGTTTGGACAAGGAAAATTTTGAGTTTATTATTAGGAATAATAAATGCCCCATTTATCGTGATAACATTTTCTATGAATATGCTCCCCGAATGAATGGTCTTTATGTTTTGAACATTGAAAACAAAAATGAAAAGTCCATCTATAATGTTAATACAAAGAAGTTTAAATCTAAAGATTTAAACCCTACCTATCTTTGGCATTGTCATTTGGGCCATATAAATAAGAAACACATCTTAAAACTCCATCAACATGGGCTTTTGAATTGATTTGATTTTGAATCATTTGAAGTATGTGAGTCTTGTTTGTTAGGCAAAATGACTAAGACACCTTTTACTGGACATAGTGAAAGGGCTAATGACTTATTGGGCCTTGTACATTCTAATGTATATGGACCATTAAGTTCCACTACCAAAGGAGGTTTTCAATACTTCATTACTTTCACAGATGATTTCAGTAGATATGGCTATGTCTATCTAATGAAACAAAAATCTGAATCTTTTGAAAAGTTCAAAATTTTCAAAAATGAAGCACAAAATCAACTCGGTAAAAGTATTAAAGCACTTTGATCAGATCGAGGTGGTGAATACTTAAACCAAGAATTCATTGATCATCTTAAAGATTGTGAGATAGTCTCACAATTAACTCCATCAGGAACACCACAATGGAATGGTGTGTCTGAACAGAGAAATCAAACTTTATTGGATATGGTTCAATCTATGATAAGTCAGTCAAATCTTTCAATATCCTTTTGGGGGTATGCTCTAGAAACTGTTGTGTTCATACTGAACAGAGTCCCATCAAAGGCGGTTCAAAAAACACCATATGAGATGTGGACCAAGAAGTCACCCAGTTTGTCTTTTCTTAAGATTTGGGGATGTGAGGCTTATGTGAAGCATCAAATTTCATATAAATTGGTACCCAAATCAGACAAATGCCTTTTTATGGGATATCCAAAAGAAACTAACGGATATTACTTCTACAATGCTTCTGAGAACAAAATGTTTGTTGCTTGGAATGGTGTCTTTTTGGAAAGAGAATTCATTTCTAAAGGAACTAGTGGGAGTAAAGTTCAACTTGAAGAAACTCAAAAACCACCAAATAGCATTGAACCACCTGTGGAATCTCAACTTGATCAACAAGTAGTTGTTGAGCATACACAAGTAGCACAAGGCCTGAGGAGGTCTAGTAGGACACGTCAGAGCCCTAAGAGATATGGATTACTCTTAACTGATAATAATAATAATGTGATGATTGTGGATCAAAATGAGCCCACATCCTACCAAGAGGCCATGAATAGCCCTGACTGTGATAAATGGCTAGAAGCCATGAAGTCAGAGATGCAATCCATGTATGATAATCAAGTATGGACTTTGATTAATTCGCCTGATGGTTTGAAGACTATTGGGTGCAAATGGGTTTTCAAAAAGAAAACAAACATGGATGGCAACGTGCATACCTTTAAGGCAAGACTGGTTGCAAAAAGTTTCAAGCAAACACATGGTATAGACTATGATGAAACTTTTTCACCAGTTGCTATGCTTAAATCCATTTGGATTCTCCTTGCCATAGCTGCGTACTATGATTATGAGACTTGGCAAATGGATGTCAAAACAGTGTTTCTTAATGGAAACCTGCTTAAGGATGTATATATGACACAACGCGAGGGTTTTGTTAGTCCTAAGAATTCTGGAAAGGTTTGCAAGCTTCAAAGATCCATTTATGGATTGAAGCAAGCATCTTGGAGTTGGAATCTTCATTTTAATGAAGCAATCAAAGAGTTTGGTTTCATTAAAAAATGAAGATGAGCCTTGTGTTTACAAGAAGGTTAGGGGGAGCACAATAGTCTTTCTAGTGCTATATGTTGATGACATATTACTCATTGGAAACGATATCCCTACTCTACAAAATGTTAAATCATTGTTAGGGAATTGTTTCTCAATGAAAGACTTAGATGAAGCTGCCTATATTCTAGGCATCAAGATCTATAAGGATAGATCTAAGAGGCTTATTGGCCTAAGTCAGAGTACATATATTGACAAGGTATTGAATACATTTAGTATGCAAGATTCCAAGAGGGGATTCTTGCCAATGTCATATGGAATTAGTCTCAGCAAGACTCAATGTCCGATGACACCAAATGAGCGAGACCACATGAATAAGATTCCATATGCTTCTGCCATTAGATCTATCATGTATGCAATGTTATGTACTCGACTTGATGTCTCATATGCCTTAAGCATAACCAACAGATAGCAATCAGATCCAGGTGAAAGTCACTAGACAGCAGTCAAGAATATCCTTAGATATTTGAGAAGAACTAAGGATGCATTCTAACTGTATGGAGGAAAGGAAGATGAGCTTGTTATAAGTGGTTACACAGATGCCATCTTCCAGTCCGACAAGGATGACTTGTGATTGTAGTCAGGTTATGTGTTCTATTTGAATGGGGGTGTAGTGAGCTAGAGAAGTTCAAAGCAAGACACCGTCACTGATTCTACAACAAAAGCTAAGTATATAGCCGCCTTTGAAGCAGCTAAGGAAGCAGTTTGGATAAAAAAATTTATTACTGGTTTGGGTGTTGTTCCTAGTATATCAGACCTAGTAGACTTGTATTGTGATAATAACGGGGTCATAGCACAGGCTAAGGAACCTAGATCACATCAGCGATCCAAACACATACTCGACGTTATAATCTCATTCAAGAAATCACTGAGAGAGGAGACGTGAGATAGGCCATATAGCATAGACAGTACTATCAATATGAAATGTCCATTGTGCCCAACAAACGAGCACACCATGGGATATAACTTCAATAAACGATTTGGATGGCCTTAGAAATTGTCCGACAGGACCGTGTAAGATCTTAGCAAGCATAGGATAATGTTATAACCAGTCTGACTACTAAAATCCATCCCAAATCGATCTACCCATGTTAGTCAGTTTTTAACAAAATTTCGGCAATATAACAGCTATTTTTTGACAAAACCAAAATTTTAAACCTACAAGAAAATGATTTACAATTATAGTGTAGTGTGCCATAACTTCAAGACACACCACCCAGAGCAATTGTATCATATCACATAACAAGATTTCATCTTGTATGATCCACCATTTCATCCATCTCAATCAAATCATTAAAAAAAATTCCATTTTCAAGGCCAAACTCATATATCATATTATTGTTGTTAATCTTAGATCTAAATAAACATTTAAGTGTCTGTCATATGAATAACACCCAACTCAAGATCAAAATGTATATAAGGCTAATTTAATAACAAATTTTTAGGAAATAATAATAACAACAATATCAACAAGAAGAATAGCATCGAGAACGATGATGATGATAATAATGATAATAATAATAATAATAATAATAATAACAAAAACAAAAATAACAATAATGATGACAATAATGGTAGTAATAAAAATAATAACAACAATAATAATTATATAGTTTAATAAACTATATATATTAAAAATCCATATGAATTAATTTCAAATTTTGAATTTATTTGCTAATTAAATAAAAACAACACGAAAGATGAGTAATAAAGTTTCTACCGACTTAGTTGATGACATTTGGCAACAAAATGATTCGGAATACAACGTCTATCGGAACTTTGAATCGCCAAATTGGCCTTTGGAATTCCGTCTCACAAATCTGACACCATGAATGCGTCTAAAACGTCAAAAATAGGCTGGAATGACATCCTCTCCTATTTGGCAGTTGGGGTTAATTGTTGACTAAAAGTTGAGCCGTCGGTAGAGAATGGCACTAAACGAAGCTCTCGATGTGAGGATCACCGTTCCAAAGTTGGCTTCCAAAATGGAATTTGGGTCACTAGAAAATGGAGAAAATCCGATAAGGAGAGGCAGCAGAGGTCTGGATTTTTTGGCAACGATTCCACCAAAGAGGGGTTGGGTCTTGTTTTCCTCAACGAGAGGAATCCAATAGTGCAAACAGGCCAACAAAACAAGGCTGGACGACATCAGAATCATGTGGAGAAGTTTGAAACTTTAAACTTCCCATGGCTCGCCACGGCAACCGGCGGCGAGTGAGGAGGTGGCAGTCTAACAACTAGAACCTTGAGTGACAACGCTTCAATTTTCATAGAACATGAGGTCGGCAGCTGCCTAAGGAAGATCAGATGAAAGTTGGCAGGGGCGGTCTCCATTTGAACGTGTAGGGGACGAGAAAGAAAAAGAAAGAAGAGGAGAAAAAGAAAAGAAAAAAAAAATGAAATGGGTGGGGGAAATCACATGGGGGGAATCTGATTTAGATCGGTTTTTTTTTTTTTTTTTTTGAATTCAAGAAAAAGATTCTTTTAAAAATAAATAAATAAATACTTTTGCCCCTAAGATATTAAAAATTTTAAGTTAGCACAAAATATTGAATTCCTTTTTCAATCAAAACCATGGGTTTTACAATCTAACCACCTAAAAAAATTTCATCTTCGAAGTTTGCAAAGTTCAACTTCGGTTTGGAAATTAAACAAGGTATTTCACATACAATTGAACCATAACCACAAAGAAGCATAAATAAGATGACCTACTACAAGGCTAGAAGAATAATTTGAAAATTTCAGGGTTATAAAAAGCTCTTTAAATGCATATAGATTTAATACTAAAATAGGGCAGATGATGAACAATCTCTACACCATCCAGAAATCTAACTCTTTCACATACTAAGGTAACCCTCAATCAATAGACATCGAGGAATCACAATATATAAGCAAGGCTCTTAATAATTGTCATCCTCCTTTGCAATTTAGTTTCACCATATTGAGCACACGTAACCACCAAGAGGACATACCATGCCATTTTACACTATTATTCATATGTTCTAAATTCCTTAAAGTAATCCTCAAGATATCATAGCCTTGGGCTTCAAGGAACCTTGCTGTGTTTAGAAAGTTTCTAAGCCAAACCTCGAATGTGCACCACCTAGGCGACAAAGTCGTAAATGAGGTGAAACCAAGTGCTACAAGTCACAATTTATAGGTTCTAAAAGGTTTTATGATTGGTTTGGATGTAGACATTGTCTACCAACAAGTAGCAGGCTTAGTTCTTAGTTTTACTAATTCCTGAAAAATGCAGTTTTGATGATTGATACAAAGATACTCATAGAACATTCTACGCTCCTCCAAAAATCACAAAATTGGTGTCTAATCGAAGCTAACTCCTTGATCTTCCCAACAAGCCATCATATGCTTAACTTTGACTCCATTAAAGTCTCCATAAATATGTCTAATGGTCTTGTCTTTAAAATACACAACTTAGGCTATAGTTATCAGATTGAGACAATCTTAAGGCTATGTGAAGCTTAGGAAGTTTATTCCAATATTCCATAGTTGTCAAGGCCATAAACTAAGTGAAGATAAATAGCTTTACACTTTTACTCAAGGCAGTCACTAGGTTACTTTCTCTAATTCCTTGTTTTAACACTTATCATAAAACTATGCATGGTCATAAAAGATGAACCCTTAGACTTAAAAATCAAATCTCAAAACAAAAGGATATGCATAAAAGGACACACAGATGGTAGTTTTAGAGTTTCTCAGGTTGTAACTCAAGTTTTTTTTTTTCAATTTTTCTTTAATCTTTTTAAGGTTTACTCTGTTTTGTTTTGGTTCCATTTACATTGCATGACTGATTATGCTTATGTTTCACAATAGAACAGCTTGACGCCACTGTGAAAGTATGGTACAATAATAGGGGAAAGACATGGCCACTTGTTGCCTTGCACAATAAACGTTCTCGTGCACTTTTGGAAAATCCTTCTAATAGAAACTTGGTTGATGAGTGGATCGACAAAGGTTTTCTCCATACGACACCAAGTGGATCCAATGATGATTGGGAAGAAACCACATCCCGATCTAGGTGAACTTTTATTTTCAGTTTTTTTTCCATCTGGGATTTGAACTTTTTATGGCTGTTCAATCTTTTTTGTTGAAAAATGGAAACATTCCTTTATCGAGGAATCTATGATGATGTTATCCTTGGTCCGTTTCGTGCAAGTTCTTGCTGGACATCTTTCAATGGCATAAATGTTCAATTGGATGTTTATTTTATGATATAGTCACATAGATTTTTGTGTTTTTTTTTTTAACAACTTCTACTTTTGTTGCTCTTATGGCCTATTTATCCTCAGGATCTTTCTTGTGATTCAGGTATTGGCTCTATGCCACTGTAAAACTCAGGCTCTTGCTTGTGACAAATGATGAGATGTGGGATCATATTTTTGAACTTCTAGGAAGTAATTTCTTTCTCAAGTGGAAAGAGAGGCATCAGGTTGCTGTTTAAGAACCTTCTTCTAATATATCATTTTAGAAACTATCCTTTTAAACTGCTTTAGATATCCTTAGTTGTAAAGACTAATATTTTATAAGTCTCTTTCGATGACTCTTTTTTCGTTGTTTTTGTATCTTCACTGTTTTAACAGCCTGTTGTGTTTGTTAGTGATGTGTCCTAGGCCAATTATGTAATGATCACATTTTAACTTCCTTACATTTGCATTTTATTAATAAAGAGGCATTTTCATTTGTGTTTTTGATTCTAATTCTATGAATAGCTAATTCTGCCTAAGGTGATCAAGTATGTGACTTGATAGTAAAACTCTTAGGTGAAAATTGAATTCTATTCTAAATTATCCCTAGTCGATCATTATTATTTGGATAATAATGAATGAAGACTAGTATGAAGTTTGACTGATGATTATGTTTTACTAATCATGTGTATGAGATACTAAGTCAACTCATAGATATATATTTGAGAAATGATGTATTGGATCGACCCGCTATGAGAATACTCTATGGATAATTGTCGTAAGTGATTCTATCACAATAGTATTATCCTAGTCCTCTAACCTGAAATCACCATTGTTTCCTATATGACAAGTTCTATATATTGACATATTCTAATATTATCTTTAACAGGATGATAGAATGGATTGTTTTTGGATATAGAGCAAATCATGTGAGAAATGTGAGTGATTATGAAGAAATTTGTTCCTCATTTATTATGAGAAAGATATCTATGGGCCCCTTGATAAGTTAGACTAAAGAAAAGTGTATGGCTATACTGGAATGAATTGATAAGGGTTATCAATATCAGTCTACTTACGGTCGAGAAATAATATGATTGAATAGTGTAATGATGATATAAACCATGCCTTATGTTCAATCAAGGTATCTAGTGACAAAAGGACTTTAATACTTATTGTGTATTAGGTTATGTCGGATTATTAACATTCGCATAATTTGGGTAATTATAATATTTTGCTAGAGGCTGTTTATGATTTGTGGGCCAGAAGCAGAATTCCAAGCCCACTATCAATGTTATGTGAACCTATAGGGTCGCATACTTAGAACAGACCAAAAATAAATTTTTGGTTTACTGTGTCTAGGTTTAATTAACCTGATAATGTCTAGATTCGATATACTAGATATGTCTAGGTTTGTTGAATCTGACATTATTTAGATTCTCTGAATCATATTCAAATTATAGTTTACCCTAGTTAAAATCTGTCTCTATCTTGAAGTAAATATATATATATATATATATGTTTTAGGGTTTCTGGTAAGATTATATGAGAAAAGGCATTCTGTCATTCAAAAAGGCTAGAATATTAAAACCCTAAAATCAGAGAGAGTCATTTAACGCAAGGAGAGGGTGCTAGCACACTAATTTGTTTTTGAGAAAGTCTGTTTGTGTGGATACCTACAGAGGGCGTTGCTCTAAGTAACAATGCCTGAATCCGATCCCGAATACGAAAAGCTCGAGTTAGGGTGTCACCAGAGTGAACCCGCTCTCTTCCTTCTAGAAATCTTGCCCCTTTTGTCATCCTGGTATGATTTTATGACTTTCTTATCAATCTAACCGAATTTCATGGATCCTACAAGGGTTTTGTGGGAATTGATTTTAATTTTCTGCTGCTTATTTGATTCACAAAATCGTACAAAATCCAAAAGTGTTCATGGTGGTTGCATTTTGTATTTAACTATTTTTTGCTCCTATAATATAGGTCAGATACACTTTTGTTAAAGTTAATATGAAATTTCATATGCCACCGCCATATTCTTTGGTGATCCAGGTAAACACAATACTTGGTCTTTTTGGTTTTATATCTAGTCACATGTTCTGCTTATGGTAATCAAATTTCCCTTTCTCTATCATTTAGATTTATGTGACAATATTGACTTTGCATGTTATGCTCAAGACTTCTGTTAGCTTTTTGTTTTAGCTACTGAAACTATTAAGTTTACTGTCCTAGTGTTCTGAGCTTTTATTGTGTGTTACTCGTACATACACAATTTAGAGTATATATCCTGATTCAGAAATGGATATATGGTTCTCAGAAGCAGAGGGAAGTAAGAGAATAACATATAAGAAGGATGACGTAATTAACTATTTAAGAAAAGTTATGTGGTAGACTGATGGAAACTCTTGGTTGAAACTTTGATGTAATTTGTTCTGATAAGTAAGTTGTCTCTTACTGAGTGCCAATCCAATTTCTAGAGAGAGAAGCTCCTTGTCTCTAGAATTCTTATCAATATGAGTTTCAAGGGTTATGATCAGGATTTTAGAACAAGACATAAAACATTTTTCATTCAGATTATCGAATAAGGTCAGAGTGTTAAGATCATAGAGAGTAATAGGTGTTGTAGTTATGACATTAGTTTAGATTTGGGAAGTGCTTTTTGGCTTTTGGAAACCATGTCACAGGCCACACAAGCAGATAATCAAGAGAGTTTCATTAGGATTTTAGAAATTCTTCTATGATTATCATTGAGATTTTAAAGAACAATGGAGGTGAGTTCGTCAAGATGATGAAAGTTCACAAAGGCGACGTCAAAAACATCATCATTCCAAGGGAAGAAGGTAGAAAAGGTTGGCAAGTTTCAAAAGGTGCTTGGTCTCTTTATTTGGAAGAAAGGAAGCAGAACGAAAAGGTAGTCAGTTCCTTGTTGATGGTGAGTTCATTGCCTACTGTCTATCCAAGATTGGCTGAGAAGGAAAAAGCCAGCCTCATTATTCCACCAAAGGTATATGCCATGCCTTTGAAGGAGAGGTACCTCCCCAAGCTTCAACCTTGAAGAAGCAAAGGAGTGTATCAAGTCAATGGCTTTCTTCATAATGGTAGGGGTCAAAGTGTGGAGGTCTTTTAGGCATAGATATTGATACAGTGAATATGAAATTCCTTTCCCATGCTAGGCTTTGTTTGAAAGGTTGCGACGATGTTTTTATAAACCAAACTCTATAGATCTTCATCAACAAAAGGTTGAGGAAGATCAATTAAACAGGACTACTTCACCTTCAATGACAAACTCGAAGCTCTTTTCCTCAGATGAAGAAAGCAACTCGAGATCGGTTTCTTCTATGTCATCATCTGAGAACAATTTCGGCAACAAGAAGTTTAAGGACTTTGATGAAGTTTAGTTTCTTACTACTGTGAAGAGTGATGATAATTCGGATTGTCAGACGCAGATATGTAATAAAACTCTTGAAATTTATAAAAACCCAATTTTGGATTCCAATTGTTCAAATGTGAAGCCTCTTGCTACTATTGTTCCATGCCAACAAGGAGAAAGCTCAAGGAAGGTTGGTTCGGCAAGTGGAACGATAGCAAGTTTCGAGGTTTCTGAGGAAGGTAAAGGGTAGGGGATAAAGAAAGTGGGGCTTGAGACAAAGGCTTAGAGAAGATAAATGTTTAAACATTGACGCTTAGGACAGAGGAGCCTAGTTTTGTGAAGGAGCAGAATTCAGACGTGTTTGATAGGTCGGTTCAAAAGAAGGGCGAGGAGAGGGAAGTGAAAAATTTAGAATTTAATGGCCACTATGATAAGCAGGTGAAAGGGGGCTTAAATGGCCAATTATGAAGTTTTTATTTTGGAATATTAGAGGAGGGAACTCCGTCGCTAAACAGAGAGGGGTCTGGGAAGTGGTAACCCACATCTTTTGGTCATTCAAGAGGTGAAGAGGTACAAGGTCGATAGGAAGTTTGTGGAGAACATTTGGAAATCTAGGTTTAAGAAGTAGGTTTTACTACCAATAGTGGGTCGTTCCAGGGGCATTTTACTAGTTTGGGATATGATGAGGATTAAAGTTGTGGAGAGCTTTATGGGGGAATTTCAATGACTGTGAAGATTGAGGAAGAGGAGTTTTTTTGGTGGTTTATAGGGATGTATTGGCCAAATCAATATAATAAAAGGAATTTATTTTGGGATGAGTTAGCTAGAATATAGAGTCTTTGTGGGGAGAGATGGTGTGTTGTTTGGGATTTCAACATAACTCGTTTTGTGGTCGGCAAATCAAGGAGTGCTAGAGATACTAGAAGTCTGAGGAATTTTGACGAGTTTATTAAGGATGTGGGTTTGCTCGATCTCCCATTACACAATGCAAAGTTCACTTGGTCTAATTTCAGAGTTAATCTAATTTACTACCGGTTGGATAGATTCTTGATCTCTATAGCATGGTTGGATCTTTTTCCATTTGTTCGACATGAGGCGACGATTTAGGTAGTTTTTGATCATTGTCTATTTTTGCTTCACACTGAACCGCAAACTTAGGGTCCTTCTCCTTTCAAGTTTGATAATATATGGCCAGAGAATACGAAGTTTATTAAAAGCTTGAAGATTTAATGGGAAGAGGAAGAAGTCTGAGGGTAGGAAGGCTATAAGTTTATGAGGAAAATGAAAAATTTTAAGGTCAAAGTGTGGAATTGGAGCATTCAAGAAGACAGTGCTTTGAAATAGGAGAAATGAAGAATTTGCAAGCAGATAGAAAAAATTGAGGGTAAGAAAAGTGATGATGGTTGGTCTACTACACTAATTGATGAAAGGAGAGAGTTGAAATGGTGTTTTCATTAGATTATTGAGAAAGAGGATAGGGCAGTGAGATTGAAGTGTAATTCCGTTTGGGCTAGGGAAGGAGATGCTAATTCCACATTGTTCCACAAGGTTGATAAATGCTAGAAAATTCAGGAATGCAATTTCTAAGTTGGACACAAGGATGGGAGACTTGTTGACAACAAGGAGGAGATAGTTGGATTGATTACCGAATTTTATAAACAACTTTATAGTTCTTCTGATGGATTGATGTTTAAGTTTGAAGATTTGGAGTGGTGTCCCATTTATAGTTTGGCGGCTGATTCTTTAGAGAAGCATTTTGAAGAGGAAGAAATTAGGAAAGAGGTTTTTAGCTACAAAGGCACTAAATCTCCTAGACCCGACGGCTTCTTGTTTTGGCATTTCCTCAAGGGAGATATTTTGAAGATTCTGGAAGAATTTTGGAATAATGGTGTCATCAATAACATAAAAAATGAGACCTATATTTGCCTTATTACAAAAAAGGCAAATTCGTGTAAGATCAAGGACTACAAGCCTATTAGTCTTGTAACATGCTTGTACAAGATCATTTCAAAGGTGTTGACTAATAGGTTGAAGGATGCTCTCGAGGAAACTATATAGGAGGTGCAAGGGGCCTTTGTTATGTAACGCCCCCTTTATAAACGCCACAGATGTCGTTACATTCATTCTTTAATACCTTTATTTTAAGATAATCTATTTGTACAAAACATAATTTAAAAACATACCCCAAGATCCATGCATACATTTCTATTTTTTTTATCAATATAAACTATATTACCCAAATATAAACATTCTTTAATAGTTTACCACACTAAATATTAAATTCATAATAAAATCACATAGTTCAAATTCTGCTTACATACTTCGGCAGGCCGAACTCGACCAGCAGGCCGCTTGAGGTTTTGCAAAATGGGGTTTTAAAATTAATAAGATTGGTAGGCCGGTGCAGGGTAATCAGCAGGCCGATCCACACATCGACAGTCCAACCGGTAATGGCCGACAGGCCGACCGACTGTCAAAAATAAAAAATTACTATTAAACAAGTTCCAATACCTTAAAGTGCGGAAGTCAAACATACTCAAAAGGAATATAACATGGTTCATAAGTTTTAAAACTTCTTTTCTTGGCATCATCTGTTTTCAATCTAACTTACTTAGCTCACATGCCTTTCCTTGTCCTCCTCCTATTCCATTATCTTCTTACTCTTATCTGCAACATGATATAAAACTAAATAAGCATACAGTTAGTAAGTACATTATATCTCACTACTTAAAACATTTTATGAACGTCATCATCTTCATCATAATAGTGCACTAGGCACAATTTCATAAGGAACATATCTTTCATTACATTGTCTATATTAAAACTTAATTCATTTTATCTTAAGGGCCCAAGTGTTGCATTATAATCATCATTGTAGGCGCGCCGTCATGAGAGGAGAAGGGTAGCTAATCCTAAACCAAACATGACATCATAACATAACTTAAACATGGGTATGCAACATTATTTAGGTGATACATATATATACATAAATATACTTATATGTTTTGAAAGACATCATCATCGAAACATGCATAAACTTTAAACATCAAACTTTCATAATAAAACATCATGTATAATCATCGTGGAAATCATTATAAAACCATCATGAACATAGATTTCAAACTTTTCATTAATCACATCATGTTGCAGGTGAGAATGTATATACTTGTATAGCTTACTTAACCTTAATCGAATTGTAGGTGATGTCATCGCAGTCTCGATTTGCTCGTTCCTTAGTATGTTCATGCCATACATTTATTTAAAGATACAAAAAATTGATATTTATTTTTATGAGCTAATGAAATCATTTAACACCACATAACATATTCCAATATCATAATACAGCCCACATACATTCATCTCTTGAAAAAATTAATTAATAATATGTTTCATTAACCCTTAAAACATTGAACAAAACTATCAACACAAATGCTTCCTGACCTCTATGAATTCATAGCTCAATATCTGAACATTCACACCCAATTTGAGCACCACACTTGACAAGGACAAAGTAAATACATAAACATATTTTCATGATTTTTCATTGGTCATAAGAATTCCATGTAATATCTAAAAACAAGTCATACATCATACATACAAAAATCTGCCAGCAATAACAAAACAATGAGCAGTCCATATTTACATTCATAAAATAAATTACCCACATCCTAAAATATTACCACAAAAATTTTGCATGTAATAGACACTAGAACTATAACATATTAAAAATTGGGCTTCAAATAAAATTAGGATATATCAAAATATGCATTGGAAAATCAGTGGTGAAACTAATTTCAGGTTTGATAGGCAGTAAGTATTCTTTGGAAAACATTTTCAAACGATTAAAATAAAATTACTTAGCCTCCAAAATTTTAATAGCAACTTATTAACATATAAGAATAATACTACAAAAATTCTCATCACCATATAAAATCATTTAGTCATACAACAACTGTATAAAATAAAAGTCTATCAATTCATTGATAAAACAGTCCCCTGACCTAGTCTTAATGAAAATTCCATAACACATAAAATATTCATCAAATGATCACCAAACTTTGCAGTCCATAACATAACATATACATGGACATATTTGCTAAATTTTGTAAAAATCAAAGCAAATTTTCCCCTTGAAAAAAAATCACGTTTTTGTGCAACATAATCAATCAACAACAATTCATTATGAGGTGTAGAGAATGAGCATTTAATATCTCAGCCTACACAACACCAAATCGCACGAAATTTGGAGCAACATCACATAGCATATACATGAAAATCATATTAAAAATTCAGAGCAAACAATGATTTTTAGACAAAGTTATGGGGGTCGAAACATAGAGAAAATACAACATTACCGATCGGCATTAATTAGCAGTGAGTGGCAGAGGGAAGAAAATTCATATCTCTGCGTAGAAAAGTCCAATTGAGGTGAAATTTTGAGGGTTAACACGTAACACATACATGAATAACATATTAAAAATTCAAAGCAAAAGGAATTTTGTAGAGAAAGATATAGTAGTCGGATTATAGGGTGTTTAAAATTTTAGAATTGTGGAGAAGAGTCTCTTACCTAAAAAAAAATTTTCTTCTCAAGCCTCCTTGAATTAACCCCAACGAAATTTCAACATGTCTTTCAATTATTTGCAGCAATATTAAGGAGAGGAGAGAAGGAGAAACGTGAAGAGAAGTGAGAGAAGAATAGAGAGAAAAAGAGAGAGTGTCTGAGTGAGAATCACGTAAATGAGAAAAATGAGAGGAGATGGTCCATTCTCTCTGTAATATTAAAAAATAATTTTCTAAGAATAATGGGGAGTCATTCATGTGTATGATGAGGAGTGAAAAAGGAAAGTTAAAAAAAATTGTCTCTCTTACCATATTTTACAATTTCAAAATAGGAAACCACATCAAATCATCCAAATCATCATAAAAGTCAAACCTTCCATTACCAAAATTAAAGAAAAAGGCCAAAAATATGCTAATCAATCAGAACTAATCATTCCAATCATATCCAATCATCATAATCATTATTTTCACATATTTTGGTTGATTTCTACTGATTGCTCGTTAGCAGTCTTTGGCCTGCCGATTGCCCAGTTCGGCCTGCTGAAGGTTTGAGGTCCGGCCTGCCGATGAAGTTCCATCGGCCTGCTGTTCAATGAAGGACAATTTAGCCTGCCGAACTTGAAGGTTCGGCCTGCCGAAATGCCTTATACATTAAAGTTTACCAAAACATTAATTTAATACAAAATTATAATTAAACATACAACATAAATAACATAAACACTATGAGCACATCAATTCCACATAACCGTCACCTGTCATAACACTTGGAATAAAATAGTTAGTAACATTATATCATAAATCAATGAGGAAATTACTTAACGTCGTTGTTCTTCCGTTACATGAAAATTTGGCGGGTGTTACATGTTAGAAGTCATCAAATTTTGGATTTGGTTTTAATTGCAAATGAGGTGTTCGAAGACTATAGATTTTTTGGAAAAGAAGGGACCTTTCTCAAAGTTGATTTTGAGAAAGCTTATGATTGTGTAGAGTGGAGTTTTTTGGACTTTCTGCTCAATACAAAATGGTTTTAATCTAAATGTAGGAGCTGGATTTAGGGCTATTTATCTTCAGTCTCATATTCGGTGGTTATTAATGGGAGACCGCAAGGTAAATTTTCAGCTTCTCGGGGTTTAAGACAAGGAGATCCATTGTCACTGTACTTGTTTACTCTTGCAACAGACGTTCTTAGCAAACTTATAGATAGGGCAATGCAAAAATTCACTTGTTAAACCCCCTTCCATTGGTAGAGCTAACCTTCCTATCAGCCATTTACAAGTTGTAGATGATACTTTGTTCTTTCGTAATCCTGGGGAGGAAAGTTTATCAATATTCTTGCTGATTTGAGATGTGTTTTGCCTTGCTTTTGGGCTGAAAATAAATCTAGACAAGAGCATCATCCTAGGTATCAATTTGGATGAAGAAAGATTAGCTTGACTTATGAAAGTTGTTGGTTGTGATGTCAATTCTTGGCCTGTGAAATACTTGGGGCTGCCATTAGGAGGTAACCCTCTGCATCATTCATTTTGGGAACTAGTTATTGCTAAGGCGGCTAAAAGATTGGACAAACAGAAGAAATCTTTTACATCTAAATGAGGACGTTTAACTCTTATTCAATCAGTTTTGTGCTCATTGCCAACTTATTATTTGTCTGTGTTTCGGATTCTTGTTCGAGTGGCTAGGGAGATTGTAAAGCTAATAAGGGATTCCTTGTAAGAGAAAAACTTCAAAGATCAAGGCTCTCACCTAGTTGCTTTGGAGAAAGTTTGCACGCCAAAGTCAAATGGTGGTTTGGGTATTGGAAACTTGAGAAAAAGAAACAATGCACTTTTGGTTATGGCATTTTCTTTTGGAACTCGATCATTTGTGGTACAAAGTTGTTAAAGGAAAATACAGACTAAACGCTAAGAGCCGGGACTTGGGGGATGCTATTAGAACTACATTTCGAAGTCCATGGAAGTCTGCACAGTCAGTTGCGGATGGTTTTTTAAAACAACTCCAATGGAAAGTGGGTTCTAGAGACTCTATAAGGTTTTGGAAAGAAATACATCTATAATGTACTCTTGGTTCCTAGCATAGATCAGAACCTACTCAATGTAGTTCAAATGATTGAGAATGGATACTCTTTGTATTTTTGAAGGAGATTCTTGCACAATCTATAACAAATTAGACAAATCCCTTGCAATTACAAAAACCAAAATGAGGGAAAATATATGTTTCCTATACAATGAAGGTAGCAAGTGACGTAGCAATAAAGGCTCAAGTGGACGAATCACAGCTATGACATAAAAGGCTCGAGAACTTCAACTTTCACAAACTAAAGATTCTTTACCAAAAGAACATGACGAGAGACCTGTCGATGATAAAAAGAGATTGATGGCATCCACAAAGGAAGCTTGCCGGATAATCAACATCGGCAACCGCCTCCATCTAGAAAAGTATAAAGAGTGACGGGGCCACTGAATTTAGTCAATATAAACAGCGATCCTATGTGAACACGAAGAGTTAATCAATCAGAGTCTTTGACTCAAGCAGTAGTACAAAAGCCGACACAAGTCCTAGATTCCTATCTAAAATCACCACTAAGGAGATCAAGATCTCTAATAGACTTATACCAGACATGCAAATTGCCAATAAAATCAACTAATTGGTGATCAAGCAATTAGAGTCAATACACTCAAGAAAACACAAATAAATGAAAAATAGAAAATAATTTTTGTTAATCTTGGCAATAATTCAAATATAATCTCAACTTGGGTCCATAGTCCTTTAGACTAAGAAATTTAATTACACATAATCACAAATAAAGCTAAAAACACAAGCCAAAATAAGAAAATGGAATCCGTAGCAAATTTATTAGAATATCAATGAAGGAAAGAGTAAAGAAATAAACTAATAGTAGAGCTCCAAGATGATCTTCAAGCTCCTCTTCTCCTCCTCCTTTGGACTCCAATTGTTGCTATGTATTGTTCCAAATCAGGTCCAAAAATTTTTGCACAGAGCCCTAGAAAGGGGTATTTATATTCCTCCAAATATTTGGGAATTTACTCCTCAATTTAGTCTCAAAGCAGCATCAACAAGAAGTTAAAGTAGGTACACGTAGTGCGGGGTAGAGCTGGGCGCCTTTACCCCCTTCACTTTTCTTATGCCTAGGTGAAAATTTGGCATGTGCGATTGCAAGCACTTACTTGGCATGGCCATGCATTTGGGCTTTTGTTTGACCTAGTGGTCTTCTCACGTGGCCGCGAGCTTTAATGTCGCAAGGGTGCCTACGCATTGTGGCTCCACATGGGGATAAGGTTCTATAGTGCTGGGGCACAAATCCTTATTGATTTAAGGCTCCCAAATGCTCCATTATCATACCAAAACAAACAAAAATATAATATAATAATAAAAACAAAAACTAAATAGATATAAATAAAGTAAAGTACAGTAAATAAAATATAATAAAAAAACACAATTAATTAAATTTTGTTTAAGCTAAAGTAGATATAAAAACATGAAATACAAAACTATCAATTCACCCAAAAACTAATAACCAAATACATAAGTTGGGAGAACTAATAGATTCATTCTATCATCCCTTCTCCCATCACACCCCCTTCTCGTCATGCCTAGGCACCCAAACAGACCATTGGTGGTCCACGTCCCCCCAAGAAAAAGACCACTAGAGGCCCCCATACACCCCCTACCGCATTGCGTCATCAATTCCTATGTTTGATTTCAGCGGCATGCTACGTACATTTTTGCCCCCAGTTACACCATGGAGTTTATCTTATCAAGAGAAATAAAACCCCTCTAGTCTATGGTCGAATCATTACTAGGAAGGCTCAGGTCTACAGTCACTCAGTGTGTTCATTTTGGACATTTTCTAGGAGACTAGACATTGTTTAGAGAAACCAACACTAAAGCATCACTAGAATAGACAGAAGGAAATTGTCTTCTGGAGATAAGATGATGATTAGCTAAACTGTCATCTAATTCATAGTCATAATATGTGGTATATATTAGACGATAGTTTTTAACCGTCGTTTAATATCCGCATGAAATGCCACAAGCATTTAGACAATGATTTTTACCAAAACTGCCGCCTAATGTGCTACTTTTAATGATGGTTTTTGTAAAAACCATTGTTAAAACCCTTGAAAAAATTTAAAAAATATTTTTGCCAAAATAATTTCTTCTCAAAAAATAATTTCATCTATTATTTACAAATTTATGTCTTCTTCTTTGAAAAACTTAATTATATACAACGTAGAAAAAATACATAATAATTTCAAAGAATAACTTTAAATATTATTCACAAAATTACATCCTTTTCTTTCATAAACTTGACTCATATCCAATGTAGAAAAAAAAGCACAACAGTTTTCAAGGACATATATAGTAAATATGCATATAACACAAATATTTTAAAAACCATAGCTAAAGTTTATCCACGAAATATAACAAAAAAATAACAAAACAACAAAGGAAAACTCAAATTTTGAAAAAAAAAATAAAACTTAAACTCAAATGTAGGATATTTTAAAAGATTCTAAATATAACAGAATTTTGGTACTCAGGGCAAAGGCAACGGCTATGGCGATGACAATAATGGTTTAATGGTAAATCACAATGCTAGAGATGAGGGTTGGGGGAGTGAAGAGTAGAAGAGATGAAAGATAGAGTGGGAGGATAAAAGGAATTCAGAGAAAGATTTAGAAGATGAGGAAGAATTAGTTAGAAGGTGAAGAATAGGGAAATAGAAAGAACTTAGAGAGTGAATGGGGGATTTAACAGAAAAACTTTAGAGTTTGTAAATTTGATATAATGGAATGGAAAAGAGTGTTAGTGGAATGAAAGTGAGTGTTCAAAATTTAAGAAAGGGACGAAAAACTTCAAAATTTTTTCAGTAAAGGAAGGAACGGGAAAAAGTTGGCTTTTTACAGTTGACATTGGATGACGGTTAATCAACACATTAGATAGTTTTATAGAAATCATCGTCTAACATAGCACATTAGATGACGGTTCTCTAAAAACAATTGTCTTCAAAACATGAAAATTTCCATGTCGTATTTTTTAGTAAATAAGAAGATAGTTTTTTTTTATAAAATGCTATAAAATAGACATCATCTAATCTCCTATTTGTTAGACTAGGTGCCCTAAGGATTAAATCATGTAATAGTTTATATGACATTTAATCGATAAGGAGTTTAATATTTATTTCATATATCGAATATGTTCTCTTTATGTTCATTTGTGTTGGATATATGATAAGCAAACTAAAGCTTGAGAGGGTCAATATGAACCGTTAAGATAGTGCATACGATGAACAGATTATACTGAAGACATGAATCTTATGGTGATAGTCTAAATATAAAAGGTCCACAATCGAGAAAATAAAGTTGGGCACCTTATCTTGTTAAGATTGTTATATCATCTAATCCTTAATGGAAGATGGCTTATCTTGGTCTTCAAAGGTGGGCTCCATAAGTAGAGACAATGGTGTATTGTCATTGATGATGATATATTAGATCGGGATTAAAGATGAATTGATTTGGTTAATAGTTCTGTTTAAATAAATCAATTCACTTTAGATAATCATATGTGTTACATCTTAATCCTAAAATGAATCAATGGGTCTATATTATTGACTTTGTCTATTGAGGTATCAAATGGGTGACATCCAAAATTAAATGAAGGATGCATACTGGTATGTTGGAGATATGATTCTTGATTGACATAGACTCGTTATGCATATATATGAAATCCATAGCTCTTTTTTGTAGAGTTAATGATATTCTCTTACAGACATTATCCTATAATTAGAAAACTAGAGCACTTATCTATTTGGATACATCTGTGTAATTAGGAAGGAATTGATTACGAGAAAACATTTTCGCCTATAGTTATCCTTAAGTCCATTGTATTCTCTTGTCCACAGCTGCTGTACTTGATTACAAGATATGGCAAATAGATATCAAGACATCATTCTTGAATGGTTATCTTGGTGAGATCATATATATGGTGCAACCGGACAAGTTCAAAGCTAAGGTTCGGAGAGCAAGGTTCATAAACTTCTAAAGTCTATTTATGGACTTAAGCAAGCTTTTCATTCTTAGAACATAAGATTTAATTAAGTGATCAAGGCTTACGGGTTCAAACAAAACGTAGACGAGCCATGTGTTTACAAACATATTAACGATAAGAAGGTAGTTTTTCTACTACTTTATATAGATGACATTTTGCTTATTGGCAATGACGTTGAGGCATTATCATCAGTCAAAATTAGTTGACCAAGCAGTTTGACATGAAGGGCTTAGGTGAGGCTAATTATGTTATGACAATCCCAATTTTTCAAGATAAGAACAACAAAATGATAACTTAATTCCAAGCTTCTTATATAGGTAAAATTCTAGACAAGTATGCTTGGGCCATGGGTAGTCTTATGTATGCTATGTTTTGCAAATGACCTTAAATATGCTATGCATTCAGGATAGTGAGTCGATTCAAATCAGATCTAGGACTAAATCATTGGGTTGCAGTTAGCCATATTTTTAAGTATCTGAGAAGGAGTAGAGGTTATATGTTAGTGTATTCCAATGAGGATTTAACGCCTCTTGGATACACTCATTTAGATTTTCAATCCTACTTAGATTCAAAGAGATCGACTTAAGGGTCTTTGTTTACTCTAGGTAGAGGTGCCATTATTTGGAGAATATTAAGCAAGATTGCACTTTTGAATCAGTGAAGGAGGCCAAGCATGTGGCTACCAATGAAGCTTCAAAAGAAGCTGTATGGTCTGATATTCCTTGGAGATCTTGAGATAGTTCCTAACATGAATAAGCCAAAAATGTTGTATTATGATAACACTACAACGATAGCTAATGCTAAGAAACTAGGATTTCGTAGGAAGAGCAAGATACATATATCGGAAGTATCATATGATAAAGGACTTTATAGAGAGTAGGCATGTCGCAGTATGCAAGACTGCATCCAAAGACAACATAGCTGATTCTTTTGCAAAAGGCATTACCAACAAGGGCTTTCGACAAGCACGTAAAAGCTATAAGGATGCGTAACATGTCACATTTACTCACTTAGGGCAAATAGAATATTGTTAGATTAGGTGCCCTCAAGATTAAATGATATAATAGTTTTTGAGATATTTAAACAATAAAGAATTTAATATTTACTTCATATATAGAATATGCCCTCTTTATGTTCATTTGTGTTGAATGTATGATAAGTAAACTAAAGTCTAAGACTGTCAATCTGGACCATTAAGATCATGCATATGATGGACAGATTATACGAAAGACATGATTCTTATAGTGATAGTCTAAATATAAAACTGAGGCTCTATGAAGAATACCTAGGTCAAATAAAGTAGTATTTGTTTATTTGGTCCATACAGTTTAATCAAATAACTCTTGGAAGCTAAGAAATGCGTCATGGGGGTTAGCAGCAACTAGGCTATTGACCATCCCTGCTAGATTATCAATCCATGTTCATGCACTTTTATGACGAGATTTGATCCAAACTTGAATTTAAAAGCCTAGTCTAATAAGAATAAGTACTCATCCGACCTCTATATAAAAGAAACAATTTTCTATTGTTTCTTAAATTACTTAAGAAGTTTAAAGAAAATATTCCAGTGAGAAAAACTCCAATACTCCTACAGGCATATTGTTTAACATCATGAACAGTATTCCTTGGTCTTCTCTTGTGGTTGGAAGGAGTTGGTGCCTAGAAGAAAGACTAATCGACATGTGGACACCCACATTCTGATTGTAAAAAAGAGAATTGTAATAACGTCTAGTTGGTTGAGGCTCTTCTTGTTGAATTCTCTCGTTGCAATTTTTGTGGTTTTCTGGTATGCGAAGAGATACGAAAGATCTTAAATTAATTTATATACATAGAATGTCTACTTTGTTTATAGAAAAGGCTTTATTTAAAAATTTTAAAAATCCATTGCATAATTGTTTTCTAACACTATTTGTAGTAGTGACTTATGAAGCCAAAAGCTTTGAAGTTATTTCAAAACAAGAAATATTCAAAAAAAAAAAAAAAACACTACAAAAAGCTAAGTTCGCATTACTATGCGACATGATTAGAGTTACCGAAATGTGTGGAGTGCTACACATTCCTTTTTTTTTCTAGAATATTCTACTACAAAAATGTAAGAACATTTAATAAAACAAAAGTGATGGTTCTTGCCTAAAAATCTATAAACATAAAGAAAAGTCCATAAACAAATAATTAGTCACGAGATGGTAGAATGTTCTAGAGCAATTTTTGTAAACCACACATAAAGTGTGTCACTTGGTTGTCTCACCGACATTCCGTGGCTCTATACAAGTGTAAGTGTCCCTCGTAGCTAAGCTGGAAACAATAGAGCTACGTACAAATAATTCCCAATATATTAGTTGACTTGTCTCTCACTACAAAACTAATCCCCACTATACTATAAAACTTTCACCAACTTCATAAACAATATTGTTTAATTCTCTAACTGTTGCAAACGTCCTATCACATAGTCCATAACTTAAAGTCATCATCACACTGTTTCACAAGGTTTCCGTGCACATCAACTGCAACATTGCCCTTTTTACAAACAAAATTCCAACATAAACAAATATAACTTCAGTGTAGCTATTATAAAATCCCAGTCTTGAACACCGATGGTATTAGCCCAGTGGTTGGGCTAAGGGGGATTGAGGAAGATTTTGACGAAAGGGACAAAAAAAAAATTGAATTGGGTAAAAGTTTTCTTTTTTTTTTTGAAAAAAAAAAACACGTTTTTCTGTGCAAGTAAACTGTCCCAGTTTTTTTTTCAAAAGATAAGGAAATGACTGTAGTAGAATAAAGAACCTCAACAGAATGGAAAAAAAAAAAAAACTGGAACCGTTTTGATGTCTAAAAAACCTTTTTTTTTTGTGCCAAAAACTGTAAAAAAAAAAAGGGTCATTCATCAAAAAAAATTTTCCTAAAAAGTCATTCATCAAAATCTCCCGGGGATTGAGGGCTAGGTCCCAGGTTCAACTCTTGAGAAGGGATAGGGGGATTTGGGTAGGAAAAGAAAAGGGGTGCATTTGCTCCAAAAAAAAAAAGAAAGAATTTGTTCGAAATATGGGGTGGATTATTTTACCAATATTCCACCCAAGGAAGCCAATGAGCCCATTGCTTAGCATCACAAAGGAAGATAAATACAACTCCAAGTTCGCAGTTCTCCTCAGTTTGAGGAAGTTAAGCTACACTTCGGTGCAACGCAGTCCCCTGTGGCTTAAACAAATCAGTCCAGAATGTTATGAGAAGAATCTTATCTTGGTCAAAGACAATGTACTTGGGAAAACACTGCTAATTCACCACATCCTTAACAAATATCCGCCTGTTTGGCATTGTGGTGGGAACCATGGTTCCCACTACAAACTCAGTTATAAACAGTGTAAAGCTCTGACATGCTACATTAACAATTTAAAAAATTGCTACAGTATAAAACTCTCACATGTTACAGTAAAAGTGGTTCCCACCACCGGTTCCCACCACCTTCCAAACACCATATTCACTACTATCTTTGCTTTGAAAGGATGTCTCAGAGGAATGAAAAAGCTATATTTACTCAATCTATCCATGACAAAAGATTGTTTAAAACCCGTTTTACAAAGGTCTTGCACAAGGTTCTTTGTAACCATCATCCCACAGACCCACACCATGTTTGGTAATGACTAAAGTTGCAATATTCCTGCTATTGCAAGGGATAAATATTTTTTCCATGATTCACAAAAATAAAAATAATTATTTCATTGGCAGTTAGAGCACTGTTCTACAAAGGCCTTAACATTACTTTCATTTTCTCCAAAACAGATCTGCAAATAAGCGTTTGCATATTTCAATAAACCAGGAATGTATTGCTGCCATGAAACTCCTGTACGAATCTCAGCTAGTGTAAAGTACTTAAAAATCTTGGCTGCCAATTCAACCACATCTAACACAATAGGAACCTAAATAGAAGCCATTTGCATAAGTGCATTAAGCCTAAACAAAGTCGAAACCCTAACAATTTGGTCTCTGAGCTCATCAACCATTGCTCTAACAAGATTTTTAGGCTGCGCTGAATCTCCACTCCAGATAAAAATGCTGCCATTTCTGTACAGCCTATACTATATATAGCCATAGCCATTACTTTAACTCTTTCTCGTATACCAACGTCAAACGAGTGCATGGAGACAACACTTGGCTTAAATATGAAATTCGGCCCTGATTATCCGTTTCAAGCATGAATCTTTGAATAAAATTTGGAAAACCCCAACACCAGAATAACGCCAACATTGTTAAAAAGCCAATGCGAATGTTTGAAGACGCTTGATGTTTAAATTTGCCCATGTCAATTTGGTTTTATTAATGATTTGTTGGTCATTGTGATATGATCAATTCATTTCTTGATGATGATTAGTTTTAGGTAATGAATATGATTTTATAAGTAAGAATTTTATTTGTTTGATTTTAAAATATTGATTATAACAGATTTTTAATGGTTGCATCTTCGGTGGTTCTGATCTAATTATAGTATTACGTGTGTTCTGTAATTACATTTGATGATGTGACATAATAAAAAATTCAACATCATTAATTATCATAATTTTTTTGGTCAGCTATATATTTAATTTCAACTATTAAATTTATATCAAACAACTAATAATAATAGTATTCATTAAAAACATAACCATTATATATATATATAAATATAAGACTTCCAGCAACGACATCTTAAACAGTATCTTCGTTCATTCTTGTTACATGACGTAACGATAACAATGTAACGATAACATTTTATACTAGTCATCGCTAAAGGTAAAAAACATTTGGCGACACACTTTATATCGTCACTATAGTTTGGACTATATAGGATGTTTGGAAGAATGGTTAAAACCAATGTTTGAACTATAAATATTGTAAAGCTCTCACATGCTATAACAAAAGTTATAGTATAAAGCACTCACATGTTGCAGTTCTCAAACTTAAACTGATGGTTTAAACTACTCTTCCAAACACCCTAGTAGTTTTATACTTAATTATTAAAACTATAGTTTGATGCTTTTCTTACCAAGATAAGCAAAAAAGGGGAAAAAATTATCTACAAAGTCGTATACAAATGCTATAAATCGTACTAAAAATTAACGGGATGATATGATTAATATACCGCATATACATTGTTAACGTTTCAAAATTTGAATAGTGTGCAGACAATTTTTAAAGTTCAAAGAACAAAATTCCATTATTACCAAAGTTTGGGGGAATAAAATTTATTTTTTTCCCTTTTTTAGTAGGATTGTTGCGTACAGTTAATGAAAATCAAACTTTTTTTCTTTCTATTTATCACTTTCACCCAGCATATTGGTTAAAACAGACTTCGTACTATGGACAGGTGAATCTGTAGTGAAGATGAAACACAGGGAAAATTAGATGCTAGCTGGAGCTATTGATCACTGTTAATTCTTCACCATTAACTAATATAGAAGAGAAATGTACAAAGCAAGCAAATTAATCAATAAAAAAGTAAAATGCACAAAAAAATAATCAAATGAAAAATTTATAGTTGTTCATTCTTAAATTAGGTCTAAGTTCACTATTGGAGAAATTTTCACTAAGATAAACTTTGAGATTAATCAATAAAAAATTAAGTGCCATCTAAAAACCAAGTAAAAAATTTATAATTGTTACAAAAAATTCAAATAAAAAATTTATAGTGGTTCATTCTTAAATTAAGACTAAATTTACTAGTGAAGATAATGTAATTACGATAAACTTTGAGATTAATCAATAAAAAGAAGTGCAGTAGAAAAAAATCAAATAAAAAATTTATAGTGGTTTATTATTAGAATAGATCTAAGTGCACTACTAAAGATAATTTTTGTTATGACCCAAAACCGGGGTAGTGACATAATTGAAAAATTAATTTTTAAAGATCTAAAACGTCAAAATACTCGGAAACTATTGAAGGGCCTATAAAATTTATAAAAATTCATTCAATTATACTCCGGAGACTTTAATGCTAAATTAAAAGAAATAAAATATAAATAAAAAATTTAAAATGAAAATATACAAAATTTAAATGTGTTTATCAAATAAGTGAAAAATACAGCTGTGTAGCTTTAGACAAAATAAATAAAAACAAAAATGAAAATAAAAATAAATTCAAATAACAATTTATTGAAGGTTTATAAATAACAAATTATTGACTGAGAGTGTTCATTCCATGTATCATCTATGCACTAAGAAAATTGAAGGAAAATACCAATCGTATAGCCAGGGGCATCGACGAGATCCATGACACCGAGGATCAATCGACTCGCTTGAAAGAGAAAGTAGGGGAAAGATTAGCACACAATGCCTAGTAGGAAATCTATTACTCGCCTCTTGATTTTTCTTTACTATTATTATTAAGCAAATCTATAAGTACAAAATTTGTAATCGGGTTGTTAGTGAAGGAAAGGAAAGAAAGAATGATTTATAATATTCTGTTGTGCTCCAAATGAGTACCCCATGTCTGTTGTGCCCCTAAAGAACACCCGGTAAGATAGGCCATATAGCATAGACTGTACTATCAATATGAAATGTCTATTGTGCCCAACAAATGAGCACACCATGGGATATAACTTCGATAAACAATTTGGATGACCTTATAAATTGTCCGACGGCGCCACATAAGATCTTAGCAAGCATAGGATCAAGTTATAACCAGTCTGACTACTTAAATCCATCCTAAATCGTTCTACCAATGTCAGTAAGATTTTAACAAAATTTTGGCAGCATTATGGTTGTTTTTCGATAAAACCAAAATTTTAAACCTACAAGGAAACGATTTACAATTAAATTGTGGTGCTCCATAACTTCAAGACGCACTACCCAGAGCAATTGTATTATATCACATAACAAGATTTCATCCCATATCATCCACCGTTTCATCCACCTCAATCAACTCATTAAAAAAAAATTCCATTTGCAAGCTTAAGGCCAAACTCATATATCATATTATTGTTATTAATCTTAGATCTAAATAAACATTTAAGTATCCATCATATGAATAACACCCAACTCAAGATCAAAATGTATATATGGCTAATTTAATAACAAATTTTCAGGTAATAATAATAACAACAATATCAACAAGAAGAACAACATCAACAACGACGACGATGATGATGATGATAATAATAATAATAATAATAATAATAATAACAAAAATAACAATAATGATGACAATAATACTAGTACTAGAAACAATAGTAGTAGTAATAATTATAATAATAACAACAACAATAATAATAACATAGTTTAATAAACTATATATATTAAAAATCCATATGAATTAATTTCAAAATTTGAATTTATTTGCTAATTAAATAAAAACAACATGAAAGATGAGTAATAGAGTTTCTACCGACTTAGTCAATGACATTTGGCAACAAAATGATTTGGAATACATCGTCCGTCAAAACTTTGAATTGCCAACTTGGCCATCAAAATTCCATCTGGCAAATCCAACACCACAAACATGTCTAGAACGCCAAAAATAGGCCAGAATGACATCTTCTCCAATTTGGTAGTTGGGTTCAACCGTTGACCATCGTTGACTGAGAGTTGAGTTGACGGTAGAAAGTGGCACCAAAATGAAGCTCTCGATGCGAAAATCATCATTCCAAAGTTGGCTTTCCAAAACAAAGCTCGGGTTGCTGGAAAATGGAGAAAATCCGAAAAGGAAGGGCTGCGGAGGTCTGGATTTTCTGGCGACAATTCGGCCGAAGAGGGGCTGGGTCATGTTTTCCTCAACAAGAGGAATTTAACGGTGCAAACAGGCCAACGAAACAAGGTTGGATGGCACCAGAATCACGTGGAGAAGTTTGCAACTTTAAACTTCCCTTAGCTCCCCACAGCAGTCGGCGGCGAGTGAGGAGGCGACAGTCCAACAGTTGAAACCTCGGGTGACAGCGCTTCAATTTCGGTAGAGCGTGCAGCCTGTGGTGGCCTGAGGAATGTCAGATGAAAGTTGGTAGGGGTGGTCTCCATTTGAACGTGCAAAGGAAGAGAGAGAAAAAGAAAGACAACAAGAAAAAGGAAAGAAAAAAGAAATGGAGTGGGTAGGGGAAATCATGTGGGGAGAGGAATCTGATTTAGATGAGATTCTTTTTTGAATTTAAGAAAAAGATTCTTCTAAAAATAAATAAATAAATAAATAAATACATTTACCCCTTAAGTTATTAAAAATTTTAAGTTAGCACAAAATATTGAATTTCTTTTTCAATCAAAACCATGGGTTTTACAATCTACCCACCTAACAAAAATTTCATCCTCGAACTTTGCTAAGTTCAACTTTGGTTTTGAAATTAAACAAGGTATTTCACATACAATTGAATGATAACCATGAAGAAGCATAAATAAGATGACCTACTACAAGGCTACAAGAATAATTTGAAAATTTCAGGGTTATAAAAAGCTCTTTAAATGCATATAGATTTAATATTAAAATAGGGATAGATCATGAACAATCACTACACCATCCAAAAATCTAACTCTCTCACATACTAAGGTAACCCTCAATTAACAGACATCAAGGTACCACAATAAATAAGCAAGGCTCTTAATAATTATCATCCTCCTTTGCAATTTAGTTTCACCATATTGAGTAAACACAACCACCAAGAGAACATACCATGCCATTTTACTCTATTTTCCACATGTTCTAAATTCCTCAAAGTAATCCTCAAGATATCATAGCCTTGGGCTTCAAGGAACTTGTTGTGTTTAGAAAGTTTCTAAGCCAAACCTCCAATGCACACCACCTAGGCCACAAAGTCGTAAACAAGGTGAAACCAAGTGCTACACGTCACAATTTATAGGTTCTAAAAGGTTTTAGGATCGGTTTGGATGTAGGCATCATCTATCTAAAAGTAGCAAGTCTTAGTTCATAGTTTTACTAATTCCTAAAAAACACAGTTTTGATGACTGATATAGAGGTACTTATAGAACATTCTACGCTCCTCCAAAAATTACAAAATTGGTGTCTAATCAAAGCTAACTCCTTGATCTTCCCAATGAGCCATCATATGCTTAACTTTGACTCCATTAAAGTCTCCATAAATATGTCTAATGGTCTAGTCTTTAAAATACACAACTTAGGCTGTAGTTAGTCGATTGAGACAATCTTGTGGCTATGTGAAGCTTAAGAAGTTTATTCCAATATTCCATAGTTGTCAAGGCCATAAACTAAATGAAGAGATATAGCTTTACACTTTTTCCTCAATGCAGCCACTAGGTTACTTTCTCCAATTCCTTGTTTTAACACTTCTCATAAAACTATGCATGGTCATAAAAGATAAACCCTTAGACCTAAAAATCAAATCTCAAAACAAAAGGATATGCACGTATATCAAATTAGCTCATACCCATAAAACTCCAAACAAATAAAGATATGCTTAAAAAAGAATCTAAATTTAACACAAAAACTTAGTCCACCCATTGTCCAAATCTAATCAAAGTTTCTAATTAATAAGAAAAATATACCCAAATTCTAAAGAAAGCTTCAAGAGGTTATAAAAACAAGAAATAGTAAGCTACCAAAATAATAACATGCCAAGACCATCCACGACTTAGATACAATTGTTAGCACAAAGGCTTGAAAAGAAATAGAAGAATATGAGGATAAAGAACAGAACCTTTACAATAGTAATCTAAAAAAGAGAATAATAACGGATAGAATTGGCTCTTTAAATAAATTTACCTAGGAGTAAGAAAAGAAGAGCAATCTCTTTTAAATCTCAAAATCATAAATATGAAAAAACATTTGCGTTTGAAAAGAAATCATATTACAATTCATGCAAAGGAAATATTCAAAGAGGATATGAATTGAAAGACAATTTCACAAGAAAATTAACACGAGCTCTTTATTTGAATAAGCCTTATTCTATAGAAATCCTCACCTAAACCCTTTATCAAACACCTTTTATGCATGAAAATCCTCAAATTGTACCATTCACCTTAAATTTGTTAATCCAAATTTTAGCTTACTTATGTGGTCATGTCCCTTGGTCCAAGAGAAATTCATAAATAAAATACCCATATGCACTCAACAACACACACACACCCCCCCCCCCCCCCCCCCCCCCTCTTTTTTTTTTTTTTTTCTTTCTAGCACACATTATTAAAAGCAATAATCTTAAATCAAAGAACAAACTCATAACCCAACTAATAGAGATCTTATTCAAAATGGACAAATGAAGAGAATACACCTATTAAGGACATGCATGCCAACCTCATAAAATTAGATTGGAATTTTCCAAACTAAACAGTAGATTCACTAATCTATGATTATACATATAAACTTTTCCTACTCATCTTTCCATAATCCAATCCAAACCAACACTTCTAAAAATCTAGACTCACAAGGTAGAAAACCTGTTAAGGGAACTCCAAACATGTATCCATTGAACATAATAACATCATACAAATCTATCGAATATAAATAAACCAAATCATAAGTGACAAGCCAATTTAGTCAAACCCTAAAAACAATACACCACAAGTATTCCTTCATTCGTTCCAAAACCAAAATCTTCCGGTTCTATAAATATTCCAAAGAATAATTTCAAAATTTTTAACTAGCATCAAGATTCTCCTCGACGCTTATGTCATCCATAGTATCCATAGACCTAGTACTTCTCTAGTCTCAAAGTCAAAAGTTCAAAATTATGTTCCTTAGCCCAAACAAAATCTAATCTATTCGCATGTCTCATCACGTAAAACAAAAATACATCCATAACATCAAAATCACAATTGTCAATTAGAACTTTTAAGGCATAAATTTCAAGAACACCATTTTTTTCATCTTTCTCAAAGCCAAAATAAAATGTTTTACACCAATGAAAGACTCTCAACTGCCCATTTGAAAAGAAATAGTTTTGGGTTGGGTGACACAAAAAGCGATGATTAGATCAAATGAAAATCAAAATGGTGAATAAATGGTGAATTTTGGAAACCACGACCTTAAAAATTTCAACTTTACTCCCATATGAATTTAAAACCCAAGTAAATCAAAGAATAGAGGCGAATAAGATTGCAAACTAACTTGTCATTTATCAATAAAATAATTGATATAGAAACGCATGGGGGAAACATGCTAAGCAAGAAATAAAAATGTGTGGCAAATCTCATTCAAATATATACTTGGAAGAACTGCTAAAAGAAGTCTCTTTAAAATAAGGGACACTTCACACCTATTTAATGAGGTGGTTCAAGAATGACGAATGTAATACTATCTTAAAACATACTAATAGTGAAAATAGGAGAAAAACTTCAATAGATATTTAAGAGTCGAGACGACATACTTCAATTCATTAGCTTGATAGATTTGCGCATGGAATTCACATTCTTATTGAATAGCTTCCTAGTAGTTGATTTAACCAAGCAAAACCTAATAAGGTAAATTTTGAGAAACTTAAAACCATCGCTCTATCCAAAACCGGGGTAGTGACTTAATTGAAAGAAAATTTTTTAAAGATCTAAAAGGTCAAAATACTCAGAAACTGTAGTAGGGCCCATAAAATTTATAAAAATTCATTCAAATATGCTCGGAAGACTTTTATACTAAATTAAAAGAAATAAAATACAAATAGAAAATTTAAAATGAAAATATACAAAATTTAAATGTATTTATCAAATAAGTGAAAAATACAGCTGCACAGCTTTAGTCAAAATAAATAAAAACAAAAATAAAAATAAAAATAAATTCAAATAACAATTTATACAAGGTTTATAAATCCAATTATCTACTGGGAGTGTCCATTTCATGTATCATCCATGCACCAAGAAAATTGAAGGGAAAATACCAATCATATAGTGAAGGGCATCGACAAAATCCATGACATTGAGGATCAATCGACTCACCTGAAAGAAAAAGTAGGGGAAGGATGAGTACACAGTTCCCAGTAGGAAATCTATTAATCACCTCTCAGTTTTTCTTTACTATTATTATTACATATGATTATTGTATAGTTAATAAACAAATTTTTTCATAACAATGCAAAAATTTAATGATTTCTCACTTTATCAAGCAAATCTATAATTCTAAAATCTATAATTCATCACACACGTCTCGAATTGTTAGTGAAGGAAAGGAAAGAAAGGATGATTTATAATATTCCATTGTGCTCCAAATGGGCACCTAGTGTTCGTTGTGGCCTGAAAGGGCACCCTGTAAGATAGGCCATATAGCATAAATGGTACCATCAACGGAATGTCTGCTATGCCCAACAAATGAGCACAGTGTGGGATATAACTTCGATAAACACCTTAGATGGCCTTAGAAATTGTCCGACAGCGTTGCGTAAGATCTTAGCAAGCATAGGATCAGGTTATAACTAGTCTAACTACTAAAATCTATCCCAAATCATTCACCCATATTAGTAAGTTTTTAACAAAATTCAACAGCATAACAGCTTTTTTTCAACTAAACCAAAATTTTAAACTTGCAAGAAAATGATTTATGATTATATTGTGGTGTACCATAACTTCAAGACCTCTACCTAGAACAATTGTATTATATCACATAACTAGATTTCACCCCATATCATCCATCGTTTCATCCACCTCAATCAAATCATTAAAAAAAAAAGTTCTATTTTCAAGATCAAACTGATATATCATATTATTGTTATTAATCTTAGATCAAAATAAACATTTAAATATCTGTCATAAGAATGACACCCAACTCAAGATCAAATTGTATACAAGGCTAATTTAATAACAAATTTTCAAGTAATAATAATAACAATAATATCAATAAGAAGAATAACATCAACAATAACAACAACAATGATGATGATGACGATAACGATAATGATAATAATAACAATAACAACAACAATAATGATGACAATAATAGTACTAATGATAGTAGTAATAATAATAACAACAACAACGATAATAATTATATGGTTTAATAAACTATATATATTAAAAATCCATATGAATTAATTTCAAATTTTGAATTTATTTGCTAATTAAATAAAACAACATGAAAGATGAATAAAAGAGTTTCTACCGACTTAGTCGATGACATTTGGCAGCAAATGATTAGGAATGCGTCATTTGTCGAAACTCTAAATCGCCAACTTGGCCTTCGAAATTCCGTCTCATAAATAAGATGCCACAAATGCATCTAGAATGTCAAAAATAAGCCGGAATGACATCCTCTCCAATTTGGCAGTCGGGGTTAACTGTTGACCACTGTTGACTGAGAGTTGACCAACGAGGCGGCCACAGAGAGTGATACCAAAACAAAGGTCTCAAAACGAGGATCACCATTCCAAAGTTGGTTTTCCAAAATGGAGCTCGGGTCACCGAAAAATGGAGAAAATATGACAAGGGGGAGTGGGGGTCTAGATTTTATTGCAACAATTCGGCCGAAGAAGCGCCGGGTCTTGTTCTCCTCGATGAGAGGAATCCAACAGTGTAAACGAGCTAGTGAAACAAGGCCAAACGACGCTGGAATCACGTACAGCTCTCCATGGCGGTCGATGACGAGTAAGGAGACAGCGGTCCGGCTGCTGGAACCTCGGGCAGCAGTGCTTCAATTTCGCCGGAGCATGTGGTCAGCAGCAGCTTGAGAAGGTCAGACGAAAGTTGGCAGGGACAGTCTCCATTTGAACGTGCAGGGGAGGAGAAAGAAAAAGAAAGAACAAAAAGTAAGAAGAGAAAAAGGAAGGAAAAAATAAATGGGATTTGTGGGGGAAATTATGTGGGGGGGAATTTCATTTAGATCATATTTTTTAAAAAAATTAAAGTAAAAGATTCTTTTAAAAATAAATAAAAAAATTCTTTTGCCCCGTAAATTATTAAAAACTAAGTTAGCCCGAAATATTGAATTCCTTTTTCAATCAAAACCATGGATTTTACAATTTCACTATAATAAATTTTGAGTGTACAAAGAATTTCCATAATTACAATGGCTACTTGAAGGTATAAGATTTAGTAACTCCTTTAAGAATTAAGTCATCCAAACCTATTTATAGATGGGAATTTCCAAAACTATTTTCAAATGGAGTTTCATTTATACAATTTTAAATAATTTGAAATACAAATTAAGAATAAACGTCAACTCGACAAAATTAGCTAGAGGGGTAATTCCTAATACTTTTTTGTCCATGGAAAAATTGCTCTTTTGTTAACTAACAACCATGCATGATCAAACTGACGATCAGTAGAGAGATCATAGCGACGAAGAAATAATAGCAAGAGATAGAAAGGTCTACCAAGAAGAACTTATTTGCTTTCCAAATATAGATTGAACGATATTTTTTTAAATACAACATAAATTCATCTTCTTTTACATAATCAAACTTGAATTTGGCACCGTTGTCCGTGAACTTGTCACAAATTTAAAATTTGCCTTTTGACTTTTAATTTTAGCAAGTTGTACCTTCAAGGTCTGTTTGGTAAATGAATTCGAATTGTATTAATTTATATTATTTTGATTTGAGTTGCGTGATTTGAGAATTGTGTGATTTAAATTTGCTATCCAAATTAACATTTGGATGTTCGTTTAAAGTATTAATATGAAGAGAGAATAAAACTGGAATTTGAGTTTGGATAAATAGTGATAAAAGTTATTGATTTATTAACAAATCTCACAAATTTTAATGTTCATAATATTAAAAAAAATATGCATTATAGATCGTGATCTGAAAGAAAATTTGTTTTAATCGGATATCAAATGAGGAATTTAATATTTTTTTTCTAGAAATATAAGATAATGAATGTGAGATTTTACTGTAGGAAACGGATTTGAGTCCGAAAAATTCAAGGGGGAGTTGAACTCTGAAAACTTAGATTTAAAGTATTCATTGATTTGAATTTTGAAGGAAACAAACATATATTCAAAGAATTTTTTAGACTCAAAGTCCAAAGAGGTAGCTCAAAATGCTAAACAAACAGGCCCTAAACTTACAAATCTATATTAAATTACCCCTATTTATGACAATTTTAATTTTTTGAATGAAATTAAAATGTGATTTTCACATAAGTCGTTAATTAAGAAAATAAAAAGATGTTTTTTTATATAAGTATTAACCTAAATTTATATTCAATTTATAATTTTCTATTTTTATTGAAAACTTGACTAAATATATTAATCACAAAAATTTGGGTTAAAATATATAAAATTGATCATTTATATTATTAATCAACTATATACTTAAGTGCAAATTATATGTCAATTTTGATTAAAAACTTAAAATCGCTATGAATGGGGGATGGTTCACGGATTTATAAGTTCAAAGTGCAACTTATTAAAATTAAAAATTCAGAGAGCAAATTGTAAATATAAGACAAATTTATGAGGTAAGAGTGTCAAATATCTATTAAAATATAAATATATTGCCCTGACAGTTTCAACTATGTTATTATTAAGTATTTATGTTAGGATTTGCTTACTAGCTTAATGCAGTCATATGAATGTGATTACAGAAACAACTCATAACTCATAAATATTAATAATCTACACGTAGCACGCAAAAGAAATAAGGTCCAAGAAGCTACATTATTAACACTGGCCACAGTGTATCTGTATCTACACTGACTAACTGAAACTGAAAAACATTAAACAAGTGATCATATGTATAAAACATACTCTTAGAAATCTATAGCGTTAAAAGGCCCTGAGGGATCAAGTTGTTTGCACAAACCCAGATAAGTAAGATAAAGAACTCGATTCTTGGCACCGGTGCGATGATTCCGAGAATGCTTACAGAAGTACTTCAACTGATCAAGCGTCAAACAGCAAAGAAACCGGCCAAGGAGCAAGAACAACCAATTTATCTCCCTCTTCTTCTCCGCGATAATCGGTTTCGCGCAGCCCTTTTGGTCGCACAACTTGCAGTCTGGAAATTCAGGGTTTTCCCACTCCTTTGGTGCCCTATCACTCATCTTAATCTTTTCGTCTGCAATGAAGGTCCATAGCTTCCGGAACTCCTCACTCAGGTTGTACCCAATCTTGAACCGCTGTTGGCAATGCTTGCACTGCATCTCGCCCGTAATCGTCAGAATCTTCATAGACAGCAAGTATTCGAGGCTGTGCACCGTGGCACGGCGAGGAGTCGCCCATGGGAAGAGCACCGGAACGTTCTCGCTCTTTCCAGGTCGAAGCGCCTTAGTCGGGTTGCGACGGGTGCGAGCTGGCTGGGCAGATTGGCAGGTGGGTGGAGGTCCGTCCTGGATGGGAGGATTAAGCGACGGAGCAGAGATGACAGCCGGCATAATGTGAGGTTTTTGGTTTTGGGATAGTTGATCATGATAGAGATACTGTTGCAGTTGTGGGTTTTGGGGGAAGAGTAGTTCCTGCATTGAAGGGAACCGCGGCAGCTGCAGCTGCGGCTGCGGCTGCGGCTGCGGCTGTGGCGGATGAGGCCTGCTGACCGGAGGAGAGAGCGTGAGAGCAAGGAAGGCGTCGTCGTCCATGAATTCCTTGTCGTTTCTCATTTTCTTGCGATGATTTTCGTTCATCACGATTGTGACGAGAAAAAGCTAGCTAGCTAGGGTTTTCAAATAAATGAAAGAGAAAGTCTTGGATATTTTGTTTAAAGAAGTTTGATAGGTTGTTTTAAAGAAGCGAAACCGAAGGGATAAATCTAGGAGACGAGCAACATATCTAGAAAGACGGAAAGAAATTAGGTTGGAATGCTTTTAAATTTCGAAAACCGGAAAGACACTTGAAATTCATAGAATTTGGTACATATTAGAGCACGATTATTTATCCCAGATTTTCAGTAACGTGGCTTGGTGTTTTTGTTGTAACAAGACTAGAACGTGTCTCCTTGAGCGCCCTTTTCTGTACGTCCCTATGTCCTTCGCCTATCAAAATTTAACAAAAACTTTTAAGAGCGTTGGCCGTATTAAGCACCTAACCATCCATGGAGAAATTTTGATGCTAAGTTGTTAACCATATTCTAGGTAAGTGTCAATGCTAATAACATACAGGTCACTAAAAAGTACGAAAATAACACTTTTGATATGTTGTTCTAATTTGTATTCCAATTTATAATGATATTTTAATATTATATCCATCCTTTGTCATAATTATTAATCTTTAAAATTTGTGAAAGTGAATTTTGATTATTTAAAAAGTTTAAAAATTACAATATTGTAATGATTAAAAAGCAAAAATTAATGAATCTAACTAGTAGAACTTGCAAAACAGATGGTTTTGCTTGAAAGAAAATTCATAATTTTTTGGGGCCATTTTGGAATTTTTTTAAAACTTCGGAGTAGAAATTTATTCTAAAAAAAGATTTGATTCATACGTCAGATTTTTCTCGGACCTTCCCAGCTCCCCACTATCCTTTTTCATTCCTTTTCTTTTCTTTTCTTTCCTTTCTTTCCCTTCTTCTTCTTCTTTCTTCCCCCCCAATTCCCTCCCCCCCCCCCCCCCCCCCCCCCCCACCGTGGCTGCCTCTCCTGTCCATCCACCTCCAGTCGTCGCCAGCCTACATGCTCCAACGAAATCGAACCGCTGTCACCTGAAAACGTCGCAACTGAAGCACCACCATCAGACGGACTGCCAGCAACTAGAACGGGCCAAGTTTTTCGCAGCCTTCTTAGCTTTGGCAGCCGATTTCGATGCCATCTGACCCCCGTTCCTCTGGCCAGTTGCACCACCGTGTTCCTCTCATTAGGAGAACAAAACCTATCCATCTTTTGCCCCGATCATCATCGAAAAATCTGGGCAGCCGCCATCCCTCCTTGCCGGATTTGCTTTGTTTTTCGACAAGCCGAGCCCCATTTTGGAAAACCAACTTAGGAATGGTGATCCTTGCATCGAGAGCTTCATTTTGGCATTGGTCTTCGACATGCCTCGTTGGTCAACTGTAGTCAACACCGGTCAACAGTTGACCCCGACCACCAAAGTAGAGAAGATGTCATTCTGGCCTGTTTTCAACATTCTGGGCACATTCGTGATGTTGAATTTACTAGACGGAATTCCAAAGGCTAAGATTAACGATTCAAAGTTTCAACAGACAATGTCGTTTCAAATCTTTTTGCCACCAAACATCGTCGACTAGTAGAAACTCTATTACTTATCTCTTGTGATATTTTTATTTAATTAGCCAATAAATTTAGGATTCAAAATTAAATTATGTTGATTTTAATATATTGTTTACTAAACTATGTATTGTTATTATTGTTGCTGTTATTATTGTTTGATTGTTGTTGTTCTTGTTCTTAATATTGTTGTTGTTGTTGTAATGTGGTTGTAGGTTGTTATTCTTGTTATTATTATTGTTATTGTTGTTGTCATTATCATTATTATGATTCTCTAAAAATTTGTTGTTGAATTGGTATTGTGAATATTTTGATCTTGACTTGGTTTCATACACATATTGGGTATTTAGATGTTATTTTTTATTTAGGATTTTGAACAATTATATGATGTATGAGTTTGGCTTTGAAAAATTTATGGTTAGAATGAAATGCTTATTTGACTCATTAAAATTGCTTTGGGTGGTGCATCTTGAAGTTATGGCGCACTACAATGTATTTGTAAATTGTTTCATTGTACGTTTAAATTTTTGGTTTTAAGAAAAATAAGTCGCTATGTTGTCAAAATTAACTAATGTAGATAGAATGGTTTCTTAATAGTCAAATAGATTAAAAACAAATCCAATATATGTTGAGATCTTACACTGTGTTGTCAAACAATTTTTAATGCTATCCAATGTATTTCTCAAAGTTATATCCTGTGAGGCGCTCATTTGTTGGGCATAATAGACATATATGCTTTTGGTACCATCGATGCTACATGGCCTATCTTATGGGGTGTACCTTTGAGGCACAATGGACATAGAGTACTCATTTAAGGCACGACGGAACTTAGTATAATCCTTTTTTATTTCCTTTCCTTCATTACCAGGACGTATGTGAAAGTAATTAATTGACAATTCCAAATTGTGGGTCATCGATTTGTTTGATAAATGGTGAACTTGATGAATTCTTCCTATGTTGATATGAGAAATTGTTTTATTAACTTCATAAGGATTTTATAGAGAATATACTTATAGAAAGAAAATTCAAGAGGCGAGTAATAGATTTCTTACTAGGCACTATGTGCTCACTCTCTTTGCTTTCCATTTCGGGCTAGTTGAATGATGTTGGATGTTTGGGAATGTCACTGAAGCTCCTTCCTACTCGATTGTTATACTCCTCCTATTATTTTTGTGGGTGCATGGAAGATACATGAAATAAACACTCCCAATAGATGATAAATTATTTATGAACTCTGTTTTATTTGTTATTTGAATTTAGTTTTATTTATTTTGACTAAAGCTGTGCAGCTGCATTTTCACTTATTTTATAAACATTCATTCAAATTTTGTCTATTTTCATTTTAAATTTTTCATTTGTATTTTGTTTATTTTTATTTAGTATTAAAGACAACAGAGCATATTGAATTATTTTTATATTATAGGCCCCACAATAGTTTCTAAGTATTTTTTACTTTCTAGATCTTCAAAAATATTTCTTTCAATTTAGTTACTATCCCCGGTTTTAGGTCATGACAGAAATTAAATGCCAAATTTGTTATATATTGTTCATCATCAAATTCAACAGATGAAAAATTTGACATAAAAAATAGCGCTATATTAGCAAGTTCTTTTATTAATTCCAATGGCATATTTTACTACTAGTACATTCAACAGATGAAAAATTTGACATAAAAAATAGCGCTATATTAGCAAGTTCTTTTATTAATTCCAATGGCATATTTTACTACTAGTACATCAATTTAGTATTGCGTTGGAGATGCTTATACACTTAAAGAATGTTTGGAAAGAGAGGAGTAATGGAGGGAGAATGTTAATCCATTATTTTCGACAAATTACCTAAATTTTAAATTAAAAAGACGTTTTTATTGTCTGAAAAACTTATTAAAAAATAGTATAATATACAATATATTAATTAGAAAAATTACAACTATCATCTATCCTTTTAATTATTTCTTCCTCTTACAAAAAAAAAATAAAGGATTAATGTATAATCTTCTTGATCCTTCAAATTCTTCATCCCTCAAATTCCTCATCCCTCAAAATAGCTGCCTCCATCCTTCCTACCAAACGAACCCTTAGTTGACCTCATTTATGCGGCGTGCCAAGGCTTTCAAAGAAAGATAAGAAAGGCTCACTTATTTTTTTTAAACAAGGAGTGTAGGGTGAATTTGACATATTTATTGTAAAATCAGAAACTCAATACAGATTTATATTTTAATTTATCCAATCAGTTATCTTGTACGTTCGGTTTTGGAAAGATAGTGTAAATTGAAAATTCGCTTACAAATAATAACAAATTATACAGTTTAAAAGACAAAAGGAGTTTTTTTTTTTTTTTTTTTGGAAATACAAATTAATTGAGTGATATCCTCTTAGAAATGGGTCCCAATTTAACAACTTATAACTTAAAGATTATCCTCAAATCTATAGCTTAATTGTTCAAAATAGGTCGCATTCAAGTCAATAATAAGATTTAACGAAGCAGGGAAAAGCGAAATCAATGCCTCTTAGTATTGAAAATAAAAAAGAGAACAAATAAATTTATGAAGGTTTACCCGTTCTCCTATATTTTACTAAGAGATGCACTCATAAATTAGCAGAAATTGCAGTACATATAAAGTTTTTCAAAACTTAAAGAAATAAATGGAAAGTTTTGAAGTATTTGAAGTAAAGTATATTCATTACATCACTAAACTTTTATAATTTTCGTTTTAGGTTTATTCAAAATTCATATCTTTAGTTTTTTATCTTATCAAATATATATTTTATATTAGATTTGATATATAAATTTATACCTTATCTTGATCAGTAATTGATTTTGACCTTTAAAATGACCAAATTGTCCTTAATTAAAATAAGAAAAAAACTCAAACTTTCAAAAATAAGAAGAAAAAAACAAAAAAAAAAACACAAAAAAAAAAATCATTCCCAAGGGCATTGGTTTTTTGTTAAGTTATTAAAGTTTTCTTATTTTTCTCCTTAAGAGTATTTTGCGTATTTCAAAATTAAGGGATGACCAAGAAAATGTATACATTTGTGTATTTAGTTTAATATGAATATATACATTACATGATCAAAATCCAAAAATATAATTATTAAATAAACCTATACACATAGTATAAAAAATTAAATAACCCTAAATTATTTACTCTCTTATAATAATTGTTTACCTATTAAATCTGCATTTTTTTTACTCTGAATATTTAAAACATGCTATTTATTTTAGAAACTAGAGATGCAAGAACAAGCCAGCCCAGCCCATTCTCCTTTGGCCCATGTGGGCCATGGGCCGGGTCGGCCCCTATTAGAATTACTTGGCCAGCCCACACCACGGGTCAATTTTACGTGGGTTGGGTCGGGCTGTGCCGTAGGCCTTAAATGAGCTAGCACTAAGAGTTAGGATGGGTAGGCCTATTTTGGCCCATTGTGGGTTTAGATGGGCAGCCCATCTAACCACGCAGTTTTCAATTTTTATTTTTTATTTTAAAATTTTTGAACAATTTAACAAATATAAAAGTTTAAATAGTCAATGGAAATATGAAAAGGGATATTTTATTTACGATTGCCTCATTAAAAACCTTTCCAAAGAATACCCAATGGAACAAAACCTTGGTAAGGAAAAAATAGTATAATCAGAATAATTATATATAAAATGTTTGCAAAATTACTAAAAAACAAAAAAAAAAACATTATAAATGAAATTGGAACACAATGGGCCTTCGGTGGACTGGCTCGTTGTGGGCCTATATAGGCCTTACACGGGCCAGGATGGGCCACCCATGATGGGCCTAAACGTGTTGACCCATCCTAGCCCAAGCCCGGCCCAGCCCATGATTTTTCATGGGCCATGCTGGGCTAGCTCATGGGCTAAGATATGTTGGCCCAACCCAGCCCACCAATATTTATGGGCTAGGCCGTGCCTTAAATAGTAACGGGCCGGGCTATATCAAGACAGGCCCGTACCAGCCTATAGGTCCTAGTCCATTGTTGCATCTCTATCAGAAACAAAAGGTTTAAAAATAAATTTTACCTCTTTCTCTCTATAAATTATAACAATTGGGCCGGGAGCTATAGCATGTTAATGAACTATTCTGATGAATATTATTTCTTATGTCACGGTATAGATTGTGACCACCGAATCTTGTTTCATTTGAAATGTAATAATTCAGGTTCTAGATTACCAAAATTGTCCATCAATTCCAGTTTCCGTTTCCTTCTTCCTTTGGTTTCCGTGATTGCCGGCTAACACAAAATCCTCATGCCAGCGGTCTATCATGAGATCCTCATGTCATCTCCACGTGCAATCTAGCCTCACAATGAATCGATCTAGCGACGCGGATATCTAGATGATCTCTATCGTTGACAATGCTGGGAGATATGCAGCCCACGGCCAGCGACGAGCCAGCCTTATAATTCAGTAGGAGCGAGTGTATTTTAATACTTTTTTCTAAATAAATAACATAAAAATATATAAAAAATATATGTTATAATATTTTTTAAAAACTACGAGATGGATATTGAGAATTTTAAGAAATAAAAATATACCCTATATGGTTTTGTCTTAAAAAGTTAGATATTTGCAAAAAAAAAAAATATTTGTTTTGCATATTGTTTATATGATTTCAATTACACCTAATGTTTAGAAGCTTGTTACCATAGTTTTTTAGGCATTTTGAGAATATTAAAAAAAAAAAAGAATTTTTACGGTTGGAATTGTCTTTTTTTACTACCAATAATAACGGTTGTTTTAGTCCTTAATATTCTAATATACAAGTGTTCATATTAAAATATCAGAGTGCGCAACACATAATTGCTTCCACTTACATGAGACCATTGCAAATTAATCTTAGTTCCTACAGGCAGTGAAAAGGGCATTTTTTTTACCATAAAAGTTCCCCATAAACCTTATATTTTAAGTTGAATCATATATTTCAAAATTATGTTCCATTCTTATCTTTCCTCAGTCTAACATCAACTGGCAATTTAACCACAAAATATATTTAAACTCCATAAATAAGATAAAAATTAATGATCTAACATGAATTTTAAATGTGAATGTATAAAAACGCAGTCTAAATTATAAAGTGTCATGAAACATATTACAATAACTCATGAATAAAATGAGTAAAGTTGATTATAATTGAATTATAAGAATAAAATTAAAACAATAAAAGTCAGTGGGGGCATATATACGAATACTAACTTTCAATGAGGGCGAAAGAAAAAAAAAATTTAGAGGTCAAATTCTAATTTTTAAAAAGCCAGTGGGGAGGCAGTCCCCACTAGGCCCTACTTACATCAGCCACCGCCCACGGCTGCTCGAGCTCTAGATCCGTCGTCGGCACGCTTAGGTCCACAATTTAGATTTAATCTTCCACCGAATTTCAGAACTCGAGCTCTGAATTCTTTCCATAGAGTTTTGTCGTTGCCAGATCTCTTTGTAGAGCTTTAGCAGATTTACGGCATCACTCATACAACTCCTTTTGTATACTAAAAGGGCAGAGTTGCCTTCTTACACCGCATGAAGGGTATGGTAGGATGTAATAGTTGATTATAAAGGTGGTGGTGCACCTAATTATCTTCATGTTAATTAGGTTGCATACCGCTTTTACCTTCTGTTTGGTAAGAGGGAAAGAAAATAGAAAGGAAAAGAAAATTGCAAAGGATAGAAAATTGAAAAGATAGAAAATATTTTTGTTTTTTCTTTAGTTGTTTGGTATGATAGGAAAGAAAGAAAATAAATTTACTTTCATTTGTTTGGTATTGGAAGTAAAATCCGAAGGATAAAAAAAGTATAATCATTACAATTACTTTTTTGCCCAAATATTTTTAAATGTTTTTTTTTTCTTTGGTTGAAAACGCTTCCATTAAACTGAAATCAAATCCCAACAACAAAAACACATTTAAATAGTTATCAGGATTTTTTTACTCTTTTTTGAGGACACACATGCATATTAAATATTAAAATTTACACTTTTCCGTAATTATCATAATATATGTGATATCAAAATGGAAGAATACTCATTTAATTAGGTGCAATATAATACAAGAAATATTTTTAATTTTAATTGTTCTCATTATATGTGTGTGTATTTATATTGTTAATTAGTTTCTTAGATATCAGCATGTTAAATTCACATGTTTTAAGCATTTCTAGGTCATATTTAGTTATTTATTCTTGTTGGTGATAGACTGGATTGAACTAAAATTTCTACAGGATCGTTCATGTCAAACTATTGAGAAAAATCATACCAAATTGCGGAAGCGTACCTGAATTCATGATCTTGGATTGATATGGGTTATTGCCTTCCAATTCAATACGTATTCCTTTAATTCTTTTCTGAAGATGGGATTTCAGAGAAGTAGGAATATCTGAAAACTTTCTGAATGAATAATACGTATGAATTGGGGACCATAACCAAAATATATAACATTTGTTATTTTAGTGTATTTCCAGTTTCGCCCATCATAAAATCTGGAAATTACAAATTGGTATCTACACATATAATATTAACAAATATAACCCATACATTATTTTTAATACCCAATAAAGCCTTTTAACTTTATCTTAATTATATCACTTTAATTTAGGCTTTACTTTAAGATAGCATTATATAACACATTTAATTACATATGTGTGCCCACATGAAAAATTATTTTCTAACAATCTCCCACTTGGGTCACATATGTATCTTTACAAAAATGTGTTAACTTTAGTGAGCTCAACCTTTGCTATCACAAATAAGGGTATTCCTGAACAATCTCGTCCATTGATCATACTAATATAGAACCAAAGCGGTCTTCGTCACAAATGTAGCGTGACTAAACCCATCAATGATTACGTATATCGATATAACCAAATGACATAGATCAAGTATGGATGTGTAGCATGGAAATTACATGCAATGTGATATAAACATGTCTATTTCCAACTGGTCCTACTTTATATCTGAATGAGATCAAAACCGTACCAAAATTAGAGTGTAAATAAGCTGTATTCTTTATTTCTGCAGAAAACATATACAAACACACCATGTCTATATATAAAGAAAATTAGCATTCAAATACAAACTCCCACTAAAACTGCATATCATCAAATAACTGAACACCCATGTGAGCAATGTGCTCATGAAAGACCTTGGGTGGAAGCCCTTTTGTAAGCGGATCCGCTATCATAGAGTTTGTACCTATATGCTCTATAGACACCTGACCACTCTGAACTCTTTCTTTAACAACAAGAAACTTAATCTCTATATGTTTTGACTTTGAAGAGCTTCTGTTGTTGTTGGAATATAAGACTGCAGATTTATTGTCACAAAACAACTTAAGTGGTCTTTCAATACTTTTCACAATTTGCAGCCCAGTGACAAAGTTTCGCAGCCATATTCCATGATTGGATGCCTCATAACATGCTATAAATTCTGCCTCCATAGTGGAAGAAGCTATGAGTGACTGCTTAGCACTCCTCCAAGAAATAGCTCCTCCAGCAAGCAGAAAAATATAGCCTGAAGTGGATCGACGACTATCTTGACATCCAGCAAAATCCGAATCTGAATAACCAATGATCTCGAGTTGGTCTGACCTTCTATATGTAAGCATGTGATCTTTTGTTCTTTGTAAATATCGCATAACCCGTTTGGCTGCTTTCCAATGATCCATTCCAGGGTTACTCAAATATCTGCCCAATAATCCAACAATGTATGCTGTATCTGGACGAGTACAAATTTGAGCATACATTAGACTCCCAACAGCTGATGCATATGGGATCTTTTCCATTTCCTTAACCTCAAGGTCATTCTTAGGACACTGACTTAAACTGAATTTATCTCCTTTAGCCACAGGGGTATCTCCTGGTTTACAATCCTGCATGCCAAATCTTTTAAGCACATTTTCGATATAGCTCTTTTGTGATAACCCAAGTATACCCCGAGAGCGATCCCGGTGTATCTTAATTCCTAATACAAAAGAGGCGTCACCAAGATCTTTCATTTCAAATTTCTTCGATAGAAATCTCTTGGTTTCGTGCAATAAGCCTATATCATTGGTGGCAAGCAGTATGTCATCAACGTACAATACCAAGAAAATACACTTACTCCCACTGAACTTATGGTATATACAATCATCCACAGTGTTCATCTCGAAACCGAATGAGACTATCACTTGATGAAATTTGTAATACCATTGACGAGAAGCTTGCTTAAGCCCATAGATGGATTTCTTTAATTTGCAAACCATATTCTTTGGGTCTCCCGACTCAAAGTTTTCTGGCTGCACCATATAGATCGTTTCATCAATGTCACCATTTAGAAACGCTGTCTTAACATCCATCTGATGTAGCTCAAGATCAAAATGCGCTACAAGTGCCATAATTGTCCTAAAAGAGTCTTTCGTTGAAACCGGAGAGAAAGTCTCTTTATAATCAATGCCTTCCTTTTGAGTAAAGCCCTTAGCAACAAGACGAGCCTTATATCTCTCTACATCACCCTTCGAATCCCTCTTGGTTTTAAATATCCATTTACAACCAATGGGCTTCGCACCTTCAGGTAATGGAACGAGATCCCAAACGTCATTGTCCTTCATAGACTTTATCTCATCCTTCGTGGCATCCATCCACTTTTGAGAGTTAGAACTATGCATGGCTTGACGGACATTGATCGGATCATCATCCATCAATCCAACGCTTTCCTCATGTTCTTGGAGAAATACTATGTAATCATCCGAAATAGCACTTCTCCTCTCTCTAGTGGATCTCCTTAATGACACAAGTTCCTGAGGTTCTGGTTCTTGAGATTGTTGAGTTTGTACCTGAAGGGGTTGAATGACTATGTCTGGTTGTTCTTGATATGCAATTTGATCAACGTCAGGGATAGAAGCCTGAACATTATCAAAAGCAATTGTAGGAATAGGAACCAATCCCTCTTGTACAAAAGGAACAGGATCAAATTCATCCTCAAAGACAAAGTCTCTAACCTTATTTCTTCCCCTAAACTCAACATCCTCAAAGAATGTTGCATTTCCCGTCTCAAAAATAGCCTTAGTAGTGGGATCATAAAATTTGTAACCCCTTGACCGTTCAGGGTAACCAATGAAATAGCAGCTCACTGTCTTGGAGTCCAATTTCTTTTCATTGGGCCTATAAGGCCTTGCTTCTGCTGGACAACCCCAAGTATGTAAATGCTTTAGACTAGGCCTTTTGCCAGTCCCAAGCTCATAAGGTGTTTTAGCTGCTGCTTTTGTTGGTACTCTGTTAAGAATGTAAGCTGCAGTCTTGAGTGCTTCACCCCAGAGGGATTCAGGTAAGGTGGAATGACAAATCATACTCCTCACCATGTCCTTAAGTGTCCGGTTTCGTCTCTCAGCTACACCATTCATGCTAGGTGAACCTGGCATAGTATATTGAGGGACTATCCCGCATTCCTCTAGGAATTTAGCAAAAGGTCCTGGACGTTGTTCACCTGATCCGTCATATCTGCCATAGTATTCACCACCACGATCAGATCTAACGGCTTTAATTCTTTTGTTGAGTTGAAGCTCAACTTCAGCCTTATATGACTTGAACACGTCCAAAGTCTGTGACTTCTCATGTATGAGATATAGGTAACCATACCGAGAGCAATCGTCTATGAACGATACAAAGTATTGTTGACCATTCCATGAAGCCACAGGAAATGGTCCACAAATGTCCGTATGTATCAATTCTAAGACATCCGTAGCTCTATTGGCACCAAATCTCCTTTTGTTTGTTTGTTTCCCTTTAATACAATCAACATAGATATCAAAATTTGTAAAATCAAGGGAATCAAGAATTCCATCTGACACAAGTCTTTCTATCCTTTTTCTTGAAATGTGTCCCAATCGCTTATGCCATAATACAGCAGAATTCTCATCGGTTAATTTACGTTTTATGCCACGAGAATTAACATGCAAGGTTTCGTTATAAGAAGCAACTGTATCAAGCAAATATAGGTTATCTTGAAATGATAAAGAACCGGTGCCAACAACATTTGAATTTAAAGAAAGACTAAACTGACTATTTCCAAATGAACAACAGTATCCAGATTTGTCCAAAGCAGAAATAGAAATCAAATTCCGCCTAAACGACGGTACAACAAAGGTGTCTTTCAAATCCAAATAATAACCAGAACTTAATAATAACCTAAAATTCCCTATAACTTCAACTTCTGCCGATTTGCCATCTCCCACATAGATGAATCTTTCAGCATCAATCGGCTTTCGGCAGCTGAGGCAACCCTGCATAGACACACTTATATGAGTAGTGGCACCTGAATCAATCCACCAAGTGTGTCTTGGCACTGAAGTTAAATTAACCTCAGAACAAACCAAATTGAGAAGCATACCTTTCTTTGCACGCCAAGCATGATACTTGGTGCAGACCTTCTTCATGTGTCCAGGTTTACCACAAAAGAAACAAGCAACATTTCCATCATTTTTATCCTTTTCTTGTTTCTTCTGTGCTGGACCTTTAGCAGCTTCATTGCTTTTCTTTCTTTTCTTCTTTTTGTCCTTAGATGTGCTAGCCAAGTGAGCACTTTCAGTCTTCTCTTGCTTCAATCTTTCTTCCTCTTGCACACAATAAGAAATTAACTCATTAAGAGTCCATTTCTCTTTCTGGCAGTTGTAACTGACCTTGAATTGGCTGAATTGTGCAGGAAGAGAAATCAAGACAAGATGCACTAGAAGATCCTCAGAAATTTCCAGATCTAGTGTCTTTAATCTTGAAGCCAGATGAGACATTTCCATAATGTACTCCCTTATGTTTCCTTTTGCTTTGTACCTCATTGAAATCAAGCTCGCCAAAAGCGTGCTTGTTTCAGCCTTATCATTCTTTGCAAAGCATTTCTCTATAGTCTCAAGGAAACCCTTGGCAGTAGTGACCTCATCAGGTACAGTGCCCCTGAAGACTTCTGGAATGCCTTTCTTAATGATCATTAGACTCATTCTGTTAGAACGATCCCATCTTTCAAGTTCCTTTTTATCCTCAGTGGAACTAGAATCTGTAACAGTGGGACGTTCAACCCTTATGGCCAAGTCCAGATCAAGGCAACCGAGAACGATTAATACATTCTCTTTCCATTCCTTGAAGTTAGTCCCATTCAGCATAGGAATGGAATTAACATTAGCAGATATTGATGCAGATGATGCAGATGATGCAGTAGCTGAACAAAGAACAAAATCACATATTCACATAAGAATTCACATAAAACAACCAATAAAATTCAAACAATGACATATCCCATCACAAGAAACCTGTAACAACATTAATATTTAGTCTTTGGACAGAAATATTAACTTGTAAGTGGTGTTCTTGGTGTAGTGATCAAATATTAACAATAAATTATGTCAAATAATAAGCTAATCTTTGGATCCACTTATTATTCACATACCAAAAATAACCATATAATTGTTACATATTTATCACCACAGGTATGAATTTAATTCGGCCAAATATTAAGCTTCCTTTGGGCCGATTAATATTCGCATGAATTAAATTCACACAACCATCTTAATATCACAAATTAATCAACATCCACAAAAGAGGCTACTTTGGCAGCTTATTGGTTCAATTAATTAATTTGATGATATTAATCATCTAAAAAAAAAACACAATTTGAATTTTAAAGTTGCATCCAAAATTGACCCCAAAAAATTTAAAAAAAAAATGTTGAAAAAATCAACTGGTCAAAGTCAACGGTCAAAGTCAACGTTGACAGTTGACTATTGACCCACCCCGGGTCAACAGTAGACCGGGTCAGGTTGACCCAACCCGGTTCCAACCCAGATCCACATTCCTTTTTTTTTTTTTTTTTTTTTGTTCTGGGTCACCCAGGGGTTGAGCCCCTGGGATTTTGCTGGTTACGGGCCCAATAAATCCAGGCCCGTGTCCAGCCTTTACTCCTCTTGTTTTTTTTATGTTCTGGGCCGAAGCCCAGAACCACCTCACTCCCAGGGGTCGCGACCCCTGGGTAACGATGCCAGGCGGTTGGCACTGCCAACCGCCAAGCGTGCTCCTCCGGCATCCTTCTCACCGGCGGGACTGCACGGTCGCACGCAGAGGGGGCCGTCGCCGGCGGCGGAACAGCAATCCGTCGGCAAAACCCAAGAACAACAGCCCTTCTTTTCCCCCTTTGGCGTGACCAAAATCGCCGGCTTAACAGCGGCTTTTGGCCGCCGTTTACCTCCTCCACCGCGGCCAGAGGCCGTGACTATTCCTTTCCGGCCAGGCCCGAGGGTCTCGGCCGAAGTTCCTTGCCGGCGGCAGTGAGATTGCCGCCGGTATACCAAAGGGTTACTAAACCCACAGATAAACGATTCAAAGAAATCGTATATACAGACCGTGTTCATCATTTTTTTATTTTTATTAATAACAAAAAGTTATACGACAACAGAAACTCAATGAACAAGAACTCATTCAATGCTGATCCATATAATACATAAACGACAGCCTCAAAATTAATGCATATCATCGTGCGTTTATGCCAATCCGAATTCAATAAAACAAAGAACCATAATCGTTCTCAACATAAAAAAAAAATTCAACCGAAAATTGTTGAGAAAATATTTCTCAATAATTCAACATGAAATTGCTCTGATGCCACTTGATAGACTGGATTGAACTAAAATTTCTACAGGATCGTTCATGTCAAACTATTGAGAAAAATCATACCAAATTGCGGAAGCGTACCTGAATTCATGATCTTGGATTGATATGGGTTATTGCCTTCCAATTCAATACGTATTCCTTTAATTCTTTTCTGAAGATGGGATTTCAGAGAAGTAGGAATATCTGAAAACTTTCTGAATGAATAATACGTATGAATTGGGGACCATAACCAAAATATATAACATTTGTTATTTTAGTGTATTTTCAGTTTCGCCCATCATAAAATCTGGAAATTACAAATTGGTATCTACACATATAATATTAACAAATATAACCCATACATTATTTTTAATACCCAATAAAGCCTTTTAACTTTATCTTAATTATATCACTTTAATTTAGGCTTTACTTTAAGATAGCATTATATAACACATTTAATTACATATGTGTGCCCACATGAAAAATTATTTTCTAACAGTTGGTTGGTATTCATAACCGAAAACCACAACTTATTAATCGTTGTCGAGTGATGTGGTTATAATTCTTTTTGTTTCTCGTGCAGTTTGAAGGGATAATTTTGTAATTTTATCTCATTCATGTAATTGTCAATCTTTTCCCTCCAACAATAAGTCCATTTTTTAGAGGAAAAATATTAGGTGACCCACCTATTACTTTTTTCCACCTTATTTTCTTTTATATTGAAACTTCCCTCCTACTAAACATCTTACTTTACCAATTTCCATCCTAAGATCCCTCAAACATTTTCTTTCCTTCCACTTTTGATTCGTACCAAACATAGGGTTAAAGTTCAGTCATTAAATTACGTCACTTTAGGGGCATTTACAACAAATAATAATAATAATAATCACGAAAAGGGATTGAATTTTTTATTTTAAATAATTGTGTTTTCTTTTAGATTTGAAAATTAAAGTGATGTTTGGTTCTATAGAATAGAATACGAATGCAATGAAATGAAAAAAAAGGAACAAATTTAATGATTTATTCTCATTTCATTGTTTTGGTTAAGCATTAAAATTATCATTAGAATTATAATTATCCCTTTGTTGAATCATTAATTATGTTTTAAAACATTTTTTTAGCAATTTTAAACTAAATTCAAAATATGTTCTAATATTATTTTTTCCTCTCTCGTTTATAGCTTTTTTATGTGACTAATACTTATTATATGACTACTTACTCAAACAAGAAGATAAAAGTAACTATAATATGAAAATATTTTTCACTCTTAAAAATGTAAATATTTCTTATACATGTTAATACTTATCTAATTATTTCTTTTTTTGAGGAAATTTATATAATTATTATGTATTACCGCTCTTGCGTTCCTCTCCAAATAATATAAAAAATCGAATAGAAAAGCAAATTATTAGAAACATTGAAGACAAACCTCAACTTTTCCTTAAATAAATAAATGAGACACAAACCTCAAATAGGCAACAGTGTAAATAAAGAAAAATATGTATCCATTTATTACCCGAATAAATGTGAGGAGGCGTCCTTCAGTCTCCCCCTAACAGATAACGATTAGTCAGGCCACTTTTTTTCTTTTTCTTTTCTTTTTTTGCTTTTTGTTTTTTGGTCCTCGGTCTTTTTTAGTTTGCATCATTTGGTCTCTTGTTTTTGTTTCTTCTCAATTTTCGATTTGTTTTCCTCCTAATATCTTATATATTTACTTTTCTACTTTTTTTAATCCTCTTTCTTTTTTATTTACATTTTCTTCGTCACTCACTTTTATTTCTCCTCGCTTTTCTCCTTATTTAAATATGATTTTTTTTTTTCTTGAGGCACTCTCAAATGTTATTTTTCTTGTAAACAGTATAATTTTTACTTTATCTTCTTAAAATAGTTTTTATATCATGTATGTTCTCACTCAAACGGTTTTTATTTTATTTTTTTCCTGTAGCCCTTATAAATATTTGTGACCTAATTACGCTGCTTAAAGATTTTTCACCTGATCAAGAAATTGACTGAACAGCGTGAAAAGACAGGTCCACAAAAACAATTACAGTGGCAAATGCATAATATTGTTAGAGAAATTGTTGGTAGAACAGGAAATAAGAAAATCTAGAAATGCAAATATGTTTGAGGCATATAGAAATATTTTCTTTAAACTTTTTATTTGTCCTCATCTTTAAATTTGCTAACAGATTATAACAGCAAATTATCCTTAACATGCAACAAATCTTTGAACATAATATCTACTAATAATATTGTGTTCTTGAGCAAGAATGAAGCCTTTAAATTTTAGAGATTTAATAACATACAATACAAGGGTGTCATTTCAAATCATTGCAATCATATCTAACTCATGTAATTTTTCACACATAAAAATATCTTTTTATGTCAAGATGTATCTTCATATAATATCACAACTATTACGACAAGTATATCTGTTAGTAATAGATATTCTGGTTTATATAAAACCATACAACCAATAAATATATCAGTTAAAAGCAATTCAAAAGACAAAACTTAAGAAATAGAAGAGAGAGACAGAAGAGACAGAAGAGACAGACAAACATAAAGAAATAGAACAACAAAGAGATAAAAGGATAAGATACAATAGAATCAAGAGAAAGGACATAGTGGAAGATAAGTCATTTATTGTTTGGCATTGTTTTTCTAAAACAGTTCTCGAAGAACAAAAGAAAAAAGCATATGTGGATAAGAAAAAGAATTATTCTCAGAAAATAATTTTTCCCTCGTGCTTATTTATTTATTTTTAATGGATCTATATTGATCCTAGCCCTTCAATCCATCCATGATGTAATCCCAGCTAGTTATCCCCACCATGATGATCCAAATCATGTCATTGATGAAGGGAAATATTAGTTGTTATCGTTGTTTTTATATTCTTAATAACAGAAGAGGACAACAAAGTGCACTTCTCTTTTTGTTTAGCTTTAACATAAAATTAATATATATTTAATATTGTAATTTTATCTTATACATAAAAAAAACTTTATTTTCATAAAAATATTTTAGTTCTAACTCAAACTGTGTAAAATTGTCGCATATTACAATGTAAAGCCAAAGTATGCTACAGAGTAAAGCTCTTACATATTACAGTACTTTCAGTTCTAACTCCCAGTTTTAACTTATTTCTCAAATACTCTATTATTCTCTTTGGTTCCAAACTTCTAGTTTTTTACTTTCTAATTTCTAGTTTATAATACACACTATACTACATAGTCGTTTAAAAAGAATAGAAAATAAATAAAAATAAAATAAATAAAAAAACTTCACCACTTTCCACTTCAATATACACGCCTATTGACTTGACCTTAACAGCGATCTTGGCCCCATAAACAATCCTGCATATTGGCCCGACCTCAATAGAGATCTTGGCCCTTTGGCCAAACTCGACAACAATCCTATCTCGGTCATGTTGTCGATCCAAATCATGTCTTTGATGAAGGAAAATATTAGTTGTGATCGTTGTTTTTCTATTCTTGATAACACAAGAGGACAACAAAGTGCATGCACTTCTCTTTTTGTTTAGCTTTTAACATAAAATTAATGTATATTTGATATTGTAATTTTAATATAATCTTATAAAAAAAAAACCTATATTTTCTTAAAAATATGTCAATTTTAGCTCAAACTGTATAAAGCTCTCATATGCTACAATGTAAAGCAAAATTATACTACAAAGTAAAGCTTTTACATATTGCAATACTTTCAATTCTAACTTACAGTTTCAATTTATTTTCCAAACAACCGTATTACTCTCTTTGGTTTCAAACTTCTAGTTTTTTACTTTCTAGTTTCTAGTTTATAATACACACTATACTACATAGTCCCTTAAAAAGAATAGAAAATAAAAAAATACTTCATCACTTTCGACTCCAATATACACGCCTAACATCCTATTTGCGTTTCATTCACAACCTATCTAAGTATATATTTCTTCACTTCAATGTCCAAAAAACAACTCTCTCTCTTTCGTTTCGTTCGATCGCCGCTAACCTCTACATCCACTCCTCACTTTCACCTAGCCTTCTTCTCGTTGGCATCCTCGGCCCTTGGGTATTTGTTTTCTAGTTTTTATTGTATTTTTTTATTACGTATGACATATGTATTTGAGCATTGTTAGGCATCCAATATGTATTAATTTTTTAAGTTTTATCTCCATATATTTCCCATTTTGGTAAATTATTAGTTTGAATTTTTTCTTCTTTATAACTCTTAATCCGATCAACCCACCCAATCTACCCGAACTTTAATCAGTTAGGTTGCTTTTAAAATTTGGGTTTATTGGGTGGATTAGATTTAAAATCAAGCCACCTAAACTTTAATTTAGTGGTTTGAAAAATCTAAAAAATCCACCCAACCCACCCAATATTCACCCCTAATATCTCTTATATACCGTCTTCTTCCACATAGCAAAAACCATATAAATCTTGTTTTTTATATGTTTGTTAATGGTTAATATTTGTTGCCTGGTTTTGCTTGAGTTGATTTGCAATTTGTACCAAGGTAATTTAGATTTTTTTTAGAAAATTACATGTTGTGTTATATTTCTAAAAATTATGTTTATTTATGTTTCATTTAAAAAGTTTATTCCACACTATCATTCACATTATATATTAAGTTATGCTACAAATAAACATATGCGGCATTTATGAAAAATAAATTTTAAAACATAACAAGTATAAAAATTCCCCCTCTTTTCCCTTTTGCTTGCCAGTTTGCTGCTTTAATGATGAAATCTTAATTATTAAAAGCTCAAAAAGCACGCCCTCAAGGGGAAAAAATCCAAGAAACTGTATAAAAATTCCTCATTATGTGAAGCAAATTCTAAGAAATATTGGGCTCTATAATCGTTGCTGTTGAGGGATACGAGGTGAGCAGTAAATATTGCCTTCTAGAAGGGCGATTGTCGAAAGCCCATAACAATCTGGTTGTTGATGGCCTTAAAACTCGCGCCTGAGCTCCACAACACCGACGACGCAACATTGGCACCAAAGTGGTAGAAGAAGAAGAAGATTCAAGCATGGTTCAAAAAAAAGGTTGTTTTAAGAAGAAAAATACAAAGGGAACGACAATTGTTAGCTAGGGAGTACATGTTTGAGATAAAAACAGAGAAAGGACCAAAATAGAGAACTTGGCAACCCAAATTCTATTAACTTAAATCTAACAAAAATTCACCAGGAATGAGATCTTGATGTGAATAGCTTTTAAATATTATACACTACTGAATAGTGCTCATCAAATTCTTTTGTGTTTGTATTTGATTTTTTTTTTTTTTGCTTATACGTGTTTTTTTTTTGTTTTGATAATGATATGTGTTTTTTCCTCATTATTTCTTGTGATTTTAAAAAAAAAGAAATACTATAATAAGACCCTTTACAACACTTATTTAAAAAAAAAATGAGTCTAATCTATAAGACTTATTTTTTAAAAAATTGTTAGATTTAATTCAATGGTTTGAAAATTTCACCTCCACCTATTTACAATGGACCCTCCCTTACACAATTAAAATTAAAATTGAAATTAAAAAAGCCTAATAATTTAACAAAAAAATAAAGGAAAAAAGATTAAAAAATAACTCCAACTACCACAACCGTGGCCCCTGGAGAACAGTCAATCAAAGGCAGTAGCCAAGAGGGGGGGCGGGGAACTTACGGAGGAGGAGGAGGTGCTTCGCGATCCAACAACAGAGTGCCAGCTCAATGGTCGTGACTAGCTTTGCGACCCAAAGTGATCGCAATTACCACAGTGTCATGATGGACATTCGTGCCTGGCGGTGATCCCTCGGGTGGGTAGCGTTCGCATCATGACGCCTTGCGAAGGACCTTCCTGGCCCACTACCTCACGGCGATTTTGTCGGATCGTGGCAAAGGTTGCAAAGGTCAGTCACAACGATTTCATTAAGTGTGATCGCAAGGGTTGCGATCTTCGACGATCTCTATCACAATGGAGATGATGGAGCGATGAGCGACCCAGGTGAGATCTCGGTGAACTTCGATCTTTCATACGCGAGCAATTGCATCAGTTCAAAGGATTTCATTTGTGAGCAGCCGCCATGGGTGAGAAGGTCGTGGAAGGAGTAGGAATTATGACAGTTCATGCTGGAGTCGCGATTGCTATTGAGCTTTGAGGTCGTCGAAGGTCGGCGACAAGCCCCACCCTGAGGCAGCGAAGATCCAACGTTTTATTTTTGGAATTTTTTTTGGGTTTTTTTGAGATTGTATTTTATTTCGTTTTTGAATTTTCAATTTTTTAGTTTTGAAAATCTCATGCATTTGGGCTCATTTTATTTGTTGTGGGATTTTTAATTTTTGAACTATCAATTTCATATCCAATGGATATAAAAATGTATTATTAATGAGATCTTTTGGAGGGTTTCATCATAGTCTTGTCAAAAAACACTCTTTTAATTTTCAATATTTATAGTTTAAAATTTTACCTGATACCACCAGGTGCATGATGCTCATACAGGGTCAAATTTAGTGCAATCAAGCATATGTTGAACCCAATTCATCAAAACATTTGAGTCGTACATGTCAACAAAACTATGCTACATGCCTTTGGATAATTCACAACAGATAGCGCGCCTCAACCGCATACTATCAGTCTCTCCCGTTTTAATTATATATTTTTATACATATAAATATAAGTAAAAAAAAAAGTTTAAATTGGTTAATAGAGTGTCATATTTGTGTTAACCTGTTTATGACGTTTATTAGATAGGCTATTTTGGGTCAATTTCGTGTTAATGGCTTAACTCAGTTTGATTGTTTAATCGTGTTTAATAGATTCAACCCATTTTAACTCAAAAACCCATTTAAAGAGAAGACAAATCTGTTAACTTTACGTAGATTTCAATAGTGTTATCACGCCAACTGTAGCAGCACCATCCGCTAAAATCTGTCCCTTTTTAATACATTTACCTCGCGCAACTTGGGGTTTTTGATGCATACAAGTATTTTTGTTAGAACGTTGATATATAACTAATGGAATGCTTAAAGTATCTCTATTGCCCGATAAAATGATCTTCTCAGTATCGGTATAAATGATCTTTCCCTCATGTTCGGCTATAGTGGGAACCCCGGAATCTAGAGCCACTTGGCATTCCAACCCATATTATCAATTCTTTACAAATTTCCTTTTTTAATATATAATAAATGTCATAAAAACTAAGAAATAGAACCTTTACCTTGGGTTGAGTACAAAACAAGTTCATGATTCAATTTCCCAATATAACTCAATCCCCTATCCAAGTTCGTTTCAACAAAAAGTATCAATAATTAATCAAAAAGGATCTTGAACGCGTAGGCCATAACGTCAAAGTAAAATCCAAAGACCACACAAGAACTTTAAAATCACAGATTCTCAAATTACAACTACACCGTTTGGTTCACAAGTTTTAACAAAAATTTAAAATTTTATAAGAGAAAATATTGTAGCAAAATAGTTCAAACTATGATTTAAACGTACAAAACAAACAAGCAGTACAAAATTCGAGACCAAACTTTAAGAGTCCAAACCAAAACTTGAAGAAAAATGAATTTTCTCATAATTTTATAAAACTATAAAGAAATACTAATAAACTAAAGAAACAAGTATAGTGTAGAGAGAAGAAAAGATCAAGGTTTTTTTTTATTCTTTCATTGAATAGTCTCTTTTTTCCTTCCTTCTTTCTTTCTTTTGCTCGTTTCTCATCACTTCTTAAATTGATCTTGCATTTCCTTCTTATGGACTTCTTATGGACATTATCAACGGAACTTTGGAGAATTATCTAGGAAGCTTTGTAGACTTGTCAAGGAAGCTTTCCACATTGTTAGCTTATCAAGAAAGTCTGGGAAAATTATTGTAGAGACATTCACATATCAATTGGTTCATAACACTCCTCTTTGAATATTTATCACACAATATGCCTCAATAAAACCTTTTTAGGAAAAAACTCGGAAAAATTCTAATGAAGGAAAAATAGTACATTAATCTCTTTATATTACATTTTAACAGGCAAAAGCACCGGACAACATCGAAGGGGTATTCATTGGATCGAATCAACCAACCAAAGCAATTGATCTAATCCAATTCATTTTGGACGAATAACCAACTTTAATTAATTTGGATATAAATTCTTAAAACCAAACATTGATTGGATTAGGTTGGATGCTCATTTTATCTTCAAAACATCCAATCCAACCTCTATTTATATTGAATATAAAAATTATAAATATATAATGTATTTATATTATTGATCAAAAATTTGGAGTTGGATCCATGGATTATATATTTCTTTTTATGTTTATCAGTTTTTTTTTTTATGAACTTGTTATATTTATCACTTTATGACTTTATTTCCATTGCAAATGTTGATCAATGAACTTTGAAGTTTGTAATTTGGAGTTTAAATGCTTATTTGGACTTATAGATGCTAATTTTTTTAATCTTTTTTCAACTGTAGACTGTATTTAAACTATCTTCAAAAGATTACATGCATAAATCAATTATGGAAAAAGTAGGAAAAAAATTGTACAAAAATCTTTGAGTTAAATACCGATTGGACCAATCCAATACAAACCATTCTCAATTGGATTGGATTGGATTGGGTTGCATGCTACTATAGATTAGATTGGATGGAATTTCTAAAAACCAACATTTGATTAGATTGGATGTTACATGATTAAAATGTATTAGATTGAATTAGATGGGCGCCCCTAATCACTAGTACCGATGATGTCACCAACGGCCAAGAAATGCTATATTTACATGAAAATAATATACTTGTATGTAAATATAAAAATTTAACAACATCTTCGGTGATCGAAAAAAATATATTTACATAGAAATACAACATTTTCATATAAATACAAAAACAGCTAGCAAAGTTACCAAACATCGCCAGAACCAGCAATGTCATCGGCAGTTTCGAAAATGTTGTCTTTAAATAAAAATACATTATTTTAACCTAAATATAAAAATTAATTGTCAAAGGTAGCAGATATCACCGACACCAACGATATACTAGTGACCGAGAAATACTATATTAACACATAATATTATATTTTTATGTAAATACAAAAAATTATGGATGACGTCGTCAGATATTGTCAACACTGGAAACATTACCGATGACCTAAAAATACCACCAAAAACCAAGAGGAAAAAGAAAAACACTACAAGTTAGTGTGAGATATCTACCTGTCTCATCTGAAACTTCTATTCACAATAATTGTTGGGGGGGGGGGGGGGGGGGGGGGGGGGTGGGGGGGGTGCGGCGGGGGAAGCACACCCAAATCAATTACAATCTTCAATGAGCTTAATTGATGCCCAAGTCTGTGCACCATCTGCAAGCTTGCTAGCTTTCCTCCACTTGAACCCATCTCTGCTTAGTTGAATTCACAACAAACAACTCAACCTCTTCACACTTAATCGCACAACAATACATTATATCAACATTCTCCAACTATTTGTGGCTCCTAGACATAGTAACAGTGGTTAAACTAGCGCAGCAGCAACAACAACTAGCTTACTGTCGGCCATGCACAACCACCTCTGTCTCCTGATGATGCGGGTCTGACAATACCACTGACACGGATCATTTCTCTGAACTCCGATCTACCAAACGCCAGAAACATCGAGCTCAAACATTGCTATAAAAACACTGCTTCTGCTCCGTCGGAGATTAGATCTCTAGCTCTAGCGACTCGACGAGATCTTCATTGAAGACGAAGAGAGATCTCCACCAGATCTCTGACAGGATTCCAGCCTTGCAACATCGTCGCGAAGATCTCCGAGGCTATGCGATCCCCACAGTACCGAAGCCATCGCGATTTCACTCTTCTAGCTGTCGTTGCAATTTCGGACTTCCAAATGTCATCGAGCATTCAACTTGGATGGTTCTTGCGACCATTGCTGGTGGATATGGAAGGCTAGTTCTCTACACTTATTGTCTCTGTCTGAGCACGCCAGCAAAGGTAGAAGGTCATCTGGAGAGAGAGGGAAGAGAGAGTGAATAGAATGAAAAATTAGATCTAAAAATGAGGTATTTTAGGGTTTTACTTTTTATAAAATACTGATTTATTCTAAATATGACATTTTCTTTATATTTTTCAAAGAATTGACATTATTTCCTAAGTGAATAACAAAATCCGCAATTTTCTATTATTTCAATTGAAGGTATAATATTTAAATAAACCTAAAACATAAAATATAAAAAGAAAAATATCTCCTAAGAAAATAAAGGGTTGATTTCTAACAAATTATTTTCACTTGACTTTTCAATTGATGTATTGACCACGTTCACAACATCAGATTCCATAAAACGTAATTGGTCACTTTCAATCCAGTTTAGAGTGCCATGTACAAACAAGCTGTCATGGCTTGACTTTCTAACCAAGGGCACAGCCTCACATGGATAAGAGTGGATGGTCGCCCCTTTACGGATTTTTTCTTTAATATTATATATTAAATGTTATCAAATTCATATCCCCAATATAAATATATATACACACTTTTCCTCCTCTAAAATTCTATATTACTTCACTTAATTTTTTGTGATAATGTTAGTATATGCTTCACCCACTCACTAATTTTTCTGGCTCTGCCTCTGCTTTCAACCAATAGAGCCTTTTGAACCATGTTCACAACATCAGATTCCACAATGCAAGCTAGTCAACCATTCTCCTTACAAACTCCAATCCAGCTCGGAGCGCCATGCACTTGGCATTGTGGGGAAGAATAATTCCTTGGGCCATGTGGATATGCAAAACACCCTAAGAGTCTTGAAGAACTGCACCTCTACCAATCAACCCAATATTCTGCTGCAAATAAAAATCCACATTTAACTTAAGCATTCCAACAAGAGGAGGCTGCCAACCCTTTCTTTGAACAACATCGTATTGTTTCTCTACGCCAAGAGCCTCTGCACAGTTTTGATAGTCACCAAGCACTTACCCAATTGTTTCCAGCACTCCTTTATAATCCATCGAGGTTCGATCATGGACCAATAGATTGTTGCTCCACAAAGTATGCTCCAATGACTCCTCATACTCCTGACAAACCTACACATCTGCTCACAATCCACTCCTTGACAAGCTAAATCATCAAATCTAGGAAGGATATCATGCAAAGCTTGCCACATGAAAATTTTAATTTTACTAGGATTCCGGAGACTCCACAGCTTTTGCCACCACTTACTATCAAGTCTAACATCAGAGGAGGTCATATTTCTCTTCATTTCCATCGCTGCTCTATACCTAAATTTCACGGTGTAGAGACCTTTGTTATCATAATCTTATACTAGCTTATCTTTGTATCCACAAGCGCCGATAGGAATACTAAGTACTATCTCGCTATCTACTAGCCATAAACACCGTTCTAACTAGCTCATGATCCCATAACCCATCAACAATTAAATTTCCCGCTCCCCTCCTTGGATTCCTCCAATTAAGAGTAGTAATAGTAGTAATAGGCCTAAACATACTAGGCCTAGGAATCCACGGGTCCAAAGAGATACTAATTTTCATGCCATCCCCCACCTCTATCGGACCCTGAGCTTAAGTAAAAGGGTGTCTGGAAGTATTGATTAGAACAAATTAGTTAAAGATATTGTAGTATGTAAGAGCTTTATATTGTATCTCACTTTTTCTTGATATTGTAGTATGCAAGTGCTTTATACTAAAGCAACTAAAAGATTTGATTGAAACTGATAATGCCAAACACCTTAAAACTCATTTCTAGACAATATACTCCTCCAAATGTAAGAGGAGTTGTTCGTTGCCTCAACACCAGTTAAACCAAATTAACCGAAAATATTATACGTAATTTATTTTGGTTTGATTTATTGTGAAATTTAAAAACCAACCAAATCAAATAACCCAACAAAAATATATAAGCATTAGTAGTTTGGTTTCTGACTTTTCCCTTAAAACTTCACAAAAAATTGCAGCGCACATCCTTAATCTAATTTCTCTATGTTTGTCATGCCCCAGAGTACAAGGGTAACATGGTAGGTTAATTAAGTTAATTAAGTTAAAATTTTAATTAAACACAAGTTAAAGGATGTAATTAATTACAAAAAATGTGACAATTTTCATCTTTTTAAACAAATATTTATGATAATAAAACAAACAAAATAGAACAAGATAAAATAAAATAATAAAAAGAGAGAAATGCACGTTGGGTCCCACGGGCCTACAACTTGTACACACACATAGTATCGATAATATGCAAATTACAACCATAGTCCAAAAATAGAGATAGATTAAAATAATACATGGCTTGATTAATTTATGCAAATAACCTACTCAAGTTTCTTCTACTGCTTATAAGTCTAGTTGGTGGATTCTCTATCGATCCTAAGCTGAATTCCACCCAGGAGAAAAGGTTAGAAAACAAATAAAAAGTGAGCAAAAGCCTCAGTAGGACTATGTTTTAAAAATAGATAAATAATTTAGACATAAAATTTGTCATTCAAGAGAACAGTTAGAAAACAGTATTCAATAAATAAATTCACCTAAATTATCCTTATCAAAATCAGTTCATTCATAAAGTTGTTAGACATGTATGCCCTAAGGAATAAAAATGTAATACGTTTTTTGGAGACATATTAATCAATAAAGAATTTATTCATTTATATATATATATCAAATATTGTCCTCTTTATGTTCATATTTGTTGAATGTATGATAAGCAAATAGTAGTCTGAGACTGTCAGTCTAAACCTTAAGAATTGGGCATATGATGGGATGATTATGCGGTAGACACGATTCTTAAGGTGATGGTCTAAAACATATGATCCGCAATCGAGGGAATAGAGTTGGGTGCTTTATTCATGTAAAGATTGTTATGTTGTCTATATCCCTTTTGGGAGATGGTTTGTCTTAGCCATCGGAGTTAGACTCCGTGAATAGAAACATTGGCACGTTGTCATAGGTGATGAGGTATTGGATCGGGACATAAAGTGAATTGATTTGGATTAATAATTCTGTCTTGGTAAATCGATTCACTTTAGACAATCATTTGTATTGTATCTTAATCATGAGATGAATAATGGGCCCGTTGTCTCGACTTGTGTCTTTTGATGTACCAATGGGTGACTCCCACATCTCTATAGAGGTATGCATGCCGGTACGTTGGAGGCATGACTCTTGATAGCGTAGACTTGTTATTCATAGACATGGAATCCATAGCTCCTCTTTAGGAGTAATGATATCCTCTTATATGCGTTGTTCTGTAATTGAAAAACTAGAGCACTCAACCATTTGGATACATAGGTGTAACCGAATGATATACTATCTTTAGATGGTAAGTTTTCTAATGGTGAGACAATGGAACGTAAGATAAAAATAATCAGGAAGGTAAGACAGAACTTGTCCTTAAGCCGATTATAGATGATCATATGGGGATACGATACACTATGATATGTCATGGAGACTTAGCTACACGAGCTTCGTAATTCTATAAAGTTCGAGAGTGCAGCTTCAATCTTTTAGTGGAGTAGCGTTGGAATTGATAATTGTGAAATGTATATCTGGGATATTGGGTTTCATAATTATCATGAGCTTGAACTTTATAGGTCCATTTTGGTCCCCTTTGCTAGCTCACAAAATCCTATAACGACACGACGTGCTTTTCCAATAATTGGTGACTTATGTCGGAAATATCGGACTGGTTTAAAATTTGTAAGAATCAAATAATTCATGTCTGTTTATTGGTTGAATTAATTTTGTAATAAAAATAAATTTAAGATAAACTTGTTGAATTATTGGATCAGATAATTCTTGTCTGTTTATCGATTGATTTAATTTTGGATAAATTAGATTAAGATAAACTTGTAGAATTATTGTGAATTAATTTATTTTCTTAGAGATTATCTTGATAAAGTTTGTTTTGATCAGATAACTTCTCTATTGGGTTATTTGAATCAAAACTGAAACTTTATCCTTTAGAATCTCGGGTGGAAAATAAAAGATTCGCGAAGATTTTTTCTCGGGAGTTCGGCCTGCCGAATGACGTGGTCGGCCTGCTGAACTAGCCTGTTCGGCATGCCGATCAGGACATTCGGCTTACCGATCAGCGGGAGATAAGATTACGCGTTTTCACACGGATCTTATCAGATATTGATCCAAATTTGATTATGTTTCGAGTTTTTGAGACCTAATCTGATATGGACTGACCCCATGACCAATAGCTATAAAAAGGAAGTGAGTCTCATGATTTACTCAGATCAATTTGAGAGATTAAGAGTGATACTCTTCTAGTGAGCATCTGAAAACTCCCTAACAGCTTTTGTTCACAAATCACGAACACTAGCTTTGGGTTCTCTCTATTGGTTGGAAGGAGAGTCACCGGTGGAAGAGCTGAACATGTGAGCCCACACTCACTCCGGTTGTGGATAGAGAATAGCAAAGAAGATCAGTTGGTTGAGGCTCTTCTGGAACGTTACTTCTCTACACAGGTTGCGGAGGTTCTTCGGCACACTGAGGTTAGTAAGATCTGTTTAATTTATACATATAACATGTCAAACTTGTGTTTTGAAAATTACTCTAATAAAAAAATTTTAAAATTCCGCTGCACACTTTGTTTCCAACAAAAGTACCTTTTTATCTTTCTTGGGCAAACCATAATTATCACCACCAAAGTGGCCCAATTGGGTTTCGGGACCTACCTCCAAGGTCGCACACTACACGACCTGATATCTGAATGTGGCATCATGCTCATCTATGTATTTCTATAGTTATTTAAATCTCATTTTACCAGGTATAGTCATTTACATTCATTATGTGGTTCATTATGAAAATCACCTCAAACTACTGTTTGTGAAAACAACTAATCAAAAATCCTTTTTCAATCAATCATTAAAAACATTTGAAAGAAATCATTTTTAAGGCCAAAAATCATTTAAAAACTTGGCTACCAATAGAAGGGGTATAAGTCCTACCTCAATATCCGTGCCGATGTCCCACACCGCAGTCTCGGTCTGCTATATATTAGCTCCATGGAACCATGAACAACCTTAAATATAAACTAAGTTTATCAGTATCTAGCTTAAGATATCCTATGTTGCTAAGCTATCTCATGGTGTTCTAGTGTGCCGTTTAAGCCCATAAAATTATACTGCAAGATTAAATCTCAATCGGGGTTCAAAACAATGAAAATGGGTGAAAAATGACAAATTTTTACTATGCCCAGTTGGCCTGACAGTTTTCCTGATCCGGCCTGCCGAACTGTGCAGTTTGGCCTACTGTCAAATCAGGTCTGGCCTGCTAAACTTTTCTAGGTTCGGCCTGTCGAACTGGAAAATTTTAAAATTTTCTAGAATTGGGTCTCGGCCTCCCCAAGCCCAATTCTCATTTTCACCTATTTTCCTCAATTATCAAGCATGAAAAATACTCATAGATGATAAAAAAACATAATAGAACACCTTTAGACTAGTTTAAACAAGATTTACATAGAAACACTCAAGAAAATCCAAAAATGAGACAAATAGAGGAAAAATAGAAAAACTTGCTTCAAATTCATTTCTCATCAAACTAAGCTTAGATTCTAGATATTTTAGATTCCACTAGCTTAGATTAAGGGTTCTCTATGCATAAGGAAGCTTGGATTTCAAAGTGCTGAGAAAATTAAAAAATTTAGAAAAAGTTTAGAATTTGAAAACTAACCTTAATTTAATCTTTGATTCGAAGTTGTGGTTGCCAAATCACGTTCCTAAGCTTCCAATTTAACTGAGGATTGAAGTTTAAACTCAAAAGTTTTTGAATTAAGAGAGAAAGAAGAGAGAAAGAGAGAGCCAGTGAGTGAGAAAGACGAGAGAGAAAGAGTGGGCTGAGAGAGAGAACGAGAATGAGTAAAAGAGAGAGGGAGAGGAGGGGTTAAATAAAGAAGAGAGGAGGTGGTTTTTTAGCAAGAAAATAGTGTGCAGCACACAGATTCTAAATAGGATATGTTTGGTATTTGACAAATTATTTTGTTTAAAAATTAAAATAACAAATACAAATAACGATAATCAAATGTAATTAAAAATGACTAAAACAAAATAATTAGACATAACATTAATTTAGAAATATCACAAAATAGTTAGATTAAGTTTGAAAATTCATCATGGCACACTAATCCACTATTTTACATACTAATGTCACTTAATTAATTTCGGGGCGTTACAGTTCTGTACCCCTCAAAGAAATTTCGCCCTTGAAATTACAAATCGACTCAGAAACAAAACAAATATAGATATAACTCATGCATAGTCGATTCTAATACCTAGGTGGCTTCATCAACCTCGTGATGTTGCCACACGACCTTCACTAACAGTATGTCATGACGACGTAAGTTGATCACTTTTCGATCAATGATCTGGACCGGCACTTCCTCATATGTCGTGTCTTTCTGAATCTGTACATCGTGGAATGAGACTATCTTGTTCTGCTTAGGCAGACACTTCCAAAACATCGACATTACATGAAATACATCGTGAACATGAGAAAGCTCGGGAGGAATATCAAGCCAATAAGTGACCACACCAACATGTTGAGTAATCTTGAACGATCCAACATACCTCGGTGCAAGCTTACCACTTACTCTGAATCGCGTGATGCCGTTATGAGATGATACCTTCAAGAGAACAAGATCTCCTACCTCGAATTCCATGGGTAGGCGTCTTCTATCCGTATAACTCCTCTGTCTACTGTGAGCTGCCTTCAATCGATCTCAGATTACAATGACCTTCTCGTTGTTATCACGAATCTCATTTGGCCTAAGAATATTCCTGTCTTCTGGTTCTACCCAACACACTGGTGACCGACACGATCGTCCATACAATGCTTCAAACAGTGCCATGCCAATGCTTGCTTGGCAGCTATTGTTGTACACAAACTCAGCCAGATGCAAGTACTTCTTCCAGTTCCCGTCGAAGTCTAACACACACGCACATAACATGTCCTCGAGGATTTGGATGACCCGCTCAGATTGTCCATTGGTCTGAGGATGAAATGCCATGCTGAAATTCAAGTCCGTTCACAAGGCCTCTGGAAAGCTCCTCCAGTACTTGGCGTTGAACCTGGTGTCTCTATCAGATGTGATGGATAAGGGGACTCCATGCAGCAGTACTATGTTCTGCAAGTATAATTCCCCGAGAACTCTCCTCGAACATGTCGACTGGAAAGGAATAAACTGCGTCAATTTCGTCAACCTATCGAGCATGACCCAAATTGCATTGTGCCTTTGCTTCGTCCTTAGCAAACTTATAAGAAAATCCATTGTGATGTGCTCCTATTTCCACCCTAGAACAAGAAGCAGCTAATGTTGACCTGCTAGTTTCTAGTGCTCAGCCTTTACTTGGAGACAAGTCGCACACTTGGCCACATATTCTCAGACATCCTTCTTTATGCCTCTCCATCAGTATTGCCTCTTCAGACCACAATACATTTTTGTGCTCCTCAGATGAATGGCAAACTAGGACTTATGGGCTCATCTATTATGGTCTTCGTCACTTCTATGATTGCTGGAACTACTAGATGCTCTCTGAAGTATAACGATCCATTAGCATTTATCCTCCATTCCTCAAATTGTTCTTTGTTTTAAATTTGGGTCTAGATTCCCTGCAGGTGTTGGCCTCTCCACTGATTCTGCTTTACCATCTGAACGAGAGTTAGGGTCATCTCCATATGATACCCCGAAACTCTATCGTAGTCTTCATAGTACTTAGCCGCCCGTACTCTCTCACCGTTATGTCTCTTTTCCAATCCTCGAGAGCCAAGCAAGGGAGAATCCCTAAGGACTTCCTACTGAGTGCATCAGCGACTACGTTAGCTTTCTTAGGATGGTATTGCAGCACAAAATCATAATCTTCTATGTATTCCATCCACCTTTGCTGCCTCAAGTTCAGATCCCTTTGAGTGAACAGATACTTCAAACTCTTGTGGTTGGAGAAAACCTAGAATGTCTCCCCGTCCAGATAACATCTCCAAATCTTGAGTGCATGAATCACTGCTGCGAGCTCTAAGTCATGAGTAGGATAGTTCCGTTCATGAGGTCATAACTATCTCGATCCATACGCCATCACGCGTCCATGTTGCATCAACACGCATCCAAGTCTGTATCCTGAAGCATCTGTATAAACTTCATATGGCTCATCACTATCAAGGATAATCAACACCAGAGCTGTAATCAACCAATTCTTTAACTCTTGAAAGGCGAACTCATATTCTTTATCCTACTCAAACCTGACATTCTTCCTAATCAGTCTTGTCAGCAGCATTGTCTTCGAGAAGTCCTTTATAACTTTCCTATAGTATCCTACGAGTCCCAAGAAACTACAGACTTTTGCTATATTCCTCGGCCATTCCCACTCCACTATGGCTTCCACCTTAGACAAATCCACTAAGATGCCTTGCTCGGAGATAACATGTCCCAAAAACCTAACTTCTATCAATCAAAACTCATACTTTTCTTTCTTGGCGTACAACTAATGCTCCCGCAGAGTCTAAAACACGATCCTGAGGTGTTGCTCATGCTCCTCCCAAGTCTTAGAGTAGACCAAGATATCGTCAATGAACACAATCATGAACTGATCCAAATAATGCCTAAAAATCCTGTTCATCAGGTCCATGAAAGCTACCAGAGCATTTGTCAATCCAAATGGCAACACCAAAAACTCAAAGTGTCCATACCGGGTCCTGAAAGCTGTTTTGGGGATGTCTTCTTCTTTAATCCTGAGCTGATGGTATCCTGAACGTAAATCTATCTTCAAAAAGTATCATGAACCTCCCAACTAATCAAACAATTCATCGATCCTAGACAAAGGATACTTGTTCTTTACGATGACCCAATTTAGCTACCGATAGTCAATGCATAGCCTGAGGGTCCCATCGTGCTTCTTAGCAAACAAAACCGGTGCTCCCCACGATGATGTGCTATTTCGGATATACCCCTTATCAGCAAGCTCCTGAAGTTGCTTTCTCAATTCTTTCATCTTTGCCGGCACCATCTGATAAGGTGTTATGGAAATCGATGTTGTTTCTAGAAGCAACTCAATGCCAAACTCAATCTCCCGATGCGGTGGTAATCCCGGTAACTCATTGGGGAAAACATCTTCAAACTCATCAACCACTAGAATTGTTGCACTTCTTCTCGATGCACTGGACTCTCCTTCTAGGTTCATGAGGAAGGCGTAGCAAGCTAGATTCTTCCACCCTTCGAGACAAGTCTTCATGAGATGCTCACTCATTATTTGATCATTACCACCCTGGTAAATAATCGTCATTCCCCTATCAGACTCTAAGGTCACTATTGTGACGACCCGCCTTTTCAGGCAGTCACTTTACTTACTTAAACATCGTTTCGTAAACAGTAATCTTACTTACTTAGTAAGAAAAATACTGAAATAATTTTTTTTTTCTTTAAACATTCTTTAAACTTTGAAATCACAACATTAAACAATGAAAAACTTTTTCTTCACATAGCGGAAGCAAACAGTGATGGTATCCATACCCAAATCTTCGCATCTGTCCTCCGCAGCACCCAGCTCTTTTAACGGGTCCTATTGGTCATCCATAAAACTACCTACAGCATGAAGAAACTTTTTATGAACTTTCGCTCAGTAAGTTCAAACAAAATCTCACAAAGCATTTAAACATGCTTTAAAAAAAAAAAAAACCTTTCTAGAACGTTTCCCATAAACGTTTTCCTAAAGCAATTGCTATAACGTTTCTTATAAACGTTTTTCACAAAATATCTAACATAAAGTAATCCTCAGATTGCTCATCATAACGTCATTCATGTTTTCATAAACATTTAATACAAAACATTCCTCAGAATGTTTTTCATAGCAAATAAATGTTTCACAATAAACAAATCAAATACAATCACAATGCATGTTTTAATTTATGCTCAATTATGAACTTTCGATTATGAGCATCTTATGACCATTCTTTCTTACTTTGACTTTCTATCCTTGTTCCTTTTATTTTCTTATCTTACACTTTAACTTTCCACCTTTTGTTCCTTAACTTTCTTTATCTTATAACTTTTAGTGTTTGTACCAACATCTTTAATCATGAGATCATAAACGTGATGCTTCCCTTGTAGAAGACTTAAGACCATCGAACTTCGAGGTCGTATACCTCACATCTGGGAGGTCAAACTTTAACTATACTTTTATTACCTCACAACGAGGAGGCTGGTACGACACTTTCTTTTCAACATTACGTTACCTTCTTATTAACCTTAGTGAGCACATCAAATGCAACCACATCATATGCAAATACACTTATAAATCATTGTTTGTACTATAAAACCTATTGCATAACAAATGCAACTTAAAATGCAAACACATTTTGATAATCATAATTTGTACTCTAAAACTTATTGCATAACAAATACAACTTATTGCATAACAAATGCATCATATAACGCAATCACATTTTGCGAATCATAACTTTTATTCTAAACTTATTGCATAACAAATGCATCATATAACGCAATCACATTTTACGAATCATAACTTTTATTCTGAAACTTATTGCATAACAAATGCAACATATTGCATAACAAATGCATCTTATTGCATAACAAGTGCATCATATAACGCAATCATATTTTTGCAAATCATAACTTTTATTCTAAAACTTTTTGCATAACAAATGCATCATATAACGCAATCACATTTTGCAAATTATAATTCTTCTTTGAAACATATTGCATACAATGTAATATATATTACAATCACATATTGCATATTATAACTTTTATCCTAAAACATATTGCATACAAATGCAATATATATCGCAATCACATATTGCATATCAAAAGTTTTATCCTAAAATATATTGCATACAAATGCAATATATTACACAATCACATATTGCGTATCATAACTCTTATCCTAAAATATATTGCATACAAATGCAATATATTACACAATCACATATTGCGTATCATAACTCTTATCCTAAAACATATTGCATACAAATGCAATATTTTACGCAATCACATATTGCATATCATAGCTTTTATCCTAAAATATATTGCATACAAATGCAATATATTACATAGCAATGCTTCATAAAACTTATAACTTACATTATAACACATTATGCATTGTCGAAATGCAGGATTTATACTAATCCTATTTCGTATTTATGTTGCACATCTGCATCTAGATCACCATTTGGTACGTAAAAACTGGTCAGTAAGTTCATCTTTTGATCGTTCAGTCTATAGCCCTTTTTATCATCTAGTCGTTCTAGACTAGTGACAATGCTGATTTAAAACATGTTTACGTACCTGTCTGAAAACTTCTAAGGGTCATAACAGCGCTTAACTTTCTATATATCTCTCGAACATGTCTAGCCTTTCCTGAGGGTGCAATAAAAGGAAAAACTAGCTTTTATCTTCTTCTTTTTTTTTTTGTATTCATAAAGTCTCTGTCTTGATTCTGCTCTTGTGACCTCGCTGTCGGTCACGGGAAATTTCTAAATTTTACTTCATTATCTAAATCGTTCTCACGATTTTTAATCGAACCTAGGGTGTCTTATAGTAATTTTTCTAGTTTCCTATAGGCAACTTGAAGATTATATCCTTAATGAATTTCTTATGGACCTTATTGTGCATATCCGTTATGCACTACATGGTATTGTACTTATATACTATATCTTGTTACACTATAGATAACAAGCATTAATCATAACATTCTTATCCATATTATTTGCTCGTATAAGTATTATACTTGCATATCATATTCATAAACATATCATACATATACATGTCATTCATACCATACTTTCACATTTCATGCTTTCATATATTACTCATATTCATGTCGTTCATATCATACTTTCACATTTCATGCTTTCACATATTATTCATACTCATGTCATTCATATCATACATCCATTCGTCGTTCATACTTTCATATCATGGAGTTGCTATACATTTTTCTTCTTTGAATAGCAACTATTTCATATTATATCCATATAATACTTTAAGTCATGTCACATGTATAATACACACACCAATCATAGTTCATAACGTTCATGCATATCAATATGCAAATAGGCTTCAAGCATAACGGTTGCAAATTCATTGCAAACCTTATTTTGTACTTTAGAACTTTTTTTTTGCATAATAAATGCAAATATACTTTAAAAAACAACTTGCATAACCATTGCAAACTCATTTACAAATGCATATGGATGCATTAAAAACTATTTACTTCATGCTGTAGGTGAAATCTGAACTTACCCGGACTATGCCCTAGCGTTCTCTATTTCGTTCCTTTCTCATTCCTTTTCCTTCCATTGGTCGGCTTTTGTGTCCTGATCATACGACAGCCGACTCATTAATTAACTTTCTTTTTATCAATCCACTTGATTGATAATAAAACACAAACTTCAACCATTCTTTCCTTTTTCATAACTTGGTATACTATCGGTCTACCATTCTCTTTACTCAACCTTATAAACCATCAGTTTACCTTTCCTTCAATTAGCCTTGTAACCCACCGGGGTTACATTTCCTTTTAACTTTGTAACCCATCGGTTACCTCTCGTTTACTTAAACATCCCTTGTTAAATCTCTGATTTCATATGACCGTTACGTTACTTAACGTATTACGGAACATTTTTCATCTAATAACGTTATGCTAAATCGGAGTGTTCGACTCTATTCTAGCTGTTTCCTTAATAATGACGATTTTACCCTTAACGGGTTTTTCGTCACCTTGTAAACTTATAAAACCTATTCTCACATAAAACAGTGTAACAATCACTGATCATGCATTTCATAAATTTCTATGAAAGCATCTAAAACAGTTCATACTGTAGGCGAGATTCCTACTTACTTGAACTCCAAGCTAAGCAGATCCAATTGTATCTCGCTGCATCTACAGTATACGAAGCATCCTCTACAGTGCTCCTCGAGCGACCATGAATGGCTGGGAATACTTCCTGGAGATCATCCATTCTTGAAACTGTCATTCTGGACTCCGATACTACTGTTTGAATCGCCTCGATCCGCGTGCAGTCGGTACCGAATGATTTTTATCAGAGTGGAATTAGCTCGAACGGAGGTCACCATTACGTTCAGAGCATCGAAACGAGTCGGGAAGCGGTCTCGGATCTTCGATCAGAGGTCCGGATCACAAAATCCAAAGTCGCCGTTGACCGGCCGTTGATTGGCGTTGACCGGCCGTTGACCAACTTTGACCGCCGTTGACCGGCGTCAATCGGGGTCCTTTGGCAGCTGGGCTGGGGCCTACCCCCCCTAAATCGACCCTTCTGAGTCCAATGGCGGTGTCAATTTCATCTAATTCCACCTCTAACATAGTGGGTCGGAGCTCGACATTGATGGCAAAAATGGAGGCTCCGATGATGGCTTTCCGGCGATGGAAACCTGAAATTGGATGAGGGCTTTTGCTACCCATCCTCCCATGAGCATTTTCCCTCATCCAATTTGAAGAAACGTGGCTGGGAAGAGCAAAAACCGAGGCTCCCACGGCTGTTGAAGGCGACGTTGGCCGTTCTCCGGCGAGACGGGCTCCTTCCGTGCAATTGATCAAGGGGTTTTACTCCCCTTGATCCTCTGAACTCATTGGGAGGGGTGGTGTCGGCCACCTCCTCCGGCAAGGCAGAGTTCCACCGTGGGGGGCGGTGGCGCACGGCTGCGATAGGCGGGCGGAGCAATCCGGCCGTTGTTGAGCTGCCACCAAGGGTGGGTTTTGTTCCTCTCATTACGGTGGTCGTGTAGGAACAAGAATCACGTCGATCGGACGTCGGACGACGAAGATATCTCGTCAGAAAGAAATGGGTTGAGCCGCCACTTTGGGCGACGCGTGAGCCATCCTCCGGCGACTTTTTGGGTGGCACGACACCTCGTTGGACTCAGCTCGTCGAGACCTTTCCATTGGTGCGGGAGGTGTCGAAAAAGAACGTCGGAATCTCAAACGAGATTTGAGGAGAGAGAGAGAAAATGTAGAGAGAAAAAGTAGAGAGAGAAAGACCTGATTTTTCTCTCAATTTTCTGATTTTTTCCCCTTTTTTTTCTTTTCTTTTCTTATAAAACAAAATTATGGTCCACACAGTCCAATTCTATACTGCATGACCTTAAACAGTCAAATTTTTATACTGCTTTGCTCTAATACTGTATAATTTCCTGTAATATTATACAGTATTTTTCTTTAATTGTACTTTTTATCTTAATATAATCCTTAATTTAATGCATTTTTAATGCATTAAAAATCTCGGGTGTTACAACTATCCTAAGTTGGTAGTCTACAATTGCATTGTACTTGGACAACCAGTCCATTCCTAGAATTGCATCATATGAACTCATGGGGATTACAATCAAATCACTCTTCAGAATCTCACCCCTAATCTTTATTTTACATGATTTACATATATAATTTATACACACCCATCCCAAGGGTGAGGCTATAACTAAAGGCTCATCAAATTCTTCTATCTCTAACCCTAAGGCATGTACAAAAGAACTTGAAATGAAAGAAAAAGTGGTAGCAGTATCAAATAAAACATGGGCTAAGGACTAAGAAACTAAAACCATACCATCGACAACTGCGTTGCTGGTCTAGGCATCCAAACTCCCTGATGTCATAGTGTGAACCTGAACTAGAGCTTTTCCTTTTCCCCTTCCAATATTGCTAGGTCCTGGATTAGCTGGCCGATATTGTTGCGGTGAAGGTGACTACACACTAGCTGTACTCGGCGCTCGATACTGAGGGGTGTTGCGCTGAAAGTTCTGCGGCTGGTGTCCTTGTGCTGAATATGGTAGTTGTTGGGGAGAAAACTGATGGAACTGGAACTGGTAAATAATATGGCAGTTGTGTTGGGCATCCGAACTCCTTGATGTCATAGTGAGGCTAGGGCTAACAACTGGCTCCTTCTCTAGCCTAAAGTCCTAGATGAGCACTCCTGACTAGACAATTCCTCTTGATGTATCTCGGCTGCTGGCAATAGTGGCAATGGAAGCTATAAGGATTGTTGCGTCCTCTGCTAGATAAACTGTTGCTTCTACTGTTCATGTTATCCTGTTGATTCTTTCCTCGAGTTGGATGGCTGTTGGTGCTCCTCTTGCCGTTCCTTTGTGGTCCTCCTGATGTCCTTGCTTGATCCTCATAGTATTGCATATAATCACTTTCCACCGATATAGCCGACGACACAAGCTCAGCAAAATTCATAAGTCGCGGGGCAACCACCTACCGTCGAATAGAAGCCTTAAGCCCTTCTTAAAACTTAATACACCTCTCACGCTCCGATGCCACTGTAGATGGAGCAAACCTGGCTAGTTCATTAAACTTTACCTCATACTCCAGAACTGACATATCACCTTGTTGCAACATGTAAAATTCAACAGCCTTCTGGTCTTTGTATCCTTGTGAAAGTAATGGTCATAGAACAGCTCCTCGAACGTATCCCAACTAATGTTCCATTATTCTCCAGGCGCTTAGCTTGCTTTCACCAAGTATTAGCACCACCTTCGAATTTATAGGCTGCACACGATACTTTGATGGCACACCAAGGGTATCCAGGTGTTTCATGATTGAATCTAACCAATATTCGGCCACTTGCGGGTCCCCATTTCTATCAAAGGTCAGAACATATACATGCCGGAATTCCTTAAAAGACGCATGCCAACGGCTAGCCTCGGAATCCTCCGGTCTTGCCCTTGCTGCCATTTGCCAAAAAGTAGCAAGCATTGCTCCCATCATACAATCCTCATTCCGTGGGTTCGCGTCAATAGCAAACCAACGACGACTTGGTGCCATTCTCTCATCTCTGAAAACAAAATTGGACTGTTAGTGGTATTTCATTGTCTACCTATGTGTGCACAATTCCTAAGGTTCATAACCTAGGGCTCTGATACTATTCTGCCATGCCCCGGAGTACGGGAAGTGACGTGGTGGGTTAATTAAGTTAATTAAGTTAAAATTTTGATTAAACACAAGTTCAAGAATTTAATTAATTATATAAAATTTGACAATTTTGATCTTTTTAAACAAATTTTTACGATAATAAAACAAACAAAATTGAACAAGATAAAATAAAATAATGAAAAAAGAGAAATGTGCGTTGGGTCCCACTAGGCCCACAACTTGTGCACACACATAGTATTGACAATATGCAAATTACAACCACAGTCCAAAAGTAGAGAGAGATTAAAATATTACAAGCTTTGATTAATTTATACAAATAACCTACTCAAGTTTCTTCTACTACTCATAAGTCTGGTCGGCGGACTCTCCGTCGATCCTAAGCTGAATTCCACCTAGGGGAAAAGGTTCAAAAACAAATAAAAAGTAAACGAAAGGCTCGTTAGGACTATGCTTTAAAAACAGATAAATAACTTAGACATAAAATTTGTCATTCAAGAGAATGGTTAGAAAACAGTATTAAATAAATAAATTCACTTAAACTATCCTTATCAGAATCAGTCCATCCAAAAAGTACCTTTTTATCTTTCTTGGGCAAACCATAATTATCACCACTGAAGTGGCCTAGCCAGGTTTCGAGACCTGCCTCCAAGGTCGCACGCTACATGACCCGATCTCTGAATATGACATCATGCCCATCTATGTATTTTTGTAGTTATTAAAATCTCATTTTACCAAGTATAGTCATTTACATTCATTATGTGGTTCATTATGAAAATCATCTCAAACTACTATTTGTGAAAACAACCAATAAAAAATCATGTTTCAATCAATCATTGAAAACATTTTGAAAGAAATCATTTTTAAGGCCAAAAATCATTTAAAAACTTGGCTACTGAGGGAAGAGGTAGAAGTTCTACCTTAATATCCATGCCGATGACCCACACAGCAGTCCCGATCCACTATACGTTAACTTTACGGAACCACGAATAACCTTAAATATAAACTAGGTTTATCAGTATCTAGCTTAAGATATCCTATATTGCTAAGCTATCTCATGGTGTCCTAGTGTGTTATTTAAGCCCATAAAATTATACTACAAGATTAAAATCTCAATCGAGGTTCAAAATAGTAAAAATGGGTGAAAAACGATAAATTTTTACTATGCCTAGTCGGCCTGCCAGTTTCCCTGATCTGGCCTGCTGAACTGTGCAATTTGGCCTACTGGCAAATCAGGTCTGACCTGCTGAACTTTTCTAGGTTTGGCCTACCAAAGGTAAGAGTCTGGCCTACCAGACTCATGAATCTGGCCTACTGAACTACAAGTTCGGCCTACTGAACTGGAAAATTCTAAAATTTTTCTAAATCAGGTCTCGGCCTCCTCGAGCCCAATTCTCATTTTCACATATTTTTCTCAATTCTCAGGCATGAAAGATACTCATATATGATAGAAAAACATAATAAAACACCTTTAGATTAGTTTAAACAAGATTTACATAGAAAAATTCAAGAAAATCCAAAAATGAGAAAAATAGAGGAAAAATAGAAAAAAACTTACTTCGAATTTGTTTCTCATCAAACTAAGCTTAGATTCTAGATATTTTAGGTTCCACTAACTTAGATTAAGGGTTCTCTAAGCTTAAGTAAGATTGGATTTCAAAATGTGGAGAAAATTGAAAAAGTTAGAAAAAGTTTAGAATTTGAAAACTAACCTTGATTTAATCTTTGATTTGAAGTTGTGGTTGTTAAATCACGTTCCCAAGCTTTCAATTTAACTGAAGATTGAAGTTTAAACTCAAAATTTTTTAAGTTAAAAGAGAAAGAGAGAGGCAGTGAGTGACAAAGATAAGAGAGAAAGTGAGCTGAGAGAGAGAACGAGAGTGAGTGAAAGAGAGAGGGAGAGGATGGGTTAAATAAAGAAGAAAGGAGGTGGTCTTTCAGCAAGAAAACCTTGTGCAGCACACAGATTCCAAACGGGACGTGTTTCATATTTGACAAATTGTTTTGTTTAAAAATTTAAAATAACAAATACAAATAAAAATAATCAAATGTAATTAAAAATTACTAAAATAAAATAATTAGAAATAACATTAATTTAGAAATATCATAAAATAGTTAGATTAAGTTTGAAAATTTATCATGACACGCTAATCTATCATTTTATATATTAATATCACTTAATTAATTTCGGGACGTTACAACGTTTCAAAACTTCACATGGGACCTTTTTTAAGGTTGCAGAGGGGACAGAAGTTGCAGTTTAAAATTGGCCAATCCAAAATATGGGATGTAACCTTGACGATCGGAATCCAGCGATAACATTCTTACAACCAATTGGTTGATCACACCAATCAAATTCTTGTACTGTCCAGATTAGCTCAAACTATTTTCTCAATGCCATTTCAAAGTGGGCCTAAAAACACATAATGATGCCTGCCCACATGGCCTGAAAAGTGAAAACATCAAAATGACTCAAAAGGTGTTATAATATGCAGCAATTTGTTTATCAAATTTGAATAAATCGGAACCCGATGTCATTCTGGACTTTAGAATGAAACATTTTTAAATTTTTATAGTATGAAAAAATTCATATGGCCCCAAGTCTTCTACATTGTGATGAACCATAAACTTGAAGATGTTTCATGAATTCTATTTCCGGCAGTTTAGGACATAAATTTATATGCCTTGAAATTGTATTCTTGGGCAGGGTGGAAACTCAAAAAATATTCTGGTAAGTATATCTTGAAAGCCCAATCTATTCCAAGTAAATGTCCATGATTCCATAAATAAATAGGAGAAGGGGGACATATGAGATTTTTTAAACCTTTTAAAGTAAATATGACGTTTTGAAAATATTTGTATTAAATGTCAAATCTACAATGTAAAGAACTTATTTACTATGTAAATAAAAATATTTACACTGTAAACAAAAAGGAAAATACATTATTCGTACTATAAATCTATTTATTGTGTAAATAAGAATTATTTACACTATAAACAAAGAGGTTAATAAATTATTTACATTATAAATTTGACATTTTTTATAATTTTTTTCAAAACTTAACATTTACTATAATTAGTTTTCAAAAATGACATTTCTTACAATTTTCGTATATAAATGAAGCTTTGGCTGTAATTTGGGCTAAACTATACCTTAATGCAGCTAACTAGCCCTTTTGGGATTTGTTTGGCAATATTAGTTTGAACTAATAAGTTCTAACTACTACAGTGTAAAGCTCTCACATATTTTATTGAAAATCAAAAGTTTATTCTAATGTAAAGCTCTCACATGCTATAGTTTTAAAATTAACAACTTTCAAAATATCATCCCACATAGAGGATTTCAAGGATCGACTTTTTTAATCCCTGGTCCATGCCCCTGCAGAGGAGTATTTGTGCAGCCGTGTGGTAAGGCATAACCTATGCGCGGCCGTGCGAGGAGTGAAGCGAGTCATAACACAAGGAGAAATCTTCCGATTTTTTAAGGTTTGTTACATATTCTTTTATAAATCTATAAATAGATAGGTGGAGTTTTTTTCTTTGTAAAGTGTTTTCTCAAAAATTGAGAGAGAAAGGCTTGAAAAAAGTTCTTGAGAGAACGTATGCAAGTTTCTCTTGTAAACTTCTTCATCATCACACTAAATTATTCTGTAATAGCTGAAAATAGATGTAACTCTCACATCGAGAGTGAACCATTATAAATTTAAAGTGTTCTTATTTATTTTTCGTTCGTTTATTTTTCATTCTCAGTAGAATTAGAGCTTCTAATTCGTGAAAGATAAAGTTCAAAATATTTGTGAGATGGACCCTTATAGTAATAAAGACACCCCCTTATAGTAATAGAGACACCAAGTAGAAGTAAGGCTTAATTTAGAACTAGCAGGAGATCTGTTGCCTAAAGACGTGTATTTCTTCATAACTACACAAAGTAGCGGCAATATAACAATAATAAAGTACTTGTATATCTTTCCATACAACAAGTCGGGAGAACTACAGTAGTTGGCTGAATTTGCCCGGACACCTAACCTTTAAGAAAATATCAAAGCCCATGTTAGATTCTACATCAAGTATTAAGAAGCAACTCTATATAGAAAGAAAAACACAATCATACATTACCAATAATTTTTCTCTAACATTAAAATATTAACCTTCACTTCAAATTATGTCTTTAATGGGTGGTCATCAAGTAAGCGTTTGAGTAAAGGTGGAAAGAAGGTCATTGAGAGTTATCGAGTTGGTCCTCATTCAACAAAGGTAAAATCTACCCTTTTGAACTTTATGTTGAGAAAGGAGAAATTGAAGGCATTTTAGTCGTTTTACAGCTCATTGTGGTAATATTTTTGTTGTAAAGTAAGTTTGGTTTCATAGCTTTAAAGCCAACTTTTGTTTCTAACCACCTTCAACAGGAGAAAGATAGCCATCATTCTGAGGAGAAAGAAAAAGAAGCAAAACAAAGGAAAGAAGAGAATTTTGAAGGATATTGTGGTAGAAGAATGACAACATCTAGCAGGCAACAAGTGCAAAGAGGGAAGAACTCAGGGATTATCAGCAGCCAAGGCAACCCAACAAAGGATGACCAAGAAGAGGACCTCTCGAGGTCGGCATTGGCTATGCTCCGAGCCAAGGAAGAGGAGATTGAGAGGAAGAAGACAGAGGTGAGAGAGAAAGTACAGGCTCAGATTGGAAAAGTAGAGATAGCAACTAAGCGCTTGGCTGACATTCGAGAAGTAAGTGATCACATTGCTGTAGTTGCAACCAAAAAAAAAAAAAGGGCCAGTTGGTATGCTATTAGGAAATTATATTTGTGTCATCACTTTACTAGAAAATTCTAACAGTACCCTACATATGTCTCTAGTGTTTCATATTGTTCCTAACCGAAAGCTCGGCAATGGTTTTATTTTGAACAATCACAAAACTTAGACTTCGAGAACTTTCTGAAAGCAGTAAAATTACAAGATCCTTTTAGCTGTTTTCAATAGTCTTCTTTTTCTGAGTTTAAAATTCGAAACACAAAACATTTTATTTTTTTTCATGAATGATGTACCCTCCGTTGCAGCATTATAAACAAACCTCAAGATTCTGACATTTTTGGCTGATAATTGGAAAATGGAAAAAAAGTTATGAGTACCTATTTAATGGTGACATGTAATGATTACTCGAAACTCGGAAAATTCTTTCAGGAGCTTGAAGCACTCGCAGATCCAATGAGGAAGGACAAATCAACGATCCGAAAAAGGATAGATTTGGTTAACAAAGAGTTAAAGCCACTGGGGCAGAGCTGCCAGAAGAAGGTGAAGCTTTATTCATGGCCATTTTCTTCTATATTATTTGTGTGTTCATGAAACAAGGTATGAGTTCCATTATAATTTCACACATGATATTTACATCTTTCTCTCATTCTTCCTTTACATCATATGAATTATTATTATTGATAAATCTGACTTCATTTTTGCGTCCAAATATTGTCTGCTCAAATGATATGATCACCTTGCAAGCTAAAATGATAATTTGGCTTCATGAAATAAGCTGCTTTAATTAAATTCATAAGTGGAATTGCTGTTACAGCCTCATCAAGAATCTTTGTCATGATTAGAAACCAAACCAACCCTACAAAAGCCTTTTTCTTTTATAGCAAACACAAAAAAAAAAAAAAAAAAACTTGTTGAAGTTTCTGTTTCTTTCTCACAGGAGAGAGAATACAGGGAAGCTGTTGAAGCTTTTAATGAGAAGAGCAGAGAAAAATCTCAACTAGTTGCCAAGTTAGTTGAGGTGACTATTCATTTTCTTTTGCAAATAGTAGAAAAAATCCATCATATTGATCGTTTCTTGCCTGCATATTTCTCCCTTGATTAGATGGTGAACGAAAGCGAGAGATTGCGGCTGAAGAAACTGGAGGATCTCAGCAAAAACATAACAATTCTTCACTGAGATGCAAGCTCAAAACAAAAAGATGGGTTCTGCTTTATGCTAATCGGAGTCCAGTTTTCTTCTTTGTGGTATTCTTTCCTTTCCTGATTTCTCTTCATTGTATACCTTTGGGACTGATGCTTTTCTCATCTAGTAAAAAAAAGAGCCCTTCAGCAATGTTTCAGTAACTAACACCTCAACGTCAGGGCCTTTCTGTGTTCATGTAGTAGGATAGTTTCTGTCAGCATCAAGGTCATGAAAATTACAATGAACTGCAGATTGTGTGTGTATTTCCCAAGTGATCAGATTGATTTCTTACCAAACATATTATGTGTATCTAATGCTGATTATTGAAATTTGATCATCAACTCTTTTAGTGCTCTTTCATTAAGTACTACCACCACCTAATAAGCAATCGTTAAAAACCCTCTTTCTGTAATGTTCTGGCAATTCAATTCACATTCTAACTCCAGTAAATAGACAAAATCACTATTCAATCTTATAAGATGACAGTATTTCAAGTCCATTACCAAGCGTTTGGTATGTACGTTTTAAGCGGTTCAAATTAGCGTTTGATTGAGTAATAAATTATGTTAGTTTAAACCATAAAGGCGGTTTTAAAACAGTCTAAACACTCAAAATCTAAACTTTACCTGTCTAAGTTCCACGGTTAAAAACTATTCACATTCTCATTTTTCTTTTGTAAACCATGTTTTTCTAAACATTAGTTCTTGTTTTAAACTTGATATTTTTGCTTCAAACTTTTACGTTACAAATATTAGTTTAAAACCACAGTTTAAATTACCCAATTTAGAACACATAATTCAAATCATAAAATTCTTAACCATATTATTTCAATCCTGTGTACCAAACGAACCATTAATGTTTTTTTGTTTAGTTATCCTTCTTCTAACTCTACTAGTGAGGAAGAACATTATTCATTTATTGCAAAGTATATGGAATCCTATGCCTTGCCTTGGATTAATCTGTTCAAGTTTGACCATCTTACTTTTAAACCTTTATTTGGGTTGAGATAAACCTCATGAACTGTGCTAAATTGTCCTGTCTTCTATTATAATAATAATAATAATAATAATAAATTAAGCAACAGCAACAAATCAACCTTAACTTAGTAAACCTTTTTTCTTTAGAGCCTTGCTATTTATCCACACAGAAATTTATCCCACTACACCCATGTAGTGGACCCCATCAAGTGGGTACCATGTAGGTCCCACAAATAGGGCCACCATATGCAAATGACAATGCCCAATCTCACGCAGACATAATGACAGATAGAAACGAGCTTATTAACCTGAATATCATCCTTTTTGGAGAAGGATAGATCACAGCCCAAAAAAATATTACAGTGTATGCCATATTTATTTATTCAAAATTACTGTTATGACGATTTTATCCTTTATTATCTCTTCAAATTTTAGATGTACTTTTTTCAACCTTATATTATCAAACTCTTTTATATATCATATTTGAATTATCCTATGTAATGTAGTGATGTGACAATGACATTTTCTGCAATTGTTTTTTTCAAGTGTATGTGTAAAGACCTTAATAGAAATGGCAAATTTATGCCTCTATTCAAGGTTATAAATAAGAGATTGAACGATTTTGGGAAAGTTAGTTCTCATGTGTGTAGAGAAACCAGCACCATGGCTAATTACATAAAAGGAACCTACACTGAACTTAATGAAGCTGTTGAGCAATTAGATTAACATATCATACAAATGCACGGATGATCATATGAAAATCAGGGGTTTACAAGGATTATTACTCCTAAGTCTCAATAAGGAAGATAGACCACAATTTTGGATCATATTTATTTTATTTAACTCAGGGGAAGTAGTTGCTCCACAGACAAATAAAACAGAAAACAAAAGAGCCTTTAAAAAAAAAAAAAAAAAAAAAGAGTAAAACTGACATAGCTGGTTGCTTATTACAGGAATTGGACAAGTGATGAAGACTATTAGATTCAAGCAATTTCATACGCCGAACGGAAAATTTTTTTTTTTTTTTTTTTTTCAACTTATTCGCAGCACAAAAGGCTTCTAATTTGGATAATGGGATTCCAACTTAAATGGTACATCGCCAAGATTTCAATATCACAGCCAAAGATCTATACCGAGGTTTGTTATGCAGTTTTCTTTATATCCTGCAGGATCTAGACAAAGACATGACTTACAATGATAGACTTAAAAGGTATCTTTTCACAGGACAACCCTTTTAATACTAAGGAGAACCCGCCAACTTTCGTAGAACACCTTTATTTTAGAGGTTTGTCAAGTTTTGAACCAAGAAACATATAACACCCGTATTTTAACGGGCATGATTTTATAAAATTTAATAAATAAAATATGACAATTTAAAATTTTATAGTATTTAAAATTACCAAGTTTGTCTATATTGTTTCAATCATAAAAAAAAATGTCACTTTAGTATTTTCTTACCAAATCTTCATAAGAAACATTCAAAATTTACCAATACTTACTTCTACCAATCTTGTCTCCCTAAATTAATGCTCAATTATGTAGCCTTCTTCTCATTTTGCTAAAGTCTCTAAAGAAGACATGGAATTAATTTTCCCTCAATTAATAGAAGACATGGAGATATTTTCTCAACTACCTATATAATTCTTTCCTCATCTCCTTCCATAACTCACTCCAATTGTCTCCTCAATTATATTGGCATTAATTGCTAAAAGTCTCCATGGGAGACATGATGATATTTTCTTTTAATACTCTTTTGTTTCTTCTTACAACTTTCCCCGTAAACTTTCCCTTCCCCTCAAACATTTTGATATCTTTTTATTTAACCATCACCACCTTCTTCTCTAGTTTCTCATTCTCTTCCTTTCTCACTTCAATTTCTAACTAAAGACATAGAGCACAAAGCTCTCTTTGTGGCCAGGACAATTATAATTCCCAACCATGGTCGAGGCGGTTTTAGAGTTAATTCAAGCTTGATTTTTAACCCAAACTTTGGTGCTTTTCAAAGGAGTTTTGAGGTAGGTTTTCTTTAATCTAAACTTAGTTTTTAGTATGTGTTTTCTCCATGTTTAATGCATAATTTTTGTGTTCAAAATTCATGCAAATTTCTAGTTATGTTAACATGCATCCTTGAACATTTATGAACAAAAACTTGAGTCTTGAGTTACAACCCACAACCAACCTTTATTTTGGTTTGACAACAATGTTAGAAACATGCTAAGAATGTTTAAAACCGGTTTCAATAACTTTAAGATTGACGTTCTAATGTTTTGAGCTTAAAGAGCAAACTTAAGCATGTTTTCATCATTATTTACAAGAAAGGCTAAAAATGTAATTTGATAATGATTTTGATATAAAACTCATGAGAATATGTTTATTGTGATTATATGATGCATGTTGCATATTTTGGAATGGTTTTGAGATTTTGAACAAGGATAATATGCTTTGCGTTAAAGAAAAACTTGACATTCCATGAACTTTGTAATACCTCTATGGGCAGTGGCTCTTTCTTAAAATTCTGGAGTTAAATGAAAATGAATTTTGTAAATTGGTTTGCATATTTAAAAATTAGACATCGTAAGCTTTCCAACGAGCTATCATGAGCCTAAATCGGAGTTATATTTTTAATTTCTATGAATTTTGTAATTTTTGGATTAGAAACTAGTAAACCTGTCAGTGGTAGTAAACCACCCGTCTACCTTAAGTAAACCACCTGTTAACCCGTGTGTTGATTGTAAATAGTGAACCCGTCATTTTGTAAAAGTATACCACCAATTTGCCATGATATACCAGCTGTTAACTTGAGCTAAGAACCCAACTTTGCTCACCTTCTAGTCCCTTAATGTCTTGCAACATTTCCAATACTATCCTAAATGATTTATGAATTCTTATTAGAGACTAAAACATGTAAATTACTTGTATGTATGTTATATTGTGTTTAAGATAAAAATTGTTTACTTGGTATTTAAAGAACAATTGCATAAAAAAAAAAAAAAACTTTAATGGCACTAGTAGATGGGTTTACACATAATTCACTTATGAATGTGATTATACGTTGTGCTTTAGTTTTAATTGTCCTTATGCATGCCTTAGGGTCAAGGATGTGTGGTGCTAACATTAATTAATTCCAAGATTAAAAGTTTGTTGTTAAGCTTTGAAAATAGAGATTCTATTACTCATCTTTTGTGAGGTTTTGGTAAATTAAATTTGGTTGTTTTATGTTGTAAAATATGTATATTGTATAGCGAGGAATATAATGATTTGACATATGTTATAAATTGAGAAACATGGTTAGAAATTGACTCTATAAATAAAAATTGAATACAAAGGAATAGTGAGATGTAAAAAGGGGCGGCAGTTACGTCCTTGGGCACGAATACCCTAAAAGGTAAAATAGGGGAAGGTGATGACACTTCATTGAGTTAAAAGTCCTAGAATACACTGTACAAGAATCGACTTGGTGAGGACTCGGGGCTTGATGTCCCCTCACCGGAACACCCTTGGAATGTTTACAGGGTGATCAAGCGCGCCCATTTAGGTTTCGATGTGTTGAGTGATACTCTATTTAACATGGATACATAAGAACAATGATGATTGGTAATATTTGTATAAATGTGTAATTATGAAACTTGGTAATGATTAACTATGACATCCACGAGATGTGATCATAAGAAACCTCATAATCTGGAATATGATGGAACTTACTAACCATGTAGTTTTAATGTGGTAATGAATAAACCATAAGGTGAGCCATGATTTCCCTACTAGGCATGTCGATGCTCATCCCTATCATATCTTCATCTCTCAGGTGGAACTCAGTGCAACATATCTAAAGAGGAATAGGTGTAACTTATCTACAACATATAATAGTTGTATTATTTTTTTATGATGGCTGTGTTAAGTTATTTAAGAATTATACTATAGTGATGATGACTGTAATATATATATTTGATGCTACACTAAAAACTATAGTTTGTATTTAAAACGTTTATTTTTATTTTTATTTTTGTTTAAAGACCCATGTGTATTGTTTAATTGATTTAAATAATATAAAATTTAAAATTATTTTTATATATCCAATACTGCTAACTCCCACGTAAGGGGTTACAAAACATGCTTTCTCCATTTGGCTGCTCTTTGTCCAAAAGGCAACTAAATTATATCATTCACATGACAGAAACTGAAAGCATATGAGACCAGTTCCTCAACTAATTACCAAAAGTCTCACCAACAGCTCGGACTAGGAGGTCTCACCAAAAATCTCGAGTCATTACAGTATAAACTTCTACCATCTAAACATGATCTTTGTTGACTTCTAGGAAGCACAGTTTCATGAGGATCTATTCAATAAACATAAAACATGATGTAAGGAAACATAAGATGTCCGCAAACACACACACACACATATAGGATGAGGCCAGAAAATAGACAACTAGATACCTCAAAAACTAATGCTATGAAAGCATGTCAACATCAACATCAAAATAGACTTCTAAATTCTCAATCACAGGTTTCCTCAACTAATAGTAATATTGATATGAAACTCCCAACTACAAAAGCAATCAAGTTCTGCAGCAAAAATACAGGAGAAGAAATATAACAGTATTTAATTGCCACATTAAGAGCAGCATCAGTTCCTTGCTCGCTGTACCCACTAAAGCTAGAGCCCCATTTAGAAGATCAAAAGCTAACCATTTCTCAATGAGTAAAGACAGTGTCATGACGTCTAGGTGGCCTATCAGGAATTGTTCCTGGCTTAAACTTTGAAGCCTCATGTTTTGCTAGTTCATGTGGCACAGGACTGTTACTCTGGATGAGCATTTGCTTGAGATCATAAAACACTTCGGTGTCATGCATAGTCAAAAAAGTTGTGGCAATCCCTGTCTTCCCAGCACGGCCTGTACGTCCAATACGATGAGTGTACATTTCAATATTCCCCGGCATATCATAGTTAATGACATGAGCCACGTCAGGTATGTCAATACCACGTCCTGCAACATCAGTTGCAACAAGGACATTGAACCTCTTGGTTCGAAAACCTTCGAGGCTGATCTCCCTCTGCTCCTGTGATTTCCCACCATGCAGTGTCGTCACGCGGTACCCTGCCTTGTCCAAATTCTTGGCCACAGTATCTGCATTCTTCTTAGTATTAACAAACACAATGGCAGTCTTATCACCAAGCTCATCAAGCAATCGCTGCAATCTACTGAATTTCTCAGACTCCTTCGTCATAATCACATTCTGGGTGATCAAATCCGTTGCCTTCCCAGCAGTACCAATAGTGACCACGACAGGATTTCTCAAGTATTTTCTAGCAAGCCTCTCCACAGCAGGAGGCATGGTGGCACTGAACATGTAAGTCGTTCTGTAAATCTTCTTCTCATCAAGCTCTTCATCCTCGTTTTCCGGCTTGAAATTGCTCGAAGGCATGGCATCCAAGACACCCACAACCTGCGGCTCAAACCCCATGTCAATCATCCGATCAGCTTCGTCAAGAACCACATAATTGCACTGGTTTAACACTGCATAACGCCTCTCCAAGCAGTCAATCAGACGCCCCGGAGTAGCAATCACCACCTCACACCCCTGCCTGATCTTGAACCCTTGCTCCTCAATAGACTGCCCACCAACGATTGACACTACTTTGATGCCCAAGAAATGTGCAAATTTAAGAGTCTCCTCCTCAATCTGCTGTGCCAATTCACGAGTTGGCGCCATCACAACAGCATAAGGCCCTTCCGCCTCATTCTCTTCACTCATCGGAGGCAGCCTCGAGATATAGGTCAGCATAGGAAGAACAAAAGCAGCAGTCTTGCCGGAACCTGTCTCAGCAATGCCAATAACATCACGCTGCTGCAATCCAAGGGGAATAGCCGCCATCTGAATTGGGGATGGTTTCTTATAACCAACTCTCTCCACGGCCTTTAGCAGTTCAGAACTCAATTTACTCTCAGCCCAGCTCCTCATAGGTCGAGGAATCTTCGAACCCTTGTACGAAATATTGAAGTCCTCACGGAAAATCCTCCAATCTCTCTCCGTCATCTCTTCAAGTTTCTTCTCGCTCCAGTGGCGATCAACCCTCATGTCAAACGTGTCATAGAGATCAGCAGCCTCTTCCTTAAGCTTCTGAGCAGCGGCTTCCTCGGGCCTCTCTTCAATTCCCTCCTTCCGCCTAATTTCCTCTCTGAGGTCCTTCTCGTTCTTTGCCGCAAGCTTCTTCTGCTCCCGGCGATCCATGCCGGCACGAAACCCTCGTCCAAACAAAAGCTGAGCCTCGTGAGGGTTCTGGTACAGGGAATTCATGTCCCTAGAAGTGTCCTCAGTGTTTTCCCAGTCAAAAGAAAATCGGAACTTCTCACTGGGCTTAATAACCCGCTTCTTCGGCTTCTTCGATCCCAGATACTGCTCTTTAATCGATTCGAGCTCTTTGTCCCGCTCTCGCTCCTCCAATTTCTCCAGCCGCGCCTTCTCCCGAGCCTTCGCCTCCTCCTCACGCTCCCTCTCGCGATTCCTCCTCTCCGAATCACGGTCCCGATCACGGCCCGACCGGTCCCTATCTCTCTCCCTGTCCCTGTCCCTATCCCTATCCCTATCCCTATCCCTATCTCTCTCGCGATCCCTGTCCCTATCTCGGTCCATCTCTCGGTCCCTGTCGCGGTCACGGCGGTCGGAATCGGAGGGCTTGTGAGAGTCATTGTTACTCGCAGGAGAATCGGAAGCAGCGGAAGAAGAACGAGCCTGGGAAAGCAAAAGCTGCTGACGGCGTTTCTGCTCCTCGATCTCTTCTTGGCGGCGCTGGAGGGCCAATTGCTCGCGCTGGGCTTTGGTGAGGAAAACCGGATTTTTTGCGTTGCCGTTGAGGCTAGGGTCCTCGATCGATCGCTTCATTAGGGTTAGGTTTGGATTTGTTGTTTCGAACAAGAGAAACAGAATGGAGATTTCCGCAACTAACCGTGTTTGAAGATCGACTTTCGGAAATCTGAGATCTTCTTTGCAGGTTGTTCTTGTGAGAATGTTTTTGAGTGCGGATTGAAAAGGCCAGAGGAACAAAGAGGACAAGACGAAGACGATGATAGATTTCCTCGTCGTTACTTCTTCGCTCAACCGCGAATATATGATGTGTTATACCCTCTTCAGAGCAAACTCGTTGAAATGCCATGGTTATATTTACCGCAAATAAATATAAGTACAACGTATTTGATTTAATATATAATGTTATTTAAAATATTATTTTTTTATTAGATTTTAAAATATTTAAAATATGACTCGTTGGTTTTTATTTTTATTTTTTTTTCAGGGCCCTGGGATCCGTAAGCTTAAAAAAAGTGTCGAACGGCAAACTTATTTGATGTCGTCAATTTCTTCACTTATTTCACTCACGTGCTAAGCACATGGCATGAATGTCAAGGGTGTTCAAGTAAAATAATCACTTTTTATTATATTTTAAATAAATTAAAATAATTTAATTATAAAAAATAACAAGAGAATAATTAGAAGGAAAAATTGCTTGTTAGTCATGAATTTTTCACAAAAATGAATATTTAATCTCTAACCTTTTTTTTTATTGAAATGACCACAACATTTCATTTTAATTGCTAAAGAACCAACTTAACTAATGTCTGTTATAATACCCCTCACGTGATTTGCACATGACCACTTTAATAAGGATATTTTAGTAAAATAAATAATATTTTTAAAATAAATTTAAATTAAAACATAAAAAGAATTTAAAAAATAATAAACTAATATAATCAAAACTAGCAAAAATTCCTAAAAAACCATCAAATTAATAAAATAAAATAAAAAAACCCAAAACTTTTTAGAACTGAAACTATTGCCAATCATGTGATGTGCATATGGCCACTTTAGTAAGAGTATATTAGTAAATTACAAAATATTTTTAAAAATAAATTTAAATTAAAAGATAAAAAAAAGTGAAAGGTAAAAAAAATAAATTAATATAACGAAAACAAGCAAATAAACCTTAAAAAAAAAAAGAAAACCATCAAATAATAAAATAGGGAAAAAAAACCCAAAAACTATTTGGGGACTAGAACTATTGGCCCCCTTCCCTTCTTCCCCTTCTCTGTCACAGACCATTGCCCTCTTTCCTCCCTTCTTCCCCTTCTCCGTCAGCATTCTCCACCAAATGGTGAAGAAATTTTCTTACCATTTACTACTGATCTTGCTCTCACTTAAAACACGTTTGATTTGAAGTAGTTTTTGCAGAAGAATCATAGCTTTGAATCTCAGAAGAATAATTAAAAAAAAGAAATGGTGAGCCCAAAATCCTAAAACAACGGTGCTCTTTGCAAGTTCTACAGCAATCAAACAATAATGTCATACGACAAAGATGACTCGACGAAGCTTTGCCTCTTTTGGGACTAGCACATCCACTCTGCCAACCTCCTCTCCCGAAAGCACATTCGATCTCAGATCTACAATAATTGCAGCTTCGAGCCTGTCTTCGTCAAGTGCTCCACCGACAGTTCTTCTCTTCCACAGCTATAACTGGGACACCCACACCCACAACACCTTCTCCGTCTCCCACGATTGTACCTCCCTCAACGGCTTCTCCGACTGCCCCTTCATATCCAGCTCACCGTCCTATAGGGCTTTGACTTAACTGATTCGAAACGACCTAAGTTGAAAGGGGATTTGGGTTGAATGTTGATGAGTTTAGGTTTGTGGTTGATTTGGGGTTTAGTTTAGGTTTTTTTCTTAGCCTTTTTTTTTTCTATTTTTTTCATTTCATTTTTTTAGGAGAAGTTATTCTTTGATCTGGGTTTGGGTTTGTTTTATTTGTTTAGATTTTTTCAATGAGTTTTTGTTTTAATTTTTATTATTTTTTTAATGTACCTTTTCTTGAAGGGTATTTTATAATTTTAATTGAAAAATAATATCCAACTCTTAACGGTCAAATTTAACGATTTGACCGTTAAAATTATCCTTTTAGCAATTGAAAAGAAAGGTTGAAATCGGTTCAATAAAAAAAAGTTAGAGACTAAATGCTCATTTTTTTAAAAGTTTGAGGACTATTAGAGCAATTTATCCTAATTAGCAAAGAAACCCTAACTGCATAACCCCACCCCCAAAAAACACAATCACCCACCCCAGACCAGCTGCCCCTCATCCTCTCCCTCCTTCCGCCCTCTCCGGCACCAGTCAACCCCACCCTGTCACCCACGTTGTATCTCTCTTCTTCCTCCTCCTCCTCCTCCTCCTCCTCCTCCTCCTCCTCCTCCTCTAGCCACCCCTCCACCCAACCTCCTCCTCTAGCCACCCCTCCACCCAACCCATCATTTGATGCCAATTCGGTGTGACCTAGCCCCTTCATCAACTCCCCAATGTTCTCCTGCGCTGACTCCACTAAAGGGGATATGCCCACCTCCCCACTACCACCTTGAGAACAGTTCAGTGCAATTTCTTGAACCAATTTTTCTTGAACCAAAGAACACGAAACACAACAAAAAAAAAATTATCAAGATAATCAAATAAAAAAAATCATCAAAACTAGATGTAAATATTCCTACTCACAAACTTTACACTCGCTCATGAACATAAAGTTTGGCATGTTGTCGTCTATTTTTAGGCCTTTTATTTGTTTTTTTGTTTTCATTTTATTTAGCAATTGATCCAAACTTTTTTAGTGAACCAGAAACTCATTTGTTTTCCTGTCTTGGAAGTTGGAACCCTCTTTCCCCATTCCACTTTTTCTACTTGATTAGCCATGGGTAATTTTCTTTTTCCGTTTTTATTAGAAACAAATTCCTAATAACTCTTTAACTTTTTTGCAGCAACTCCTTTAATTTCCATGATTTAGTTGAGGTAAAGTATTTATTTCCTAGATAAATATTAGATTTATCATAACCATAGCCAATATTATTGAAGATATAGTAAATCTAAAAGCACTTTTCTCACTCAAGAACCGGATTTTGAATGTGCTTGTAATTCTTTGATGATAGGGAAAAAAAAGGATATATGGCTTGGAATTATTTAGTGAATAGGATGGTTAGCGAGGTCTGAGGGGTGGGATTTGGAAATAGGAAGAGAAGGAGATTTTATTATTTTTTATTTTTAATTAAAAGTTTGTTAATTTAGTAAGGCTATCTTGGCCAATTCATAATAAAAAAAGGTCATGTAATTGGCACGTGGTTGCCAAATTGGAGAAAATTGACGGACATCTAGTAAGTTTGTCCTTCTACACCTTTTTCTGAGTTCGGGGATTTTGAGCTAAAAAAAGAGTGAGGAACAATGAGTTACCTTTTAAGTAGTTCAAGGATGAACAGAGCAATTTACTTTATTATTAAACCTTCAAACTTGTAAAAGTAAACTTTTAATATTAAAATAATTAAAATCAAATGGCAAATTTGTTATATGTTAAATTTTATGACAAATTTGCCACAAAGTTTAGCATATAACAAATTTAGTATTAAAATGGCATTATATTTGAGAGTATTTTTTACACACAAATGCTAAATTTTTCATTGACATATCAATTTAGTATTATATTAGAGATGCTCTGAGGCTGTGAGATTTTTCCCTTGAACAATAAAGGGATGAAACCGACCTACAATGTTTTGAAAGTTTTTTGTGTCGTTTCCTCTACAATGTTTTTGTTTCCTATCTCATTGTTCTTTATTTGCTAATGTTATAAATGTGAGGTAAAATATTAAGAGAAAATTCAAGAAGTATCCTTTGGGTTAGCCAAATGTCACAATTACCCTTGTGTTTCTGAGAATCCGAAAAGTGTACTTGATGTTTTTATAAGAAGCAATAACCCTTTAATTGGCTACATTGTTAAAAACGACATAAATATCCTTCACGATCAATAGTCAAACAATATTTTATATATTCATAACTAAGAAATTAAATGGAGAGATAAAAAGTAAAAATATTCAATAAAATAAACTATATTTTCTTTTAAAAAATCAAAAACTTAACAAATCATATTGCTCTAACCCTACAAAGAATCTGCATTCTTATAGTGTCTATATATGGTTGGTCGAATTTAGAGTTGTTGGATTAGCCAAGCCCTACATTAGGTCCTTCTCCGTAATCATCCGATTATGCTAGCTTCTTTTTTTTCTAGTTACTTTTACATCTATTTATTTCAGAAATTTTAAATAATTAATGACAAATAAATATTAAATAGTAATTATTGAGATAGTTTTGGTGTTTCTAAAACTTTGGCTAAAACTTTGACTACTTAAAAGTTTTTTTTTTTTTACTTTTTTAAGAAATGTAGGGGATAGTTATTAGACAATTTAAAAATATAGGAAATACTTTTTAGATTATCTAAAACACAAGGGCAAATGTGGAAGTTAACTAAAACTTAGGGTTTTTTTTGGATTTTCTCAAATTTTAGTAAGGTGTTTGGCATTTTCAATTTTAACATAAACTTTTGGTTGCTATATTATAAAGCTTTCACATGCTACAGTATTAAGAAAAAGTGTATTACAATGTAAAGCTCTTACATGGTATAATAGTTTTAATTAAAATTGATTCAAATAATAGCTTGAACCAATGCTCCAAACACCTTATAAGATACTAAGATAAATAAATAAGTGCAATTCATATAATTGCCACTTTTTAAAACTCAATTTTTATTTATGCTACAAAATGTTAAAATTCTTATGCCACAAACTTGGTGCATGTTGCTCGGGGACATGTTGCATATCGCTCAGAGACATGCGTAGGAACATGTCGCATGTCCTTTCGTGATATTTTTCGTGTCCCTTTAGGACTAGCCTCTAGATCTGGCAAAATAGACACCATGAGATAGTATCGAGTCAGTTTAATTAAATATTGCCATTTTTTATAATGGTCTATTTCACTTTGTAATGCTCTAACTCTTGGATCTATATGACATTCTTCAAGAAACAAATGGATTATTTCTCAGTAGTAAGCACAATCATGAGTGTACGGTTCCAGTCGATGAAATTATCACCAGTCAACATGTTTTTAGTCAATAATAAAGGTAGCTGATTAAGGGCCATTATAACTAGAAATAAAGTAAAACACAAATTATTAATAAAAGATGCGAATATCATATGAGACAATTATAATACAGTAAAATGCATATAAAGCAAATAAAGCAAAAAATGCATGGATGTATAAAACTTAAGAAAATATATCTTTATAAAATCAACACCAGTATCTATGGATATATGGATCACTATAGGCAATCTCATAACTCACTTACCATGCCTTGTCATTCCTAAATGATTTTATCCGCCTAATATCTCATATTTAGTTAAATCAACAACCATATCTTTAGTCCATAACCTTAGCCAATAAGAACTTGTTCTGGAGTATACTGATAGGTTCCTATAAGTGTTTAATCATCGTTGTGTATCCTCGTGATTTTCACCCATTAAGTGTTGCCATAGGGTCAGTTAGTCGTAAGTTAATAACCACTTCGGGAAATTATCCTTTAGGGAGGTAAATAAAACTTAGCAAACACATCTCTTGTAGGAAGCAGGTTGTTCATCACTCTTCACATACAAATAATAGAGACCATGTGATTCTCACAAAAAAAAGGCTCACCTAATGGAATCTTTTGTTATAAGATTCTCGCACCCACTCAATTTTTTGTGATTTTGGTTTGTTATATTTACTTCTGTTAAATAATTTAATTCACAATTTTAAGACAACTAATCTATTAGATTCCTAAAACTATGTCATGCATGAACATGTTATTGTAAGTGGCACTAACTATCCTACATTGGCATGTTATCAGTAATTATAAATATGGCAATCAAAGTATAATAATCAGTTATCAAAAAACAAAAATGCAAATAAGTGATCACAACCTTAATAATATGGTTCTACTAAGAAATAAAAGAAAACTACTACAATCTTTAAGTCACCATATCCTTTGTGTAGTCCTCTTCTTGGTTATGTTAAATTTCTTGTCCCTTTGTGCTCCCACTAGCTTTAATGAAATTACCCAAGTAATAAAACTCTTTTAAAATTTAATTTCATTTATTTTAATTTTAATTCTAGTTATGTGATCCCAGTATAATTTGAGTACATTTTTTAAACTCTTTTGAAAAATATTTTTAAATCATTTTTTTCTAATTAACAAGAAATTTAATAATTAATAATATTTATGAAATTATTAAATTTCTCCCACTAAATATGATTAAGTTAATCAAAATCTTTCCATAATCCAACTTAAATCTCCAAGATTTTATCTGGATAATTTGTAAACTCTTTCAAAATTTAAAAGTAAGAGCAATTATTTGAAAATGCCAAAGATTGGTATTACATCAATTTAAATTTTCAAAATCAACAAATTTTAAACATTTTAAAATTTAAAGCACAAAAGGGGGTGGAAAAATTCTGACCACCACACATGGCGACTAAGAGACGGAGGAGACAATGGTGGCCGCGGCCCGGCAGCCATGGCCTAGTCACTCTGAGTGTGAGTCACGGAGGCTCATTGCCTGAAATGGGCTAGGTTAGGTCGGGCCTTGCGACTGTGGGAGTAGCCCTATGCACCCGTGGGTGCATTCTACTTGCAGCTATGCCGACCCCTACTCTTAGTCTGCCACGTGTAGGAGGCATGCAGTAGGTCCAAGTCTTCCCTTATGGAGTGTGGACTCGTCGCAAGCTGTACCCATGGGTGTGGCTAATAGCCTTTCTAGAGTTTTTCTCAAAAACTCTAATTTAATTCCTTGTCAAAAAATAAATCAAATTAGAACCACAAAAATTACTAAAAAATAGAATTAATTAAAATATAACATATCGGGTATTTCTCCATTCATCTTGAGACTTCAGGTGCCTCCATATTCAAAAGAATTACATAGAAATACTATACCGTTTTCAATTTATAAATATTTCTATGAAAGCAATAAATAATTAGTAGAGAATTATGGTGATGATAGACTGTCCTTCTAGTAAATTACACCTAAAAATAAAAGATACAACCAAATCTCTAAAGGAACTATAGCTGGCATAATTAAAATAAATATCAATAGTTGATGTAAATAATAATTAACATAAACATAAAAATCAATAACAACAAATCATATATCTTATGCACATTTCATAATCACATATAGAACCTAGAGTGCCATTTCTCTAAATATAATTATCATGCAAATAAACACATGTACATCACATGTATATAAAAGAAAGAGGCCGAAGGAGACAAGTATTGTACATAACATAGTCATGGGTTAGATTTGATACCAGTTATTGGTTTGCCTCAAAAAATTTTAACAAAAATAGTGAAAACACAACA